>JAJSOF020000038.1:66973875-67012911 GCA_025594305.2 Periplaneta americana | reverse complement strand
TGTTTTCCCCTCCCCCCTTTTCCCCCACCCCCCTTTTCTACCTTTTTAAATTCCCCGGGGGGCCGTTCTAGTTCCTCGGCTGCATCAACATTCATTCCCCGGGGCGGAATCGATCATCCCAATGGGAAGTGGGGGGCTGACGCCCAAAGTTCCCCTACTTTGGGGGTTCTGTGGCCCCTTAAAAACCCCCCATGTTATTGGCGTCTGGTTTTCAAATTTATTAAAACATTTTTTTTTTGACGTTCCCTGTCTCTTAAGTTCTGCTGGGGGTCGTTTTGGGTTAAAATTAAAAAAAACAAAACTATTAAAAAACAAAATAAAGACACATGATCGACAGAAAGGGGCGAGTCCAACTTAAATTTTAAAACCCTATTGTGTAAATTATTATTTCTCTAAAAAATTAAAAAAAGTTGCTTTTTTCCCCCTTTGAATTTAACGTGAGTCTTTAAAACCCCAAATTGGAAAAAGAATAATCACTTTATCACTATTTATTTCCCCCTTTTTTAAAGATTTTTAAAAATATTCAATGATAAACTTCATTCAATAAAAAAATTTAAAATTATTACCTCGATCTTTCATTGAAAACATTCCCCACTAACACAAATAAGTAACAAATTTAACATTCATATCAATTTTGCATTTTTTTTTGAAGTTTATGTAAAAGGCTATTTTTTGAACAAGTTTTATCTTCAACAGTTCCAAATGCTTTTTTGGTTTTTTAAAAGTTAGACGGCCAAAAATAATAAACATGAAAAAAACAGGCGGGCTTTCCCAAACAAACCAAACAAAAAAAAAAGCCCCCAAAAAAGGGTTCAAAATGGATCGGCCTACTAATAAATTAAAAGAATAATCATAAAAACCAAATTGGTGCCCCAAAAAAGGAAAAAAAAAACATTAGGATAAATGATTCAAAAACCCGGGAAATCATTTCTCGTTTACGGGGTAAAAGTTTTTCCCCCAGAAGAAGGTGTTTTTTAAATGAACCCTTTGGTAATCGTGCCATCAAAAATTTTTAAATTTTTTGGTTGATTTAAATTTTCTTGGGGGATCTCCCCGGGGAACATGGCCCAAAAAACTGCCCAATGTGATGTGGTATTGTGCTCCGAGATGCTGAAAAAAAAAACCCAATTTGACTTTTTTCACGACACCCTCTTTGGCTGTTGCTCATGCATCTCGAAACGGATTGTTGGATAAAGAATGACACCCTTAGCTTTCTGCCGATCAATTATGATGATATCAGCACGTCGTAGAGCCATCAGAAGAGCCCAACCAACCTCCCCCTAAACCTCAGGGGAAACTTCGGCGGATTGAAGCTGCGATAGAGAACGAACCGTATTATTTTCTGTTGTTTCCCGGGCAATTCCCCATAAGGGAAAAAAAAGACGTGAGGAAGTTTTCGCTCTCCCTCTTCTGCGACGGGTTGGTCAAAAAGTTCTACCAGGAAGTACGTACGGTTTTATTACGTTCAAAAATTTTAAAGGCTTGCGTCCACTGTTTTCTCAAAGAATCCCTTTTGGTTGAGATCCACAATTACCTTTTTCCAGTGAGAATGAAAACAACTCCCAGACCTTTACTTTTCAGTTTGCTCCATTAATGAAAGAATCTTCATAATGTCTTTTCTTAGTTTTTGAGAAAATACGTTCAGAGCAATCCAAAGGTAACTGGTAATTGTTTGATGCAATTTCAATTATTACTTATTTCTTATTGATTCAGTTTAGACAGGCATGACATTGTGTCGTATAATCTCTCCAAGTTGAAATATTTATTTAATGTAAATTTGTGCTATCGTAGAAAAAACTTCGCCTCATTTCACAAACTTTACACTCGTACCAAAAAGAGAACTTTTACGAACTTTCATAAGTAACTATTGACAAACTGGTCTACATTTATTAATGTTTGTGTTTGCATGCATTTTTAAACTTCATTAATAGATATAGCGAAATTTATTCATAATTATGTTAGCTACCAAACAAATAGTAAGGGGAAGGCACAAAATGTAGTTACGCCACTGGCGGATGTGTTGCAGCCTTGTACAACGCAGCAAACTGATTAAATTATTTATAGATCGCGATCCTGCTGTAATGATAAAGTTGTCTGACTGCTATTAATAAGTGAGGGGTCAAAGGGTTGGCTGATTAAAGCTATGTGAAAGCTGGAATATTCGTTACACGTTATACATACCCTTGATAGCAAACAACGTAGATAACGAAAAACAATTCAGTGACTCAGATGATTGTAAGTGGGATTTTTTTTTAGGAGTTATTGGAGTTATTTGTGTTAAAAAGGAAAATAGAAATGTTTGTCATTTTTGCTGTATTTCGGAAAATTTACTAATTTAGAGGAAAGCAAAAAAATATGCACATTTAATATTTTTTAGTGTTGATTACAGCCTTTGCCTAATAATTTATACTGTACCGGTGTACTTCTTGTTGCAAGTATTAGTAGTCCTTTCTCGTTCAGTTATTTAGATTAATAATTATTAATTTAGATCATAAGCTTTGTTTTATTAGTATACAAATTTAACATTTTTAATATTTTTGTATTTTTCTTTTTAAGTTTTGTGCTACCAGTACTGTAATATTGTAACCGTTCTTGTTTTATATCTGTACTTTTGTGTAATTGAGCTTATTTTCAAAACGACCCTTGTCCCTCCCCTTAACTTTGCCGGGAAATCACAAAAAACGTTTTTATAATCCCGTCGCTCTAATTTCCAGCCAATCGCGTTGCAGGTCGGCTACATTTAAACGTGTGCGTCTTGTAATTCGCTTATGAAGACGTTATTCATTTCTTAAGGCTCGATAAATATTTAATATAATCGCCCGCCATTTTTGGCTCTTTCGTTGGCGTTCGCAGAAAAGCACACGAAGACGTTATTTGCCGCTCAATTATTTGCTGAATTACAGTGCGTTTGATTTATTATCATAGGAGCTACGACATGATAATGTTTAACGGTGTGGCAAATAGATTCCTCGTATGGTAGATCGGCAACGAAGAACAAAAATGGCGAACGATACTACCTACCTAGACTTATAGAGCCTTCACTTCCTAAGACGTAAGCAAAGAGGAGGAGTCACGCCGGGAATAACAGCGTCGCGACATAGGTCTAAAATTTCTTACCACCTAGGCGAAACATTATGAAACCAAAGAGGTTGGGTGCATTTAGAATCAAATGGGCAGCGTGAGTCTCTTTGATTACAAAGTTGTAACTAATATTTTGTCGCAATTTTTGCTCTGGAAAGGTGTCAGTTTGATTTCAATAGTCACTTTTAACGCAAGATTTTAATAATTTAGAGGGCGTTCTGAACCAAATCATGACAGTTATATGTAGAGTTATAGTTGAAGAATGCATGGATACAGAAAGCTCATTTTCGTTATCAGTTGGACAAGAGACGTTTTGAAAATCAGCTCCCCAATTAAAAGCTACGAAGTTACATAAGTTAAAACCCCATAAATGAACTTAAACTGGGTGATTCTGCATTTCGGAATAGATTTTGTGAATGGATTTTGAATAAAGTGCATAACGGAGAAATTGATCCTAATTTCAGTTTCTTTTCAGACAAAGCGTGATTTCACTTACATGGATATGTTAATTCACAAAATTGCCAATATTGGGTTCGGAAGCCCAATCTGCTCCATAAAGGATCCCTTCATGACCAGAAATTAAGAGTGTGGGTGCTCAGTTTCCAATAGAGAATAATAGGCACTCTTTTTTTTAGGAAAAAACATGTAGTGATGTGTAGGCTAATTTCCTAAGTAGATGCCAGAAATGTGTGGAAAGCCCGCCACAGTCCCTAGCATCATATCCCACCTCCCTCAAATTCATTTTAACATTATCCTCCCATCTACGTCTCGGTCTCTCCAAAGATCTTTTCCCCTCCGGCCTCAAACTAACACACTATAAGCATTTCTGGATTTTCCATGCGTGCCATACTCTGCCCATCTAAAACGTCTGGATTTAATGTTCCTAATTATGTCAGGTGAAGAATACAATGCGTGCAGTTCTACGTTGTGTAACGTCTTCCATTCTCCTATAACTTCATCCCTCTCAGCTTCAAATATTTTCCTAAGCACCTTATTCTCAATCACCATTAGTCTCTGTTTCTCTCTCAAGTGACAGTCCAAGTTTCACAACCATACAGAACAACTGGTAATATAACTGTTTTATAAATTCTAACTTTAATTTTTTTTTTTTTTGAGCAGACTGAATGACAAAGCTTCTCAACCGAATAATAACAGGCGTTTCCCATATTTATTCTGCGTTTAATTTCCTGTGTACCATTTATATATGTTACTGTTGCTCCAAAATATTAGAATTGTCCACCTTTTCAAAGAATAAATTTCCAATTGTTATATTTCCATTTCACTATGTTCTGGTCACGATACATAATCATATATTTTGTCTTTTCAGGATTTACTTCCAAACCTATCTCTTTAAGTACCATTCAGTAAAATTCCCGTGTTTTTTCCCCTAATAGCTTGTGGATTTTCTCCTGACATATTCGTCATCAGCACAAACAAGCAGCTGACGTAGAAAAATAATATTTTTAACATGGTTACTCATTTGCGACAAAATCAAATACGGACTTTCATTTTCTTTGCAGAACGTTCATATATAGGCCTACCTCACGCAAAGGTAAGGAAAATGTTGCGAAAATAAGTTGAACACAATTGTTTAACATTTTGTTGTGTGACTCAGGATGTTCCGTCCAAACTATAATTACAGCCCTATTATTTCGTTCCTGAGAAGGAAAAATCCTATTACTCAATTACCACGCACAGAGACAAAACACATTGTGAAGGAAAAGCGGGGTTTACTTCCAGCTCTTTCATTACGTGAGGTGTTTAGAACGACATACAGAAGTTGAATACAACTCTTGCGGTGGTTTACAGGACAGAAGCACAACAACCTTCCATGGACAAGTTCACGGTGAGAAAAGAAATTTAAAAAACATTGAAAAATTAAATGAATCTCTTATGTGTGCACTGAAATAATGTTAAAATAAAAAATGTAAATTAAAATAATTCTAATGGTTACAAAATAAATTTAAAATTTGCTAACAGTTACAAATTAAAATAATGCTAACAATTACAAGAACAAAAATATAGGGTCGATTTCTAAAACACGGACGAAATCGTGGTTCCAAACCTCTGCTCTTAAACCGCGATCCAGGTCTGAATCCTCATGGGATTTCTAAAGCAGAAGTCGAGACGCGGCTTGAGAAGAAACCGAGGTTCGTGGGTTTTATATATGGCAACGCAGCTAAGAATCGATTTTTATTCCTGATAAACAGTCGATATTAGAAAGAAATGAACATCGGGATTAATATTTCTATTGAATTGCATAAGTTAGCCTACATTCTTTTGTTCTCAGCTAAGTTATTGTTTATAGCTATTTTCGCTTTTACAGAATATACAGTATGTACGTTTAAAATACTAGCATTACTTAGTAATTAATAGGAACGGATTTTTAGGTACCATAAAGATATTGACCAAATCATTAGCACAAGTCGAGGGTTTATGTTATAATTTATAATTGTTCATAACTATTACCAACATTAACTACCTGAAAACCGGTTCCAAGGAATTAATTATATATATATATATATATATATATATATATAATTTGAACTGGTAATGGAAATTACAGGAAAACGACTGAACGGATTTTAATGAGTGACCCCTCATTTTCATGCCTGGCATCCAAAGTTTTTCGAAAAGTAGTAGTTTTCACTGAAATGTCAATTTTCCTACATAATTTTCCTATTTTCCGAAATCCATCTGTTGTCAGTTTTGAGAGCTAATTAATTGCATTCACGGCCGACTTGATTGAATTTCAGAACAAAACACACACTACAATAAACACAATAGGCTATTACACGAAGGCCATGACCTGCAGGATTGCCGACATATTTAGAGCTCAATTCAATTTGTTATTAAAAACTGATTCTGCAGTGTATAATTTTCTGAGTACAGCTGTGTATTGGATATTCAAATCTAAGAAACTTGAGGTGGTTTGATGACATTATTACCATTAGAAATTAAATATTATTATAGTTAATATCATAATGCATCTATTTTTCATTAATTGTACATAATATTGATGCTATATTGATGACATGAAAGTGAAACGTTTTGAGGTTATAAAGTAAATGTAGACAATATCTTAATTTAGATCTTCATTTTCTATAATTTACTGAGTGACTGCTATATATAACTAGAAAACTTAAAGTAAGATAATAATAGTTGTTATTAAAAATCAAATATTTTTATATTATTTTATTAACCAGTGGGGTTGGGTCTTTTCATATACTTAATGGCGGTGTAGTGTAGATATTGATATGTGTCATTGTCTTCAGTATTGGCTCGAGAGCGCAAAAATTACAGTTCTAAGGAAAGATAAAAAGGTATTACTTACTAATAAAATAAGAGGCCTAGAAAATTTTGTAGTCTCCAGATCATTTCAGCAAGAACTCTTAGTAGGATAAAATGATTTTACGCTCTACATTTCAAGTTCTACATGCAGCAGCTATACGAAAATGCTATTGTTCGAAAGCTTAGCAAACCTGACATTTTTTTAACTTTTGCCTACAATCCACAATGACCTGAAATAGCTACTGCTATCGTCCTGACATTGATACTTGCGTTTTCACGTTGAAACTCAAAAACTGAAGTTGCATAGGTTCAAGAAAAAGTATTTGGCCTAAAAAAATCCATTCAGAGGAGTATGTTTCATTATTATGGAAGCAGATAACAATCAAGAAGATAAGTATTCTTCATTGAAAATAAATCTGAAAAATTTTATTTGAACGCCTAACGAACTTAGTTTGCAGCAGCATTTGCTGCACAAGCCACTAGTCTAAATATAAACTGGATTAAAATTTCAATTGAAACTAAAATGTAGTATGGTTTATTTTTACATATAATAGACCCAAGTAGCATAAAACTTAAAATAACAAAACAAAATCGCATTTACTTCATATTCTTGTAGGCACACATCGTTTTCAGTATTAAATAAAATGTCCAAAACTACTGTAAAGACTAAGAATTAAGTTATATCGTCTTACAGACATAGAGGTATAATTAATATAAATATTATATCTTACTTCCCTTAAAAGTAATAAGAAGGTGTAAAAAAAAATTGTCAATCTACCGCCTCTTGCATTTTTTTGCAGAGTATTATTTACCATTCTTGCTAAATTTTGCGTTGATTCCTTCCAAAATCGAAATATTCGGTGAAATAAAATTATCGTCGTTATACGAGTTACAAAGGATTATTTCTGTCTGTCATCAATCTATCTGGGAATTCAAAACTCGTAGACACAAATTTTCCTTTGATAATCATCCAGCTGATCTACTACTTCCATCTTGTATTCATGAAGCCGTGGTTTTAAACCTGCCCCAGCCGTGGTCTCTGCTTCAGACCATGGTTTCGAGCCGTGGCTCAGAAAAATGAAAAAGACCTCGTTTTATAAATCCAAACGCGGTTTAAAGCCACAGTCGTGGTCTAGACCTCGTTTAGAAATCGACCCATAATGTTTAAATTACAAAACGACGTCCCAGTAAAAAAGGAAAACAACTCAAAATTTAAAGTTTTAGAAACTTGCATTTGAAGCTTTATGTCGCTGTAAAAAATCAAAGAATTGTTGAATTTACTCCAAATTCTGTTATGATGTTTTATATACATATATAATAAGTTTAAAATCAGATTGTGTTAATTGGATTTTTCACAGTAACATGAAGCTTTAAAATTCAGGTTTATGATAACTTTAAATTTTGAGTTGTTTGCCTTTTGAACTGGACCGTCAAAACACAAATTAATATAATGCAAACAATTACAAATACAAAACATATAATGCTTAAATTACAAACCGACGACCCAGTTCAAAAGGGAAACAATTTAAAATTTGAAGTTTTGAGAAACTGCATTTTAAAGCTTTATGTCATTGTGAAAAATCAAAGGATAGTTGAAATTACTCCAAATTCTGTTAATGATGTTTTATATACAGGGTGTTTCGAGATGGTGTTACAAACTATCAGGGATGATGGCGAAGGGCACATGTATCAATTTGAGATCAGGACTTCCTGGTCCGAAAATGACCGAGTCGAGGGTTACAAGCAAAAATAGTTGTGTGGAAATGAAATAATTTTATTCCTCTGTACACCTTATTTATGTGTATTTATCTGTACATCTTACACGTACTGTATTCATCTGACGTTGTTTACGTTGTCTACTTACAGTATTCCATTCAGTATGCTTCTGAAGTGTGGGGACAGGGAAACTACATTAAAGCAATGCAGATAGCGTAATGTAACGGACATGGTCGGTCCTGATATGCACGTCTGTAGACAGCAGTGTATGTGTACAAGTTGCAGTGTCCAGTCGATCAGTCCTAGTGAAATGGAGGAGTACACGAGAGCGGAATAAGCAGACCTGATTTTCGAATACGGATGAGCCAATGGGAACAGTAGACAAGCTCACATATTTATCGGCGACAAGTACCCACGTAGGAGACATCCGGCCCATACCATCTTTCCACGACTGTTCCAAAGGTTAAAGGAAGGAGGGCACGTGGTGCCAAATTACAATTCAATTTCCACACAACTACTTTTTGCTTATAACTTTCGACTCAGTCATTTCGGACCAGGGCTTCTTATCTCAAATTGATACATGTGCTTTTTACTTTCTTTTTGTATGTTATATATTATGTCTGATTTCTACTCGCTTGTTGTTTACATTTTATTATTATTATCTTATTCAGTTTTGTGTGTAAAATTGTAGTGTGCTTTGTAAATTTGTAGTGTTTTTGTAACGCAGTTTACTCCTGGTTGAGTGTTAGAGAAGACCGTATGGCCTTAACTCTGCCAGGTTAACCCTTTCTTACCTATAGATACCATATGGCAATAATTAACTTTATAGCATTTATATACTTGTGTGTTACATATGAAGGTAAATTTTGCTGGATAATTGATTATTCTATTTCAATACATTTTCATCAATATAGTTTTGTTTCAAATGTTGCCACTCCCGTAACTTGGTCACTGAATTGGTCCTAATACAGCTATTTGTTTCAACATGGATTGCTGTAAATTTAATTTGGGTTAGAAAGGGTTAAATAAATTATTATTATTATTATTATTATTATTATTATTATTATTATTATTATTATTATCAATAATTGTTTCATTTTTATACTTTGTATGTCTCATTTATTTTGACCTGCTGTTTACATTTTATTGTGCTTTTCCTTTCTTTCTGTATGTTATATATTATGTCTGATTTCTACTTACTTGTTGTTTACATTTTATTATTATTATCTTATTCAGTTTTGTGTGTAAAATTGTAGTGTACTTTGCAAATTTGTAGTGTTTTTGTAACGCAGTTTTACTCCTGGTTGAGTGTTAGAGAAGGCCGTATGGCCTTAACTCTGCCAGGTTAAATAAATCATTATTATTATTATTATTATTATTATTATTATTATTATTATCAATAATTGTCTTATTTTTATACTTCATATGTCTCATTTATTTTGATCTGCTGTTTACATTTTATTATGCTTTTTTCTTTCTTTCTGTATGTTATATATTATGTCTGATTTCTACTTACTTGTTGTTTACATTTTATTATTATTATCTTATTCAGTTTTGTGTGTAAAATTGTAGTGTACTTTGTAAATTTGTAGTGTTTTTGTAACGCAGTTTTACTCCTGGTTGAGTGTTAGAGAAGGCCAATGGCCTTTAATCTCTGCCAGGTTAAATAAATCATTATTATTATTATTATTATTATTATTATTATTATTATTATTATTATTATCATCATCAATAATTGTCTTATTTTTATACTTCATATGTCTCATTTATTTTGACCTGCTGTTTACATTTTATTATGCTTTTTCTTTCTTTCTGTATGTTATATATTATGTCTGATTTCTACTTACTTGTTGTTTACATTTTATTATTATTATCTTATTCAGTTTTGTGTGTAAAATTGTAGTGTACTTTGTAAATTTGTAGTGTTTTTGTAACGCAGTTTTACTCCTGGTTGAGTGTTAGAAGGCCGTATGGCCTTAACTCTGCCAGGTTAAATAAATCATTATTATTATTATTATTATTATTATTATTATTATTATTATTATTATTATAAATAATTGTCTTATTTTTTTATACTTTGTATGTCTAATTTATTTTGACCTGCTATTCACATTTTATTATGCTTTTTCCTTTCTTTCTGTATGTTATATATTATGTCTGATTTCTACTTACTTTTATTATTATCTTATTCAGTTTTGTGTGTAAAATTGTAGTGTACTTTGTAAATTTGTAGTGTTTTTTGTAACGCAGTTTTACTCCTGGTTGAGTGTTAGAGAAGGCCGTATGGCCTTAACTCTGCCAGGTTAAATAAATTATTATTATTATTATTATTATTATTATTATTATTATTATTATTATTATGCCTCAAACCATGTTCCTATCCTCCTAACTCACCCTGTATAAATGCATGTCGTGAACATTGCAGGTTACGTTGGCAGTTGTAACAGCCCTGTGGAATGTCAGAGCGATTCCTGTCCCTGCACACATGGCAGGACAAATCGGGACCGGCGTAATGGAGGAGGTGGGCCAGATCACCGAGGCGCAGGGACAGAGGGACAGGGACACTCACTATCAACAAGTTCTAGCAGCCGAAGAGGAACGGTTCAAAAGTCTAACAGAGAACCTGCACAGCGAGGACGGGGATTCACACCGCCATTCTCCTGCTGGGAAAACCGAAGCGGACACTGAGCAAGTAGTTACTGACGGTTTACAAAGCAGTGATGAACTTCTCCATAGTACTGAAAGTTCGACAATAAGCATAGTACGTGCTGCAGAAGTGTGCAGGCTGAATTGTACTAACGAAGATCCAAACTGCTGCTGGGGTCCTCCTCTGAAATGGTTTATTATAAGCGAACTGATAGAGGCATTCAAATATATCTTGATACAGATACTTACAGGGTTCAAGGTCTCGACAGAGAGAAACCTTAGCTCCTAACCTTTTGCTGTTAGATGGCAGCACGATGCAATACAATGTAGAATACAATATAATTTATAGACTACTAATAATAAATCTGTAACCAAAATTTTTCTAGTAATTTTCACTTTTCCAAAAATAATTGATGTTAACATGAATAATTAATCATTCTGAGATCGAAAATCGCATTTTTTACATTTTTGTATGTATGTATGTATGTCTGGATGTTTGTTCCTTTTCACGCGATAATGGCTGAACAGATTTCCATGAAAATTGGAATATAAATTAAGTTCGTTCTAATTTAGATTTTAGGCTATATTTACCATTTCAGAATTTTTCACAATTCAAAATTTTATGTTTCTGATATTTCTCATAATATAGTAAATCATCGCGCCTGACATTTATTTAAAAATAATTATGATTTGAAAGATACAACACTTTATAATTTCAACTTTATTACTTAAAATGAAAAAGAATATTCTTACTTATACACACGCATCACGTATATCCACTTCTTTGCAAGATTATGGCTTCCATCTTGTCTCCTCAACCAACGGATAAGTGGAGAACTCTATGGCAAGTAGTTCTAATGTTCACCACCTACGACATTTTTTTAAAGATGTTTTTATTAAAAGTACCAGGTCTCTTGGACCCTTGCCTTTTACAAAAATATGGTTTCCTAAATTGAAATGTAAATAGGTTTTGTTAAAGAACATTGATTACTAAGACCGTCAAAGACGGAAATATTTGTTTGAGTTTATGTTATGTCTCTTAGTAAAGTGTTGGCATGATGAAGTAGCTTGTTCCTGTATGTAGTCTGTAGATCTTGAATATTAGCAACCAGGAAGGGTATATGAAGTTCACTGTAGAGTTTGGCATTGTTCGTGAGGTAGTGTGCACCAGTGATTGTTCTGCAGACAGCTCTTTGAATTCCTTCCAGACTCTTCAGGTGGCGAGGATGAGCTTGGCCCCATATCTCACAGCAGTAGTGGATGTATGATCTGATGACGGATGTATACAGCAGGACTTTTGCTTTCCTTGAAGTCAGACTTTTGAAAAGTGGATAGAGTGCCATGTATCTTTCAAATGCTTTGTCTCTTATGTTTGGAATGTGATGCCTATAAGACAGTGGCGTATACTGGTTAAAGGGTTTGGGCTACCACTGACCCTTTTATTACACAAAATATATTTTAAAATCCCTATAATAAAATTCCTTACATATTTATGTCAATTCCAGACGTCTTGATTGGGACGAAAATACGTTGATGACTTCGTCCTTGAAATTACAGTTGGGCCACTTCCAAAGTTTCTGAAGAAATTACTTTTCAATGGATATTAGTGCCAACCCGGATAAACGTTCTTGTGTATGAGTTGATCTACAGTAGGATTTTATTCTCTTCAACGCAGAAAATGTTCTTTCTACCGATGCTGACGTAGCTGGTATTGTCACAATTAATGTTGCCAATTTAAGGACTTCAGGAATAACTTGGTTCAGCTGGTTTTCATATATGGCAGATAATATTTCATGGATAGGTTTGTTCGAAAAATCAAAGACTTCTGCTGAATATATTACACTTAATTCATTTTTAAAACGTACTTGATCAAAGTGACTGTTATAGGACTGAAATAATTTGTTTAGTGCCTCATTCGAGAAGTTTTCTCTATAAGCAGAAAATTTTTGAGAATCTAGAAGATGTGTGAACTGAAGCTTTCCATAATCAGATAATCTGTCAGTAAGTTCACGTGCATACGATCTAGTATGCTGTAGTACAGCTGCCTGTATTTCAATTCATCATCTCCTTTTCTTCGCTTTAATGGTGGTTCCATTGTATTGGCTGAAGAATTTTCATTTTCCATATCACTCCATATGGACGGAAACCCACTACGTCTGAACTCGGATATAGTATTTTTTTAACTTTGATACCTCTTGCAAGCAGTATGCTATGTCTAGACTTTTGTCTGAAGAATATTGTAGAGCACTCTGTATGTGCGAACACTCTAGCATAGACTTCAAGAAGAAATATATTCTGAAACTGTGTGAAAAAATTCAAATATCCTTGAGCCTGCATTTACAGCATCATCCCAGTTTTCTTCAGAGTCATTACAAATGATATTTTTAAAAAAGCAGTCCGTTTTCTCTGTATTCCTTTACTGTATTTACAAGCCGAGATGTAAAAATTCAATCTAGTTGGTGCTACGTTTGGGAGTTTCTTGTTCATAAATTCCTTGAGTTTTCTGATCTTTTAGGAGATGATGAGAAAAATGCAGCTAAACCCGACAGTGTTTTGAAAAAAATGCGGCATTCTGGAATGGATGAAGTAGTTTGTTGCAAAAATAAATTGAGAACATGGCTGTAACAATGGACAAATAGTGCTTGAGGATACTTTTCTTGAACTTTTGTTTTAAGCCATTAATATTTCCCGCCATAACTGAAGCACCATCGTATGTCTCTGCAATTAACTTATTGCCGACATTGTATTCTGCTATAACACCTTCCACATGCTGAAACAAAGCAGCAGCAGTTTTGTCGAACTGACATTTGTGAATTCTATAAACCGTTCTTGAACATTGGCAGTACTGTCGACGTATCTTAAAACAGTGGACAATTGACTCTGATTAGAGCAGTAACTTGTTTCATCAACAACAATGGCCACAAAGGTTTTATGTTCTTTATCATAACCCCACTTCTAGCAAATATTAAGTCATTCTGAATTGCGAGAGAAGTACCACGAAATACTGTTGAACTCTCAAGATGATTGGCCAGTAAATGGTCAAATTCACTTAAGGAACTTAAATATTCAATATAATTTCCTATATTGTCTGATTCCACACTCTCGTTATGACCCCGAAAAGCCAATTCTTGTTTTCCTAGAAAGCAGACTGCGTTAATAAGATGCAGTAAAATCTCCCGATTTTTTTTTCACAAGAGCATTGTGTTGGTTGATGTGTAGAGCTTTTCGCTTATCTAGCTTTAAATCAATTCTTGTCTTCCCAAAGTTTTGCAAAGTTCATGCTACTACAAATATGAGCTTTTGATTTGTCGTATTCTAGGACTGCCGTTCGAAGGGAGTTCATATTAGAAAACCCTCTTTTGACCACACATTAGTTTCGCGGCTAAATAACAAACATGGCCAGCAAAATAGTTCAGACAGTTTAGAAGTACCACACAACCAATTCCACTTACCATATGATGTTGAAGTGAAATGGCGTGTGTGCTCTCGCTGTTTTTCTTTTACGTCCATGGACAAATTTAACTCAGGAGTTGGTCTTTCCATTTTCACAATTTCAACTTTCTCGTTGTATGTACGACGGTTAAAGGCACTTTTAATAAATCTTCTATTACACAGTCATTTTGAACACAAACATCTCCAGAAACTTGTTCTGCCATATTTTTCACAATATCACTTAATTGGGAAATTAAAAACTTAATAATTCACAATTAATATAACTCTTAGACACTCGAACAAATCACAGATTTAAAATAATGCACTGCAAGAACACAATCACATTCAATTGCTAGCGTACTAAGCTATTGCTGCTTCGCGCCTGCGAAGAAACCGATCACGAGAGCGGCAACTCGCCCGCCTACAGTGCACGATGGAAACATAAGGGGAGCGGGGGGACGGGCGGTTGTGCGACAGGACAGCATGAGCGAAACGGCCCTGGGCTACCTCACGTAGCAAGCGGTTTCTCCAGCGATGCCGCCTTGACAACTTGTTTCTTTTCGAGAGCAGAGAGCGCATATAAATCTAACAATTACTTTAATTTTAATTACTATGGTAAAACTAATAATACAAAATTATTACATTATGTTATATTATAAACTTTTTCTTTTGTAATTCCCTTGGGCTACCGCCGGTAGCCCCGGTAGTCCGCAAAATACGCCCCTGCTATAAGATAAACGTTTCTCTAGAAGTACTCCAAGATATTTAACTGATGTGATAAAAGGTATTATTTGGTTTTGAATACACAGTTGGTCTATAATCTTGGGAAAACGTTTAGTAAAGACCATCAATTGAGATTTTCGCCGTTTACTTTTAACCTCCATTTGGTTGACCATTGTGTTAATATATTTAGGACATTTTGCATGTTGACACAAGCTGCATGAATATTAAAATGTCATCAGCATAGAGACTATGTAGGCAGTCCGGCATTGTAGGCATATCCTGGACATAAATGGAGTAAAGAACAGGTGCAAGAACAGATCCTTGAGGAACGCCTGCTTCGATTTTCTGGAGGTAGAGAGGGCTGCTCTTTTTCGAATTTGAAATTTACGATTTTGAAGGTAGTCAGCTAGCAGATGAATGTAAATATCAGGAAGTTTAATTGTTGTAGTTTGTAGGCATCAATCTGTTTTGGCAAATGGTAAAAGGTCACAATATCAGGTATTAAAACATGGTGTGCCTCAAGGCTCAATTTTGGGACCTTTATTGTTTATTATTTTTGTTAATGATCTTCCCGACTATATTCGGAATGGATGTTCTGACTCTTTTATGTTTGCTGATGATTTAGCCGTTAACACTATTCATAAAAATAGTGACATATTGTCTATGGAACTTGCTGATGTATCAAGTAGGGTTGTTGATTGGTGTAGTGCGAATAACCTTATGATTAATTCTAACAAAACTGTTAAATTAAGCTTTGTCATTAATCGTCTTACTACTGTTAGTAATACTGCTGTTAGATTTCTGGGCATCTTTCTTGAGCCTAGAATGGGATGGAAAACTCATGTTGACTATGTTGCTAAGAAATTAAGTAAAGGCCTATATATGTTAAGGTTGTTAAGGGATAATTTACCTAACAAGGTATTGTTTACAATATTTCATAGCCATATACAAAGTCATTTAAATTATGGTATTATTCTTTGGGGTCACCATACTTCTGCTCAAGCTCTTTTCATATTACAAAGAAAGCTTTAAGATTAATTTATGGAGTACCAAATACGGCTCATTGTAAACCTCTTTTTATAAGGTCACAAATCTTGACATTGCCGTCTATGTATGTATTGCCTGTCTTCTTTACATTCGGAATAACATTAATAATTACTTAGCATGTACTTCTGTTCATAAATATTCTACAAGAAATAATACAAATTTATATATTGACAAATGTAAATACAGTATTAATCAAAATAGTTTTCTATTCTTTGCTTTTAAATTATTTAATAGTCTACCTATTGATATAAGGAATCTTCCATTCCCAGTTTTTAGGACACGAATTAGGACTATTATATTGGCAAAACCATTGTATGATGTCGATGAGTTTTTAATATTCATGTATCTTAATTTGTACCCATTGTATGATATCATGTATTTTTAATGTATATGACGATGCCATACATGTTCCACATGTTTTTGCAAAATTATCTATCTATCTATCTATCTATCTGTCTGTCTGTCTGTCTGTCTGTCTGTCTGTCTGTCTGTCTGTCTGTCTGTCTGTCTGTCTGTCTGTCTGTCTGTCTGTCTGTCTGTCTGTCTGTCTGTCTGTCTGTCTGTCTGTCTGTCTGTCTGTCTGTCTGTCTGTCTGTCTGTCTGTCTGTCTGTCTGTCTGTCTGTCTGTCTGTCTGTCTGTCTGTCTGTCTGTCTGTCTGTCTGTCTGTCTGTCTGTCTGTCTGTCTGTCTATCTGTCTATCTGTCTATCTGTCTATCTGTCTATCTGTCTATCTGTCTATCTATCTATCTATCTATCTATCTATCTATCTATCTATCTATCTATCTATCTATCTATCTATCTATCTATCTATCTATCTATCTATCTATCTATCTGACACTGGTCTTGTTACTTGGTCCGTAAAATGAAAGATGGTGCTGACCGCAGTTTCGCATTCTATTACATTCAACAACACAGTCATACAACTGCTACCTTTCTGGACTTCGAACAGGCGTTTGATAAGGTATGGCACAATGGTCTGATATACGAACTACATCAATTAAACTTCCCTGATATTTACATTCATCTGCTAGCTGATTACCTTCAAAATCGTAAATTTCAAGTTCGAATAGGAGCAGCCCTCTCTACCTCCAGAAACATCGAAGCAGGCGGTTCTTCGTTAAACACGCAACGAAATTCACGTCGTCACAGATTCAAATTTTGCCATCCATGGACATCCATACTGTATATTAATCGTAATTGTAACAATGAGCAATATTACATTTGTTCGATTGTTACCGTCTTTTGTTTTCTTCAGTGCCTCAAACTTAAGACGAAAAACTTTGAGAGTTTTGTCACAATATAAGAAGAATCAGTAGGGTCAACTCTTGTCGGCACCTTTGATGTTGTTGGTACTAAATTCAAGCTCAGTAAGGTCTAGTTCTCAATGAATCCAACTATGTCGCTAGTATCAAACCACTATCAAAATATTAGTAAAATATTTATTTATTTATTTTATTAGTCAGTAATACGAATAATCTTGTATTTATATTATCTATCATGGGAAAATTTTAGAACATGGATTGCACCTACCAAATTATGTCTTAAGATACTAAAAAGAGCAGATTTGTCTGCGTTTGTCGAATGCGCATCATTATATTTAGGAAAAGGCACTTTTCAGTGCCAATAATTTATTTTGTATGCACAAGGTTGGAATTTTGAAGTAAGAGGGAAAGGGTGCAATCCATGTTCTGGAGTTTATCCTCTATCATTAATATTATGTCGCTAGGAAGTCAAAATACTTATATCCATTGTTGACGTTCATGCTCGCACTTCACCGCAACAGACGCCATGATGTATTATGTTGTACTTGGATCAGTTTTACCAACATAAACCTCAAACAGTGACTTGAACGTCAGCGTCAATTAGTGAATATTTTCATGATGATTGCATACGGAAGTAATTATTATTATGGTTATGTTGCCATTCCTTTGCCTCATGTCTTTAAAATTATTAAAAGATGAGTAATGAATGTTTTCAGTTAATATTAAATTATGCCAGCCCTGTCGTAGATGGAGATCCATCTGGTGGAGGTTCCAGATAATACACCCGGTTTCGTGACATGCGCACTGAGAATTTGTTCCCACAAAATGGCTTAGGTGTCTTTACCTATGTTCTCTATACTGTGGTTTTGTTTTAATCTGGCACCAATATTACATTTCTACCTCTATTCATTCTAAAACCATAATCTTGTGAAAACCCACTATAACTTTTGAGACATAGTGTAAGTTGAATAATTTCTGTTTTTCCCCTACGAACACGCCCACGGACGAATATGCCTACATCGTTCCCTATCTATCAAGTGGCTCGACGTAACTCAACAGCCTGACACGAGTGTTTTGTATAATATACATAAATCAAGAACAAGATAAAGAGTTTGGATTAAGAAAGAAAAATCGTCAGAGAATGAAGTCTTTAGTTCTGTGGATGAAGTTTCGAAGTATGTACTGAATTCTTTAAATTCGAAATTATATGTCGGAGGAATAGTTTGTGATTTAACCAAAGCATGCTATTGTGTATGTTACAATATCTTAATTATCAAATAGAAAACAAAGAATGGAAATCGATTTAAGGATTTTCAAAAATGTTGCATAGTTGTGCCAACGTTTCGCACAAAAATTCTGACCTCCTAGAAATCACTTTTAACTGAGCCGCATAGGGTTCTTTTTGATTATCTTATTTTTTATAACTTTTTTTCTTGAAGATATAAGTGGGTAGTTTCAGTGTATGAAATCGTCTAAATAGATTCTATTTTATGCTGAAAAAAAAAACATGTTAATAGAATGAGTCAACAATATGTATATCCACAGGAATAGTTTGTGATTTAGCCAAAGCATGTTATTGTGTAGGTTACAATATCTTACTTATCAAATAGAAAACAAAGAATGGAAATCAATTTAAGGATTTTCAAAAATGTTGCATAGTTGTGCCAACGTTTCGCACACAAAAATTCTGACCTTGATTATCTTATTTTTTATAACTTTTTTCGTGAAGAGATAAGTGGGTAGTTTCAGTGTATTAAATCGTCTAAATAGATTCTATTTTATGCTGAAAAAAAACATGTTAATAGAATGAGTCAACAATATGTATATCATGTCACAGGAATAGTTTGTGATTTAGCCGAAAGCATGTTATTGTGTAGGTTACAATATCTTACTAGAAAACAAAGAATGGAAATCAATTTAAGGATTTTCAAAAATGTTGCATAGTCGTGCCAACGTTTCGCACAAAAAATTCTGACCTCCTAGAAATCACTTTTAACTGAGCCGCATAGGGTTCTTTTTGATTACCTTATTTCTTTCTAACTTTTTTTCTTGAAGAGATAAGTGGGTAGTTCCAGTGTATGAAATCGTCTAAATAGATTCTATTTTATGTTGAAAAAAAAACATGTTAATAGAATGAGCCAACAACATGTATATCATCACTTGTTAAGTTTATGTCTGACTACTGGGGTCCGTCAAGTAGCGCGTACATAAACATTATTTATCTTCAAAAACCCAAGCATGCTTTAAAAAATAAGCATTTATTGTTTTGATTGGTTTCATTTACTTAAAGGGGAAAACTAAAATGTTTAGTCAATTGTCTCCAGTCTTTCAAATAGGATTTTCTAATAGAAATTGGGTTCCCACTTAACGTAAAGGAACGATTGTGTCGCCGCGTTTTTTTGCAGAATATGGAATAGACAAGTGGAAGGAATGTGTTGAGCATGTTAAAAATAACAAAGAACAATATTTTTTTTCAGTGCTAATGTAATAGACAGTGAAATTGACAGAATAATTTCGTTCGAAGTTTAAGTGATAGCAGTGATGCATCAGATGAATTGTCAATCAGTGCGGCAATGGTTCATATTAAAGGAGGGAAACTTCGACTCTACCTGCAGCGAAGCGGTGAGGTTCAGTAACCTCCTACAACGGAGTTTTCCAGTTGTTAATCTATAGTTGTCCTTGGTGAGATAGGGACTCAAGATTTACCAAAGCTGACGAAGTTTTTACTGGAGATAAATACCTTCCGTATAGTTTCCTTTCAAGGCACAATGAACTTCACGTGTCCGTGTCAAACTCTGGGACACCCACGCGAAAGTACCGGCCAATGTCATTCTCCTCAAGTTGTATTGCATTGGAGACAGAAGTCTTCGCAAGGCAGTGTCTCGATTAGACTTCCAGTTGTCTCTGAAAAATGATGTCTTGGAAGATGTAAACTTTCGTGACGAAAAGGAAAACAGGAAAAGAGTTAGCTGAATGGCAATCGACAAGCTCTTAAAATCTACAGATAGAGGTAATAATAAGCACTATATCTATATGTATAATTTGAACTGGTAATGGAAATTACGAGAAAAAAAGGCTAAACGGATTTTAATAAATGACCCCCTCATTTTTGAAGCTTGGAACTCAAAGTTTTCGGAAAAATAGTAGTTTTCAGTGAAATGTCAATTTTTAAACATAATTTTCCTATTTTCCAAAATCCATCTGTCGTCAGTTTTGAGAACTAGCTAATTGCATTCACGGCCGACTTGATGTTACCTTCGCGAGCATCAAGTCGGCCATGTTGCATTTCAGAATAAAACAAAACACACACTACAGTAAACAATATTACACGAAGGCCATGATCTGCAAGAATGCTGACATATTTACAGCTCAAATTAAATTGGTTATTAAAATCTTAACTTATTAAAATGATTACAGGTTCGATTCTGTGGTGTGTAATTTTCTGGGTACAGCTGTGTATTGGATATTAAAACTACAAAACTTGAGATGGTTTGATGACATTTTTACCATTAATAATGAAATATTATTGTAGTTAATGCCATGATGTGACTATTTTTCATTAATTATACATATTAATGCTATATTGATGATATGAAAGTGAAACTTTTGGGGTTACATAAGTAGATGTAGAGAATAACTTAAATTAGATTTTGATTTCTATATTTCACTGAGTGGCATCTATATAGTAGGCTATATTATAGTATATGTTACTGAAAGCTACAAAACTTACGTAAGATAATAATATTATTAAAAATCACATATTTTTATAGTTATTAATCAAGTGGGGTTGGGTCTTTTCTTATATTTAATGGCAGTGTGGTGTAGATATTTATATGCGTGGTTCTCTTCAGTATTGGCTCGAGAGAGAGTATCTTTCATTATTATGGAAGCAAATAACTTTCAAAATATCTGGTATCCTTCATTGAAAATAAATCTGAAAAATGTTTATTTGAACGTCTGATAAACTTAGTTTGCAGCTTTTGCTGTGCAAGCCACTAGTATATATATATATATATATATATATATATATATATAATAAATCTTCCTCAACTTGGTGAGGTTGCAAAGACAAAGACTGTTAAACAGTAACATTTAAAATGACATTCAAAATGTCTTACAAGAAATTCGTTTACAAGAAACTAAAATTTGCAGTAGATAGTATTTCACATAATGAAAATTTATAAAAATACAGATAAAAATGGACTGAGAAAATTCAACTGTAATTTGATTTGAAATACAAATTTCCCAAAATCTGCAAAGAACCCTTCAAAGCTATCATAGAAATTTCCTTAATTGTTGTTGTTGGGACTCCAAATTTATGACAGAATGACACGAATTGTTTTGTTATGGTCCCTCTAGCGCCCACCATTAATCCGATGACTTCTATATCCCTGAGTTTATATGATGTTTTGTAATAAGGGATAGTGGTTCATAAGTTGTCCTTTTCTCTAGATTAACCTCCTCAGGTTGATTCTAATGCGTCTCGAATCTGATGGTCGGATCCAGAATATAGCCTTTTGTCTCTCCAGGTTTAAATGTTATAATATCAGTACGCCGATGACTTCCAGTATCCGCTATTCCATGGACTTCTTCATACTTAGTGTAGCCATTGGACTTAAGGCATGTTGCGATTACAGACCTGATTTTGTGATGTCTGCTGTTACGAAGAGTTTTTGCCAAATGGGCATGAACCCAAGACATGAGCCAAAGTTTCAATCTCACTGTATATATACAGGGTGTTTCAAAATACAGGGCATAATTTCAGGTATGTATTTCCCACATGTAGACAATCAAAATAGTTCATTACAACATGTGTCCGAAATGCTTCATTTCCGAGTTATGGCCTTCACAACATTGAAATTCACCGGAACGTTTTTCTTTCCGCAGGTCGTTGTCATTACAGAAGATGTTCAAAATGTCCACCTCCTGCTTGAATAAAGACCTCACATCGATGTCTCATTGACCTGCGAACACGATCCCAAACTCCAGGAGTATTACGTATGTCCTCAGAACATGCCACAATTCGATTCCGAAGGGATTCCAAATCAGGCACCGGAGACGAATAAACCAATGATTTTAAATGGCCCCACAGGTAGAAATCGAGAGGTTTCAGATCAGGTGAGCGTGGAGGCCAAGCAATTGGGCCACCTCTACCTATCCATCGATCAGGAAACCTTCGATCAAGTACCTACACAACACTGAATGTAACCTTCGCCTCGGAATGAACTGTCAGAGTGCCCTCTTAATGTCTCCTTTGACGGCAACGACCTGCGGAAAAAAAACGTTCCGGTGAATTTCAATGTTGTGAATGCCAGAACTCGGAAATAAAGCATTTCCGGACACATGTTGTAATGAACTATTTTGATTGTCTACATGTGGGAAATACATACTGAAATTATGCCCCGTATTTTTAAACACCATGTATATATATATATATATATATATATATATATATATATATATATTTGAATTTCAAAAACCATCATACTAGCCTATCATTATTTCAGAAAAAAATAACATTTTTATCGTTAGATTACTCATTATATGACAAAATCAAAATACAAACTTTTAATAGCTTTGTAGTATTTCATGTATATCTCACGGAAAGGTAAAGGAAAATGGTAAGGAAATAAGTTGGGCCCTATTATCTTACAACTTTCTGTGTAACTTAGAACGTTCCCCTCAAACTGTGATAAATGGTCGTGTCGTTTTGTTTCTGAAAACAAAACCTATTATCATTTAACTATCACCATAGATACAAGAAGACATATTCAAGGAAAAAGGATTTACTTCCAGCCCTCTTATCTCCGTTCGGCGTTTAGAACGGCATGTAGAATTGACTAGCACAGCTCTTGTCGGCGTGTTTACAAGAAAGAAGCAAAACAACCTTCCATGGACAAGTTCACGGTGAGAAAAGATATTTAAAAAAATATTTCAAATTGAATTCTTTATGTGTACACTAAACTAATGTTAACAAGTAAAAAATTTAAATTAAAATAATTCTAACAGTTACAAAAATATATTTAAAAATGCTAACAGTTACAAATATAAATTAAAATAATGTAACAGTTACAAATACAACTTATAACAATGCTAAAATTATAAATACGATTCAAAATACAATAAAATTACAAATGCAAAATATTGTTAAAAGTTACAAATACTATTTAAAATAATACTAAAAATTACAAATACAAGTTAAAATAATGCTAAGTTACAAATAACTTTTAAGGTACTCAGAGATTCATTGCCGCCCTCACATAAGCCCATCATCGATCTCTATCCTGATCAAGATTAATCCAATCTCTACCATCATTTCCCACCTCCCTCAAATCCATTTTAATATTATCCTTCAATTCACGTCTTGGCCTCCCTAAGGTCTTTCCCCTCAGGTCTTTAAACTAACACTCTATACCCATACATGCTACATGCCCTGCCCATCTCAAACATCTGGTTTAATGTTCCTAATTATGTCAGGTGAAGAATACAATGCGTGCAGTTCTGTGTTGTGTAACTTTCTCCATTCTCCTGTAACTTCATCCCTCTTAGCCCCAAATATTTTACTAAGCGCCTTATTCTCAAACACCCTTAATCTCTGTTCCTCTCTCAAAGTGAGAGTCAAGTTTCACAACCATACAGAACAACCGGTAATATAACTGTTTTATAAATTCTAACTTTAAGATTTTTTGACAGCAGACTGGATGATAAAAGCTTCTCAGCCGAATAATAACAGGCATTTCCCATATTTATTCTGTTTTTAATTTCCACCAGTATCATTTATATTTGTTACTGTTGCTCCAAGATATTTGAATTTTTCCACCCTTCAAAAAAGATAAATTTCCAATTTTTATATTTCCATTTCGTACAATATTCTGGTCACGAGACATAATCATATACTTTGTCTTTTCGGGATTTACTTCCAAACCTATCTCTTTACTTGCTTCCAGTAAAATTCCCGTGTTTTCACTAATCCTTTGTGGATTTTCTCTAACATAAGGAATAATACATTTAATTTTATTTTAACGAATATAAACTTTATTCTTTTTTATATAAGTAACTAAATTATTATCTTTGTTGTATGAATACAGTCTGTCTTTCCAAAAATTGTAATATTATTTTGTTTTTACTTTGTGGGTACTTTGTTCAAAGTGTTATATAAAGACGAAAATTAACGAAATATAGATTAGAATATAAATTAAATACAACTTAAAAATAAAAATATGAGCAAAAAAGGTATTTAAGAATGGACAAAATAAGTTTTAAATATTACAAATATGTCACGTTTTAATGTCTAGGAGTTTTGAAAAAAAAAAAAAATCGTAGGCCTACTGTCACTTTTATATTTATAAATGTACCTTTAGTTCCTTAATATACAGTTTGATAGTAAAATAATAAATTATTCGGAGTTAATACTTTTTGTTCATATAAAAAAAGACATTTTCTGACAAATTTAGTTTGTAGCAAAGGAAATAGAAGGAGAAGAAAGGAAATACAAGCAAAATATAAGGAATATAAAGAGAAGAACGGGAATAAAAAGAGAACATAAGGGGTACCAGCGAATAGGGATTATAAAGAATGGGCACTTCGCGTCGGTACCTTTGATGTAACCGGGCTGATTTCAATTACCTTCAAGCCAGCTAAAAGCGTGAGATTCTGCTGCTTTTTCCCTAAGAGTTGGCGCTGACGTCACACCAGCTAGCAGTCGACATAGCGGAAATATAACACATATAATTAATACATCTAGGTACATTATGTACTCAAAATAAATTGGATCCATAAAATAATAAATCCGTCATTAACTGTAATGTCTAGACTCTAGAGTTCCTTTATAATGAGAGTTGAGACGTTATAATGAGAGTTGAGACAATTAAAATATGTAATGATGTGACAGAGCTGAAAATGGAAAAACAAAACTCTTGAGAAGTAAAACCATATACCTATATTATATTATATATAAATATTAAACGAATTCGATACTTAATTTTATAATGTATTATATTATTTTATAATATAATTTATTATATCTGAAATATAAAAAATTATTATTACAACTAGTTTGTCACTGAGAAATAAGGAAAGCTGTTAACTTGAATTTATTTGAAGCAAAGCGTTACTGGATTATGCAATAAGGTAGGCGATGTTTGGATCCTGTGTCTCAACTCTATTCTCAATTATTATCTTAGCGTATGCTCGATTACACTAACCTCTAGCGCTTGAAAGTGGAACTAAACGCTGCGCACAGAGAAACAAAACACAGGCAAATTCGCTCAGTGTCAATTCTTTATAATCCCTATTCGCTGGGGATACAAGGAAAGAAGGGGAATGCAATAAGAAGGGCATACAAGCAGAACAAAGGAAATGCAAGGAGAATGTAAGGGAATATGAGAAGTGAGAGAATCCAAGGAAAACGAGGGAATACAAGGAGAGCAATGGGAATACAAGGAGACCAAAAGGAAATCCAAGGAGAACAACAGGAATGCAATGAAAACAAGGAAATGTAAGAAGAAGTAACACAAAAAAGAAGAGCAAGGAAAATACAGGAGAACAAGGGCAATATATTGAGAGCATGGGGAAAACAAGGAAGACACGGGAAAATAAGGGAATAAGGAAATACACGGAAAAGAAAGTGCATAGAAAATATCATGACAATTTAAGTAAAGAAGAGGAGTGGAAGGAGAATATAAGAGAGATATAAGGAGAAAAAAGGAATACAAGGGTAAAAGAAGAACACTCACAGTAGCGTAAGTCGTTACGGCATTGGTCTATTGAACAAGTAGACAATAGTAGCTCAAGGTTCGAATCTCCCCCAATCTTCTTTTATTGAGGAAAGAAGACAGAGGACGGACACTGGAAAGTTTTCTTTTCTCAATCGTACTATCAGGGACTGGAATGCTTTACCTGCAGACTTACTAAAGCCCTTACCAATAACCAAAAATGGATTTAAAAACAGGCTTAAGGACTTTACTAATAGACGGTAATACATTATGCAGACTACTTGTGGTTTTACAAGTATAGTGAGTAAGCAGAGAAACATAGTGAATCTCCAGTGATTTATATTGGGTGTGCAGTGTGTTGTAGTGAAACTGCAGTGAGCTTATAAGTAAATTCTGAGAGTTATAGTGGCAGAAAATAGATTTATAGTGAACGGGTGTGACTTATAGTGTTTGTAATGGGGTCTAAGCTATCGATTTGAGGTTAATATAGTAAGTACAATTCTACGGAATAATAAGGATGTAATTGATATTCTGTTATTTGAAATGTTGTATCAGTGAAGAAGTGTGTTGTGTCTGTTAAATGCGTTGCGACAGTGAAGTGTGTTTGTGTCAGTGAAGTTCTATAGTTTACAGTGATAGTGCAAAGTATTTGAACAGAGAAATGTTTTTGAAGTCTTAGTGAAATCAGGATAGTGTCAGTAAAATGTGTCTTAGTTCCAGTGCAGTGAGTGAAATGCAAGTATGAACATATATCATATATGCTCGTGGTTTTAAGTTCTAACTTAGGGTTAGGATATACATTAGATTTACTTTAATTATTTATGTTATATTAAGTGATTCATTTAATTTAGAATGCTCCTTGTTAATATTATTATATATTGCTATTAAATAATTGATTAACTAGCGGATTTACTCGTGTTAATTATGTAAGTTTGTGCGGCTTACAGCTATTTCAGTGCTTCATCACCATCCTCAGAGCCTACTAGATCTCGGCGTCATCTCGAACTTTTCTGCCTGTTATGTGGGTGCGTTTGATTGTTGAAAGGCGTTGAAAAGTGGAGTCAAATAGTGTGTGTGTACTGAAATTGATCTGTGTGTTGAGAATTTGATCGGGGTGTGTTTTAGTGTGTTTGTATATTTCGTATTGTTCTAGTGTGTTGAGTTTTTGGTTCTTGGGTTGTATGTAGGATTTCCATGTCCGTATTTATGTCAGTGGCGGTTCCTCGGGGGAGGAAGGGAGGAACGTCCTCCTCACATTTTCTTCTTTTGAAAGTAAATACCAAATAAAATATGTGCCTTGAAATTCGAGGAAGATTCGATAATTTTTAAGCTCACAGCTATAAGAAAAACTCGGTTGATCGAGTTTTAAACGACGCGCGCTCATGTGCTGTAGAAAACTGTGAGAAAGATGCGAGATTGTCTGTGTGGAGGAAAGGCACTCCATTCCTCCTCTACTGCAGTTAACACACATAGACAACAGCGCAGGAGCGGCCAGAGAAAGAAACAGAGTTTTAAAGCAAGTAAATGAACGGTTATGGAGGAGATCCTCCTCTGAATCAACGCATGGGCGGGAAATAGAAACCGACTGGACGTGCAGCAAGCTCGCTACCGCTGCCATCTAACGATGTTGCATTCAACCAGACTATAACACAACTAGGAGGAGACACAATAAAACAGTTTTAACGCAATGCTATGAAAGACATCATATAAACTTCTTTTTGAATTATAAATCAAAATTTTATTCATTGCACTTTATATAGGATACTATTCATGGTTTGAAACTTTCAAGGATATTTGAAAGTTAAAGTCGTGTTTATATAAAACAAAGAGGAAGTAGTTCTACGTTAGTATCGCAGATCTTTTGGCCCCTGAAATTCACTTCCGTTCATTGTGTAATAGACAGGGCAACAGCCAAGTTGTCAGTTTTGTACAAATATATTTGAAATTGAAAGTAAGTAGGTACTCCAAACTACATTATTTTTAACATAAAAAATTGGGCACCGGCAACTTTGAACAATAATGGTAGTATGACTTTACAAGAACTGATATTCTTCAAAAGCATTTGATACTGAACTTGTACAATGTACATGTGGCAACACAGACCACGTGGGTGGGTGCAGTGTTCTCGTTTTCCTCAGATTATTTCCCATTCCCTTTCCGTGGTTCCGATTACGTGTTAGTTGCTATAGTCTCTTCCAACACGAGTGATGCTGTAATGTGCTCGAAAAATGCTGCGAGGTTGTGAATTTCCTTGTAATTGTTAATTTGTGCAATTATTCAACAATGAATGGAAGTGAAAACATTATATTTTATGGAAAATTTAGGAAACTCAGTTTACAAGAACAGATTATTGCTATACAGAAGGGAAGACCAACCCCAACACTTCCTGGTCTTACATGTGTGCATGTTGGCTAATTTGTAGCATGTTCCATTCAAGAAGGTGTCATTTCGTCCTGTTACCTTCTTTCCTCCTCTTAAGAAATACGCAGGAGCCGCCACTGATTTATGTTATTGTATGTATGGTTAGCATTGGTTATGTGATCGGCGTATGTAGACGTATTGTGTCCTCTGGTTATAGCTATAATGTGTTCTTTGTAGCGTGTTTGGAATGATCTGCCTGTCTGTCCTATGTAGAACTTGTCGCAACTATTACATGTGAGTTTGTATACGCCTGTGTGGTCGTATTTATTTGTTTGTGTTTTTTGTGTGTTGAGATGTCTTTGTAGTGTGTTTTCTGTTCTGTATGCTATGTTGTATTTCTGCTTTGTGAATAAAGATGCGATCTTATGTGTGCTTTTGTTTTCATATGTTAGTGTGATGTATATCTTGTGTTCTTGTGTTTGTGTTGTGTTTTGCGTGTTTTTGTGTTTGTTAAGTTTTGTTTTGTCTTTCTTATGATGTTGTCTATTATGTTTGGGTTGTAACCGTTTTCTTGTGCTATGTATTTGATTGTGTCCACTTCTTCATTGTAGTGTTGTTGGCTCATGGGTATGTTGAGTAATCTGTGTACCATTGTCCTGAATGCAGCATGTTTGTGTTGTATGGGGTGGTTAGATGTGTTGTGTATGTGTGTGGTGGTGGTGGTTGGTTTTCTGTATATTTTGAAGGTGTGTTTGTCAACTTTTGTTATGGTGATGTCTAGGAAATTTATGGAGTTGTTGTTTTCAAGTTCTAGTGTGTATTGAAGTTTTAGTGTATTTTGTTTATGTATTGGTGTAGTTTTGTATTTGTCTTTTGTTTCCTTTGTATAGTATGAATATGTCGTCTACGTATCTGTGCCAGTATATTATGTTGTCTGCATATTTGTTGCGTTCATTGTTGAGTATGTGTGTTTGTACTTACATAATTAACACGAGTAAGTCCGCTAGTTAATCAATTAATTATATTCGAGTGTTAAAAGTAGTGTACGCAAGATTCAAAATGGAATATATTGCTATTATTATTTATTATTCATATTATGACTGTATTTTATTATTATTGTAATTATTGAGTGTAATTACTAGACTTCGTGGAATTGCCACGAGATCGCAAGGTTTACTGTGCACGCGGTATAGACTGTACGAGGAGGGGGCGTGTCTCTGATGTAAACACTGAGCAGTATACTGCGGTTACAATAAAACCTGTATCCTGTATTCAAGAAATATAATGAATGATCATTGTAGTAGAAAATGTCTAAACATGTAAATACACAATTATTTTATAGTGAGATATATTAACTCTTAAAATTTAATGTAAGATACACAATCCTTGAATATGTACATTACAGTAAAGAGTTATGTACATTTTCAGCGACTGCAAAGTAACCTCCTCCGATGGTCACTTAAAGAGTTTTTAGATTGGGAAATTTACGTTCAACATCACACGATGTAATACGTACATATTTGAAGAACGGGAAGTCACTACTTTTAGTACACCAACTTCAGACGTCTTGTCGTAACCTGATAGTGCATCATTTATAATACGAAGTTGTGAATAGGCAGAATTTTTAGTAATAATGTTTCTCAACTTCCATTTCACTTTTCTGAAATTAGTGAATTGTTATTTTGGATAATGGTTTGTGATACTTTTAATCCACTATATGAAGGGCTTCTGAGAGTTGTAGTTTAGACGATTCTAACAGGATGATGCTTTTGGACACGATTTTAAAATTAGAATCAATGACAGAATACCTTTCAATAGCTGTTCAGAAAGCAATGATTTTACAGCTGCAACAGAGGAACTGTCTGTGCTATCCAATGCATCAATTACCTCCATTATTTTGCCGTAATGTTCTGCATAATAATTAACAGAATTCAACCGCGTTCCCCAACGGGTCAAGACTGGTTTGGGGTAAAGGGTATTCCAGGAGTAATTTTTGGAACAGCAACACTCTCATTGTAGTATGTTTGATTGAATTCTTGTCTGCACTGAACAAATGTTAAACTTTGACTATTCCAACCACAATAATGCAAAAACAAGTGCTTACATAGGTATACATTAGCTGTAGGTGCTCTATCTATTTGGACAGGTCACAACTCTTAACATGAACTGCTTATACTACCAGACCGGGCGGTCTCTCACCTCCCTAAACTACCGTACATCGGCAACCTGATTGCATGCTACGTGTGGCAATTCAACGATGTCTAGTAATTAGTTACCATTGTCACCGGGTATTTACCCATTTACAGTGTGAATAAATACATACAAACACATACAAAGGGAATGCAGGAATAAAAAAGGAGAATGTAGGGAGAATACAAGGAGATCTGAAGAATATAAGAAGCACTATACAGGAAAAGAAGTACAAGGAAAATACAGAATAAGGCAGAACAAGGAGACAATAAGGAAAACAGGGGGGACAGAAAATTAAACAAGGGAACAAGTGGAACAAGTGGATTATAAGGAGAGCAAGAAGAGAGAGTTGAACTTTTATGTGACCGTAAATTCCCAAGTTACCCTCCCCTACATACCCGTACCTAGTGTGAAGAGAAACGTAGTTGTACTTCAGAAGCCTACTTGGGCTGTCTTGTTCAGAGATGCTCTACGTCCCGCCCCCTCTATACGGGCTATTCCATCTCAAATCGACCGAAATATAGAAAATTGACCTTGCAATTTTAAATACAATGAAACTTTTTTTGTCCGTTGATAACTGTGATACAATGCTTTGTGCAAAGTTTGAGACATCAGAACTTCATAGTGTTTAAATTAAAAATATTTAAATTTATCGTATTTTTCATAAAATTAGCAACTTTAAACTGTTTGGCTCCGATATCCTTTCACCCAGTGATCAAAATCATGGTTTATTTTGATGCTGAGAAGTTAAAGTTTATATTGACATGTAAACAGTTTTTCTTACTCGTTATGGAAATGGAGAAATTTAGATTTTCTTCATTAAGACGCCTTTGCCCACGAAAAATATTTTTAAAATATATGGTTAGATTCCGCATTGAAAGTACAAATAAACACTTATTTTTTACTGGTGGTACGTTGATAAGAAAGTATTGAAAATATCAAATAAAGAAAATAAACAGTACGCGCATGAACTAACCAGCTGACTGTGAGGCGGGAGATAGCCGAGGGAAGTAAGGCCAGGAGACATAAACACGTGATGGGTCGTCTAGCAGCGCATGGCTGTGCTAGCTTTATCACAGGTTTTCATAAACACAGGAGTAAAATGACGCCCAACGCTCGCTTATCTTCAGCTCTCGGCCAGTGCGTACGGTACTGCGCCTTTCAAGTTTAGGCGTGTGAATATAATTTATTTAATACCCCCGAAACTTATTGCCGTGACACTAAGCAAACAATGCCGAATCCCTCTTAATAATGCAAGGTTTTTCTCAATATTTTTTACATTTTTACAAATGGGAAAAAACTAAAAGCAAGTAAAATCAGATTATCTGTCTCTCTGTATACAATAAAAATAAGGATTACTTCTTAACATAATCTACAAAATGTCAGCTTCAAAATGATCTCCCGTTCAATGTTCTGCAGTAAATGGTTCCAGAGTTCTGAGCGCTGAAAGAGGTTTGTTTTTATAAAATATGCTAAATTTGTAGCTCAATAGTACGAAAACCGTTTTACTTTCGATAGTATGTTTTTGAAAATCCACTCTCCTCAGCACCTTGTATAAGTAGGGAAAAAAATTAGAGTATAAAAAATGCGAGGTTTTTACTGATCGATTTCATATGTAATAGCCCATATGCATCTCTATACTGTATGTATGTCATGAACATTGCAGGTTATGTTGGTAGTTGTGACAGCCCTGTGGAATGTCAGAGCGATCCTGTCCCTGCACGATCGGCAGGACAGATCGGGACCACAGGAAAGAGGAAGTGGGCCAGATTACAGAGGCGCAGGGACAGAGGACAGGGACACGATCTATGGGAATCAACAAGCAGTTACTGACGGTTTACAAAGCATTGCACGTTTTAGAATGCTATGTTTTCCATCACCCGGATGTGGTAATGGAGATCCAACCTGTTGTTGGGGTTCTTTTAGCGATCTAGCAAATGCATTTATAGATAGGATAACAAATTTCTTATCACTGTTTTCGGTGTTGCTTAGCAACAACTAAGAAACGTAGCCTATATTACAAAGTTATGTACTGAATATATAACAAGTTACAAATAAATGTGTGGTTTTAAAATACGGTGTAACTTTATTCCGTTTCCCAATGAACACTTGCTTAAAATAGTATTGCTACGTTGTTATGTAAGAAATAAATGATGTGCTGAAGAGAAAATCTACGGAATGCATGTTGCATGGAAATAATAGATTATCCTATTTATTTAGTTGATGGAAAAGTTCGTATCACTCTTTCGTTGTAACAAAAGTTTTTATTTCAGATGAATATAAAACAGAAATTAGTCAGTAATATACTCTCTTAAGATCCTGTTCCAACTGTATATTCACTTGAACTCAAGTATTTGAAAAACATATAGAATTCAATATCCCATATATATAGGATTTATAGATTATGAAAAAGCTTTTGATATGGTAAATAGAAGAAAATTATAGGACATGATGAGAAATAAAGGTATTCCACAACATTTGATCACGGCTATTAAAAGTTTATATGTAGACAATAAAATTGTAATTGAAATGGGTTTTAAATCAAAAGAGCAAAAAAAAGGTAGTAATAAATCGTGGTGTCAGACAAGGGTGTCTCTATCACCTTCTTTATTTCATTTAAAAATATCAAAGAATAAAACTAAAATTTTAGCATGTAAAGGACATGATTCCTTAAGAGCACAAATTGTAATTGATAATACAATTTTAGAGCAAGTGAATAGTTTTAAATATTTAGGTTTTAACTTATCCTATATTAAAAGTGAAGATATGACAAAATAAATAAATTAAATCTGATGTGTGGCACTATTAAAAGAACCCTTAAAAATACGAGGAAAGAAACAAAAATGAAATTTTATAAAGTAATGGCTGTTCCTATATTAATGCATGGAACGGAATGTTGGACGATCACTAAGAGACAAGAACAAAGATTGGAAGCAATAGAGATGAGATTTCTAAGAAATATAGCAGGTTATGCTCTACTAGATAAAAAACGAAATGAAGATATAAGAAAAGAACTAAATATTTTCAAACTCACTTATCGAATAGTTAATTATAGGAACGCCTGTAAACAACATATTGGTAGAATGCCAGTAGAAAGATTTCCAAAACTGATGTTAAATTATAGACCTTATGGAAAGAGAAATATTGGACGCCCACACAGAAGATGGTCTGAACAATTTTAACAATTCTAGCTTTCATGAAACCGGAACGAGCCTATGGCTTAATACTTGTATGGTGGTGATGATGATGACGACGACGACGATGACGATGATGATGACGATGATGATGATGATGATGATGATGATGATGATGATGATGATGATGAAGTACCTTATCTATGTCTCTCTGCAAACTCTGGGTTAGTTTTTCGATTTCGCGTCGGAAGAAATCTGCTGGTATTGAGTTAAAGAAGTTAAAGAAGTAAACCATTTTCGTTACCAAAGGAGTTTCCTTCAACATTTTTGGATAGAGAATGGAAAAGATAGAAGTCTAAGGCCGGGTGCTCATACAATCAAACGCGGCGCGACGGTAAGAAAAGAATTTTAAAAAATATTACAAATAGAACTCCTTATGTGTACACTAAAATAATGTTAACAAGTAATACATTTAAATTAAAATAAATCTAACAGTTACAAAAATATATTTAAAAAATGCTAACAGTTACAAATGTAAATTAAAATAAAGTAACAGTTACAAATACAACTTACAACAATGCTAAAATTATAAATACGACTCAAAATATAATACAAATTACAAAAGAAAAATATTGTTAACAGATACAAATACAATTTAAAATAATACTAAAAATTACAAATACAAAGTAAAATAATGCTAAGTTACAAATAACTTTTAAGGAACCCAGAGATTCATTGCCGCCCTCACATAAGCCCGTCATCGATCTCTATCCTGAGCAAGATTAATCCAGTCTCTACCATCATTTCCCACCTCCCTCAAATTCATTTTGATATTATCTTTCCATTCACGTCTTGGCCTCCCCAAAGGTCTTTTATCCTCAGGTCTTCAAACTAACACTCTATACCCATACATGCTACATGCCCTGCCCATCTCAAACATCTGGATTTAATGTTCCCAATTATGTCAGGTGAAGAATAGAATGCATGCAGTTCTGGGTTGTGTAACTTTCTTCACTGTCCTATAACTTCAACTCTCTTAACCCACTTCCTAAGCACCTTATTCTCGAACACCTTTAACCTATTCCTGTCTCAAAATAGGAGTCCAAGTTTCACAGCCATACAGAACCGGTAATATAACTGATTTGTTTTATAAATTCTAACTTTCAGCTTCTTCGAAAGTAGACTGGATGACAAAAACTTTTCAACCGATTAATAGCAGGATTTCCCGTATTTAGCCTGCGTTTAATTTCCTCTTCAGTGTCCTATGTACTTGAATTTGTCCACCTTTTCGAAGGATACATTTTCAATTTTTATATTTTCCATTTCATACTATGTTCAGTAACGAGACATAATCTCATTTTTTTCGGAATTTCCTTTCAAACCTATGTCTTTACTTGCTTCCAAGTAAAATTCCCGTGCTTTCCGTAATAGTTTTTGGATTATCCCTGTGAAACAAGAGGCTATATAAGATACCAACCTTTCAGAAAAAAATAATGTTGTCATTTAAAAATATTGTCGATGATGACATATCCTCTGCTATAATGGCTGAACATTTTTGATAATTTTTGTGAAATTTTCCTTTCAAAATATTAAAGTTTAATGTGTCCGAGCATTTAAAAAAATGAGTAAATTTTAGTTTTAATTGCATTATTCCTTACTTATGAAAACCCTGTATATTGGTAGGAGAATAAATTACCAGCTACTTATAGCATAGCAAAATAGTAAAAATTCTCTTGGACGGAGACTACAATGGAAACACAGTGGCGTGAATTGTACTACAAAGAATGAAACCGAAGTTTTATATTGTAATGTATTGAATACATGAAAACAAGAAGAATAGAGAAGGAGAATGTAAAGGGGAATACAAAGGAGAGCAAATGCAATACAGAGGAATCAATGGTAATATAAAGAGAACAAGGGAAACAAAAGTGAACAAGGGGAATACAAAGAGTACGAGGGGAATACAACGAGAACAAAGAAAATACGACGAGAATATTAGAGGGAATACAAGGAGAAAGAAATGTGAGAAGAAGGAATAGAAGACGAATATAAAGGGAATATATAGAGAATATAAAAAGGAGAATAAGAGAAGAATTTAAAGGGGAATACAAGTAGAGCGAAAGAAATAGAAAGCTAAGAAAGGAAATACAAGCAAAATATCAGAATGTAAAGAGAAGAAGGGGAATAAAAGAGAACATAAGGGGATACAAATATAGAAAGGAAATACAAAAGAATGTGAGGGAATATGAGAAGTGAGATAATGCAAAAACAAAGGGAATCCAGAAGAACAAAGGGAATCCAAGGAGAACAAGGGAAATGTAATGAGGACAAGAGGAAATGTAAGGAGAAGCAGAACGTAAAAAGAAGAGCAAAAATACAAAGGCAAATATAGAACAAGGGAATATAATGAGAACATGGAGACAACAAAGGAAGACAGGAAAAACAAGGAGATTAAAGGCAAATACACGGAAAACAAAGAAAATATATTGAGAATACAAGTAAAACAAGAGAAGTGCAAGGAGAATAAAGGAAATATAAGTAGAAAAAGGAATACAACGGTAAAAGGAGAACAAGGGAAAGCAGGAAAAAGGGACTGTAAAGAACTAGCGAATACAAGGGATCTAAAGATATAAGGAGAACAATGGAATAAAGGAGAGGAAAAGAGGTACAAGCAAAATATAAGGAGAACAAGTATACAGTGAGAACAGGAGACATAAGCAAAACAGGAGACAAAGTGGAACTAGGGAATATAAGAAGAACAAGGAGAATAGAGTGAGAACAGGGGGAGACAATAAGCAAAACAGGAGATAAAGTGGAACAGGGGAATATAAGAAGAACAAAAGGAGAATACAGTGAGAACAGGGAGACAATAGGAAAACAGGAGACAAAGTGGAACGAGGGAATATATAAAGAGAACAAGGAGAATACAGTGAGAACAGGAGACAATAAGCAAAACAGGGAGACAAAGTGGAACAGGGGAATATAAGGAGAACAAGGAGAATACAGTGAGAACAGGAGACAATAAGCAAAACAGGAGACAAAGTGGAACAGGGAATATAAAGAAGAACAAGGAGAATACAGTGAGAACAGGAGACAATAAGCAAAACAGGAGATAAAGTGGAACCAGGGAATATAAGGAGAACAAGGAGAATACAGTGAGAACAGGGAGACAATAAGCAAAACAGGGAGACAAAAAGGTGGAACGAGGGAATATAAGGAGAACAAGGAGAATACAGTGAGAACAGGAGACAATAAGCAAAACAGGGAGACAAAAGTGGAACGAGGGGAATATAAGGAGAACAAAGGAGAATACAGTGAGAACAGGAGACAATAAGCAAAACAGGAGATAAGGACGAGGGAATATAAGGAGAACAAGGAGAATACAGTGAGAACAGGAGACAATAAAGCCAAAACAGGGAGACAAAAAGTGGAACGAGGGAATATAAGAGAACAAGGAGAATACAGTGAGAACAGGAGACAATAAGCAAAACAGGGAGATAAAGTGGAACAGGGAATATAAGGAGACAAAGGAGAATACAGTGAGAACAGGGAGACAATAAGCAAAACAGGGAGACAAAAAGTGGAACGAGGGAATATAAAGGAGAACAAGACGAGGAAATTTGCATTTTTATGTAACGGTAAATCCCCAAAGTTAACCATCCGTAGTTCTATGTTAGAAACCTCTACTTGGGCTGTCTTGCTCAGGGATGCTCTACGTCCGCCCCATAAGCACCTCTTTATGTATGTCGTGAACATTGCAGGTTATGTTGGTAGTTGTGACGGCCCTGTGGAACGTCAGGCATTCTGTCCCTGAACACTCGACAGAAAAAGATCAGGACCACCGGAAGTGAAGAAGTTGGCCAGATTACAGAGCGCTGGAACAGAGGGGACAGGGACTATTGGTATCAACTTATTGACTACTTACAAATTAGAAAGTATGCACACGTGTGTAATCCACAGGTGTAGTCATGAAAATCCACATTGTTGTGTTGGTCCTCTTGATCTGTTGAGTGTATAAACCTAGATATACAACAAATTCTTATCACAGCTTTGATAACATTTTGGTGTTGCTTAGTATCAAATCCAAAACATAGCCTGTACTAAAAAGTTATGTACTGAATATATGACAAGTTACAAATAAATGTCTGGTTTTTAATGCGGTGTTACTTTATTCTGTTTTCAATAAACTGTTACTTAAAATGATGTTGCTGCGTTCTTTGGAATAAATCCATGATTTGCTGAAGAGGAACTCCAGTGCATATGCAGAGAGTCCTGCAGGCTGGCCACAACTCAGCACTGCCAGTCTGCACGCGTCAGCAACCTAGTCATCAATACCAACACTGCTTGACGTGGCGCTTCTAGCCCACCGCACTGCTCAGCACTGCTCTGATATCAACCACCAGTTGATTGCATTCTACTTTCCTGGTTGCGAGCATTTTCGCTTGGCGTGTGGCATCAGCATATAGTTACCCGCATATCGGACATACTACACTATTAAATTATTTTCCACTGCTGTCGAACACAGATTTAAAAACTGTCCCTATGGTACTTTTTAATCTCCATCCGACTCTGTTGCTTTAAACTCTCTAGCAGCGATTTTATCCTTTACTACTTTTTCTCTAGACAAACTGTATTTTAGAATGTAGGCCTTTGCTTTCACGGCAGGTGTCTGTAATGAAGGTTTTCCAGGCATCTCAGCCCGGAAAACCTTCATCCAGGCTGCTATTACACTATCAAAGTTCTTTGATAAAGATCTTTTTAGTAAATATATGACAGTTTATTAAATATATGACAGTGTAATGGGTTTTCTATAGCTTTATAAATATAATAATAAATTAATATTATTCATACCCAAACGGATCAAACTGTATACAATTTTTCTCTTAACAAGTCATCATCAACCACAAGGTGGACCAATAGATCCATTCCGATCACACAGGTTCATAAGAATCATAACCCAGGTCATATGCCTTTTGAAATCTGTGAATAACTGATGTACTGTAAGCTTATACTCCCATTTTTCTCCAATTAAATTTATATAAGGTAAGTGTCCAAGATGACACATACATGCTCAAAGTTGACATAACATAAAACATTTCTGTATGAGTTAAATTAGTTTGTCACTGACAAATAAAACATTTATATTAAACAGAACAGGAAACAGTTAGTTATAAGAACAATATTGAAAAATGAAACTTAACTTTGAAATACTGTAGGCCTATATCATATAATGTCCTAATTTCGTAATATAGTTCTTACTCTAACAAAATTAATGAAAACCACAAATTGTTTAATATGAAACACTGGTATACATACAAAAAAATTAAATGTTTAATGAATGATAAAAACAGTGGGGGGGTTGCCTTTCTTAATGGGTTTTAAAAAAAAATGATAATAACAACGATATATTTCTATATGAGTCACACCCGAGATAAACG
>JAJSOF020000038.1:66648296-66973775 GCA_025594305.2 Periplaneta americana | reverse complement strand
TTTTGTTTCAAATGTTGCCACTCCCGTAACTTGGTCACTGAATTGGTCCTAATACAGCTATTTGTTTCAACATGGATTGCTTGTAAATTTAATTTGGGTTAGAAAGGGTTAAATAAATTATTATTATTATTATTATTATTATTATTATTATTATTATTATTATTATCAATAATTGTTTCATTTTTATACTTTGTATGTCTCATTTATTTTGACCTGCTGTTTACATTTTATTGTGCTTTTTCCTTTCTTTTCAGTATGTTATATATTATGTCTGATTTCTACTTACTTGTTGTTTACATTTTATTATTATTATCTTATTCAGTTTTGTGTGTAAAATTAGTGTACTTTGCAAATTTGTAGTGTTTTTGTAACGCAGTTTTACTCCTGGTTGAGTGTTAGAGAAGGGCCGTATGGCCTTAACTCTGCCAGGTTAAATAAATCATTATTATTATTATTATTATTATTATTATTATTATTATTATCAATAATTGTCTTTATTTTTTATACTTCATATGTCTCATTTATTTTTGATCTGCTGTTTACATTTATATGCTTTTTTCTTTCTTTCTGTATGTTATATTATGTCTGATTTCTACTTACTTTTTGTTTACATTTTATTATTATTATCTTATTCAGTTTTGTGTGTAAAATTGTAGTACTACTTTGTAAATTTGTAGTGTTTTTGTAACGCAGTTTACTCCTGGTTAGTGTTAGAGAAGGCCGTATGGCCTTAACTCTGCCAGGTTAAAATAAATCATTATTATTATTATTATTATTATTATTATTATTATTATTATTATTATTATCATCATCAATAATTGTCTTATTTTTTATACTTCATATGTCTCATTTATTTTGACCTGCTGTTTACATTTTATTATGCTTTTTCTTTCTTTCTGTATGTTATATATTATGTCTGATTTCTACTTACTTGTTGTTTACATTTTATTATTATTATCTTATTCAGTTTTGTGTGTAAAATTGTAGTGTACTTTGTAAATTTGTAGTGTTTTTTGTAACGCAGTTTTACTCCTGGTTGAGTGTTAGAGAAGGCCGTATGGCCTTAACTCTGCCAGGTTAAATAAATCATTATTATTATTATTATTATTATTATTATTATTATTATTATTATTATAAATAATTGTCTTATTTTTTTATACTTTGTATGTCTAATTTATTTTGACCTGCTATTCACATTTTATTATGCTTTTTCCTTTCTTTTCTGTATGTTATATATTATGTCTGATTTCTACTTACTTTTATTATTATCTTATTCAGTTTTGTGTGTAAAATTGTAGTGTACTTTGTAAATTTGTAGTGTTTTTGTAACGCAGTTTTACTCCTGGTTGAGTGTTAGAGAAGGCCGTATGGCCTTAACTCTGCCAGGTTAAATAAATTATTATTATTATTATTATTATTATTATTATTATTATTATTATTATTATGCCTCAAACCATGTTCCTATCCTCCTAACTCACCCTGTATAAATGCATGTCGTGAACATTGCAGGTTACGTTGGCAGCTGTAACAGCCCTGTGGAATGTCAGAGCGATTCCTGTCCCTGCACACATGGCAGGACAAATCGGGACCGGCGTAATGGAGGAGGTGGGCCAGATCACCGAGGCGCAGGGACAGAGGGACAGGGACACTCACTATCAACAAGTTGTAGCAGCCGAAGAGGAACAGTTCAAAAGTCTAACAGAGAACCTGCACAGCGAGGACGGGGATTCACACCGCCATTCTCCTGCTGGGAAAACCGAAGCGGACACTGAGCAAGTAGTTACTGACGGTTTACAAAGCAGTGATGAACTTCTCTATAGTACTGAAAGTTCGACAATAAGCATAGTATGTGCTGCAGAAGTGTGCAGGCTGAATTGTACTAACGAAGATCCAAACTGCTGCTGGGGTCCTCCTCTGAAATGGTTTATTATAAGCGAACTGATAGAGGCATTCAAATATATCTTGATACAGATACTTACAGGGTTCAAGGTCTCGACAGAGAAACCTTAGCTCCTAACCTTTTTGCTGTTAGATGGCAGCACGATGCAATACAATGTAGAATACAATATAATTTATAGACTACTAATAATAAATCTGTAACCAAAATTTTTCTAGTAATTTTCACTTTTCCAAAATAATTGATGTTAACATGAATAATTAATCATTCTGAGATCGAAAATCGCATTTTTTACATTTTTGTATGTATGTTTGTATGTCTGGATGTTTGTTCCTTTTCACGCGATAATGGCTGAACAGATTTCCATGAAAATTGGAATATAAATTAAGTTCGTTCTAATTTAGATTTTAGGCTATATTTACCATTTCAGAATTTTTCACAATTCAAAATTTTATGTTTCTGATATTTCTCATAATATAGTAAATCATCGCGCCTGACATTTATTTAAAAATAATTATGATTTGAAAGATACAACACTTTATAATTTCAACTTTATTACTTAAAATGAAAAAGAATATTCTTACTTATACACACGCATCACGTATATCCACTTCTTTGCAAGATTATGGCTTCCATCTTGTCTCCTCAACCAACGGATAAGTGGAGAACTCTATGGCAAGTAGTTCTAATGTTCACCACCTACGACATTTTTTTAAAGATGTTTTTATTAAAAGTACCAGGTCTCTTGGACCCTTGCCTTTTACAAAAATATGGTTTCCTAAATTGAAATGTAAATAGGTTTTGTTAAAGAACATTGATTACTAAGACCGTCAAAGACGGAAATATTTGTTTGAGTTTATGTTATGTCTCTTAGTAAAGTGTTGGCATGATGAAGTAGCTTGTTCCTGTATGTAGTCTGTAGATCTTGAATATTAGCAACCAGGAAGGGTATATGAAGTTCACTGTAGAGTTTGGCATTGTTCGTGAGGTAGTGTGCACCAGTGATTGTTCTGCAGACAGCTCTTTGAATTCCTTCCAGACTCTTCAGGTGGCGAGGATGAGCTTGGCCCCATATCTCACAGCAGTAGTGGATGTATGATCTGATGACGGATGTATACAGCAGGACTTTTGCTTTCCTTGAAGTCAGACTTTTGAAAAGTGGATAGAGTGCCATGTATCTTTCAAATGCTTTGTCTCTTATGTTTGGAATGTGATGCCTATAAGACAGTGGCGTATACTGGTTAAAGGGTTTGGGCTACCACTGACCCTTTTATTACACAAAATATATTTTAAAATCCCTATAATAAAATTCCTTACATATTTATGTCAATTCCAGACGTCTTGATTGGGACGAAAATACGTTGATGACTTCGTCCTTGAAATTACAGTTGGGCCACTTCCAAAGTTTCTGAAGAAATTACTTTTCAATGGATATTAGTGCCAACCCGGATAAACGTTCTTGTGTATGAGTTGATCTACAGTAGGATTTTATTCTCTTCAACGCAGAAAATGTTCTTTCTACCGATGCTGACGTAGCTGGTATTGTCACAATTAATGTTGCCAATTTAAGGACTTCAGGAATAACTTGGTTCAGCTGGTTTTCATATATGGCAGATAATATTTCATGGATAGGTTTGTTCGAAAAATCAAAGACTTCTGCTGAATATATTACACTTAATTCATTTTTAAAACGTACTTGATCAAAGTGACTGTTATAGGACTGAAATAATTTGTTTAGTGCCTCATTCGAGAAGTTTTCTCTATAAGCAGAAAATTTTTGAGAATCTAGAAGATGTGTGAACTGAAGCTTTCCATAATCAGATAATCTGTCAGTAAGTTCCACGTGCATACGATCTAGTATGCTGTAGTACAGCTGCCTGTATTTCAATTCATCATCTCCTTTTCTTCGCTTTAATGGTGGTTCCATTGTATTGGCTGAAGAATTTTCATTTTCCATATCACTCCATATGGACGGAAACCCACTACGTCTGAACTCGGATATAGTATTTTTTTTTTAACTTTGATACCTCTTGCAAGCAGTATGCTATGTCTAGACTTTTTGTCTGAAGAATATTGTAGAGCACTCTGTATGTGCGAACACTCTAGCATAGACTTCAAGAAGAAATATATTCTGAAACTGTGTGAAAAAAATTCAAATATCCTTGAGCCTGCACATTTACAGCATCATCCCAGTTTTCTTCAGAGTCATTACAAATGATATTTTTAAAGAAAGCAGTCCGTTTTTCTATGTATTCCTTTACTGTATTTACAAGCCGAGATGTAAAATTCAGTCTAGTTGGTGCTACGTTTGGGAGTTTCTTGTTCATAAATTCCTTGAGTTTTCTGATCTTTTAGGAGATGATGAGAAAAATGCAGCTAAACCCGACAGTGTTTTGAAAAAAAATGCGGCATTCTGGAATGGATGAAGTAGTTTGTTGCAAAAATAAATTGAGAACATGGCTGTAACAATGGACAAATAGTGCTTGAGGATACTTTTCTTGAACTTTTGTTTTTAAGCCATTAATATTTCCCGCCATAACTGAAGCACCATCGTATGTCTCTGCAATTAACTTATTGCCGACATTGTATTCTGCTATAACACCTTCCACATGCTGAAACAAAGCAGCAGCAGTTTTGTCCGAACTGACATTTGTGAATTCTATAAACCGTTCTTGAACATTGGCAGTACTGTCGACGTATCTTAAAACAGTGGACAATTGACTCTGATTACAGCAGTAACTTGTTTCATCAACAACAATGGCCACAAAAGGTTTTATGTTCTTTATCATAACCCCACTTCTAGCAAATATTAAGTCATTCTGAATTGCGAGAGAAGTACCACGAAATACTGTTGAACTCTCAAGATGATTGGCCAGTAAATGGTCAAATTCACTTAAGGAACTTAAATATTCAATATAATTTCCTATATTGTCTGATTCCACACTCTCGTTATGACCCCGAAAAGCCAATTCTTGTTTTCCTAGAAAGCAGACTGCGTTAATAAGATGCAGTAAAATCTCCCGATTTTTTTTTTCACAAGAGCATTGTGTTGGTTGATGTGTAGAGCTTTTCGCTTATCTAGCTTTAAATCAATTCTTGTCTTCCCAAAGTTTGCAAAGTTCATGCTACTACAAATATGAGCTTTTGATTTGTCGTATTCTAGGACTGCCGTTCGAAGGGAGTTCATATTAGAAAACCCCTCTTTTGACCACACATTAGTTTCGCGGCTAAATAACAAACATGGCCAGCAAAATAGTTCAGACAGTTTAGAAGTACCACACAACCAATTCCACTTACCATATGATGTTGAAGTGAAATGGCGTGTGTGCTCTCGCTGTTTTCTTTTACGTCCATGGACAAATTTAACTCAGGAGTTGGTCTTTCCATTTTCACAATTTCAACTTTCTCGTTGTATGTACGACGGTTAAAAGGCACTTTTAATAAATCTTCTATTACACAGTCATTTTGAACACAAACATCTCCAGAAACTTGTTCTGCCATATTTTTCACAATATCACTTAATTGGGAAATTAAAAACTTAATAATTCACAATTAATATAACTCTTAGACACTCGAACAAATCACAGATTTAAAATAATGCACTGCAAGAACACAATCACATTCAATTGCTAGCGTACTAAGTTATTGCTGCTTCGCGCCTGCGAAGAAACCGATCACGAGAGCGGCAACTCGCCCGCCTACAGTGCACGATGGAAACATAAGGGAGCGGGGGACGGGCAGTTGTGCGACAGGACAGCATGAGCGAAACGGCCACAAGGCTACCTCACGTAGCAAGCGGTTTCTCCAGCGATGCCGCCTTGACAACTTGTTTCTTTTCGAGAGCAGAGAGCGCATATAAATCTAACAATTACTTTAATTTTAATTACTATGGTAAAACTAATAATACAAAATTATTACATTATGTTATATTATAAACTTTTTCTTTTGTAATTCCCTTGGGCTACCGCCGGTAGCCCCGGTAGTCCGCAAAATACGCCCCTGCTATAAGATAAACGTTTCTCTAGAAGTACTCCAAGATATTTAACTGATGTGGTAAAAGGTATTATTTGGTTTTGAATACACAGTTGGTCTATAATCTTGGGAAAACGTTAGTAAAGACCATCAATTGAGATTTTTCGCCGTTTACTTTTAACCTCCATTTGGTTGACCATTGTGTTAATATATTTAGGACATTTTGCATGTTGACACAAGCTGCATGAATATTAAAATGTCATCAGCATAGAGACTATGTAGGCAGTCCGGCATTGTAGGCATATCCTGGACATAAATGGAGTAAAGAACAGGTGCAAGAACAGATCCTTGAGGAACGCCTGCTTCGATTTTCTGGAGGTAGAGAGGGCTGCTCCTTTTCGAATTTGAAATTTACGATTTTGAAGGTAGTCAGCTAGCAGATGAATGTAAATATCAGGGAAGTTTAATTGTTGTAGTTTGTAGGCATCAATCTGTTTTGGCAAATGGTAAAAGGTCACAATATCAGGTATTAAATGGTGTGCCTCAAGGCTCAATTTTGGGACCTTTATTGTTTATTATTTATGTTAATGATCTTCCCGACTATATTCGGAATGGATGTTCTGACTCTTTTATGTTTGCTGATGATTTAGCCGTTAACACTATTCATAAAAATAGTGACATATTGTCTATGGAACTTGCTGATGTATCAAGTAGGGTTGTTGATTGGTGTAGTGCGAATAACCTTATGATTAATTCTAACAAAACTGTTAAATTAAGCTTTGTCATTAATCGTCTTACTACTGTTAGTAATACTGCTGTTAGATTTCTGAGCATCTTTCTTGAGCCTAGAATGGGATGGAAAACTCATGTTGACTATGTTGCTAAGAAATTAAGTAAAGGCCTATATATGTTAAGGTTGTTAAGGGATAATTTACCTAACAAGGTATTGTTTACAATATTTCATAGCCATATACAAAGTCATTTAAATTATGGTATTATTCTTTGGGGTCACCATACTTCTGCTCAAGCTCTTTTCATATTACAAAAGAAAGCTTTAAGATTAATTTATGGAGTACCAAATACGACTCATTGTAAACCTCTTTTTATAAGGTCACAAATCTTGACATTGCCGTCTATGTATGTATTGCCTGTCTTCTTTACATTCGGAATAACATTAATAATTACTTAGCATGTACTTCTGTTCATAAATATTCTACAAGAAATAATACAAATTTATATATTGACAAATGTAAATACAGTATTAATCAAAATAGTTTTCTATTCTTTGCTTTTAAATTATTTAATAGTCTACCTAATGATATAAGGAATCTTCCATTCCGAGTTTTTAGGACACGAATTAGGACTATTATATTGGCAAAACCATTGTATGATGTCGATGAGTTTTTTTAATATTCATGTATCTTAATTTGTACCCATTGTATGATATCATGTATTTTTAATGTATATGACGATGCCATACATGTTCCACATGTTTTTGCAAAATTATCTATCTATCTATCTATCTATCTGTCTGTCTGTCTGTCTGTCTGTCTGTCTGTCTGTCTGTCTGTCTGTCTGTCTGTCTGTCTGTCTGTCTGTCTGTCTGTCTGTCTGTCTGTCTGTCTGTCTGTCTGTCTGTCTGTCTGTCTGTCTGTCTGTCTGTCTGTCTGTCTGTCTGTCTGTCTGTCTGTCTGTCTGTCTGTCTGTCTGTCTGTCTGTCTGTCTGTCTGTCTGTCTGTCTGTCTGTCTGTCTGTCTGTCTATCTGTCTATCTGTCTATCTGTCTATCTGTCTATCTGTCTATCTGTCTATCTATCTATCTATCTATCTATCTATCTATCTATCTATCTATCTATCTATCTATCTATCTATCTATCTATCTATCTATCTATCTATCTATCTATCTGACACTGGTCTTGTTACTTGGTCCGTAAAATGAAAGATGGTGCTGACCGCAGTTTCGCATTCTATTACATTCAACAACACAGTCATACAACTGCTACCTTTCTGGACTTCGAACAGGCGTTTGATAAGGTATGGCACAATGGTCTGATATACGAACTACATCAATTAAACTTCCCTGATATTTACATTCATCTGCTAGCTGATTACCTTCAAAATCGTAAATTTCAAGTTCGAATAGGAGCAGCCCTCTCTACCTCCAGAAACATCGAAGCAGGCGGTTCTTCGTTAAACACGCAACGAAATTCACGTCGTCACAGATTCAAATTTTGCCATCCATGGACATCCATACTGTATATTAATCGTAATTGTAACAATGAGCAATATTACATTTGTTCGATTGTTACCGTCTTTTGTTTTCTTCAGTGCCTCAAACTTAAGACGAAAAACTTTGAGAGTTTTGTCACAATATAAGAAGAATCAGTAGGGTCAACTCTTGTCGGCACCTTTGATGTTGTTGGTACTAAATTCAAGCTCAGTAAGGTCTAGTTCTCAATGAATCCAACTATGTCGCTAGTATCAAACCACTATCAAAATATTAGTAAAATATTTATTTATTTATTTTATTAGTCAGTAATACGAATAATCTTGTATTTATATTATCTATCATGGGAAAATTTTAGAACATGGATTGCACCTACCAAATTATGTCTTAAGATACTAAAAAGAGCAGATTTGTCTGCGTTTGTCGAATGCGCATCATTATATTTAGGAAAAGGCACTTTTCAGTGCCAATAATTTATTTTGTATGCACAAGGTTGGAATTTTGAAGTAAGAGGGAAAGGGTGCAATCCATGTTCTGGAGTTTATCCTCTATCATTAATATTATGTCGCTAGGAAGTCAAAATACTTATATCCATTGTTGACGTTCATGCTCGCACTTCACCGCAACAGACGCCATGATGTATTATGTTGTACTTGGATCAGTTTTACCAACATAAACCTCAAACAGTGACTTGAACGTCAGCGTCAATTAGTGAATATTTTCATGATGATTGCATACGGAAGTAATTATTATTATGGTTATATTGCCATTCCTTTGCCTCATGTCTTTAAAATTATTAAAAGATGAGTAATGAATGTTTTCAGTTAATATTAAATTATGCCAGCCCTGTCGTAGATGTAGATCCATCTGGTGGAGGTTCCAGATAATACACCCGGTTTCGTGACATGCGCACTGAGAATTTGTTCCCACAAAATGGCTTAGGTGTCTTTACCTATGTTCTCTATACTGTGGTTTTGTTTTAATCTGGCACCAATATTACATTTCTACCTCTATTCATTCTAAAACCATAATCTTGTGAAAACCCACTATAACTTTTGAGACATAGTGTAAGTTGAATAATTTCTGTTTTTCCCCTACGAACACGCCCACGGACGAATATGCCTACATTGTTCCCTATCTATCAACTGGCTCGACGTAACTCAACAGCCTGACACGAGTGTTTTGTATAATATACATAAATCAAGAACAAGATAAAGAGTTTGGATTAAGAAAGAAAAATCGTCAGAGAATGAAGTCTTTAGTTCTGTGGATGAAGTTTCGAAGTATGTACTGAATTCTTTAAATTCGAAATTATATGTCGGAGGAATAGTTTGTGATTTAACCAAAGCATGCTATTGTGTAGGTTACAATGTCTTAATTATCAAATAGAAAACAAAGAATGGAAATCAATTTAAGGATTTTCAAAAATGTTGCATAGTTGTGCCAAAGTTTCGCACAAAAAATTCTGACCTCCTAGAAATCACTTTTAACTGAGCCGCATAGGGTTCTTTTTGATTATCTTTTTTTATAACTTTTTTCTTGAAGATATAAGTGGGTAGTTTCAGTGTATGAAATCGTCTAAATAGATTCTATTTTATGCTGAAAAAAAAAACATGTTAATAGAATGAGTCAACAATATGTATATCCACAGGAATAGTTTGTGATTTAGCCAAAGCATGTTATTGTGTAGGTTACAATATCTTACTTATCAAATAGAAAACAAAGAATGGAAATCAATTTAAGGATTTTCAAAAATGTTGCATAGTTGTGCCAACGTTTCGCACAAAAATTCTGACCTTGATTATCTTATTTTTTATAACTTTTTTCGTGAAGAGATAAGTGGGTAGTTTCAGTGTATTAAATCGTCTAAATAGATTCTATTTTATGCTGAAAAAAAAAAAACATGTTAATAGAATGAGTCAACAATATGTATATCATGTCACAGGAATAGTTTGTGATTTAGCCGAAGCATGTTATTGTGTAGGTTACAATATCTTACTAGAAAACAAAGAATGGAAATCAATTTAAGGATTTTCAAAAATGTTGCATAGTTGTGCCAAAGTTTCGCACAAAAAATTCTGACCTCCTAGAAATCACTTTTAACTGAGCCGCATAGGATTATTTTTGATTATCTTATTTTTTTCTAACATAAGCATCAGCGATAAATTTTTTTTCTTGAAGAGATAAGTGGGTAGTTGCAGTGTATGAAACCGTCTAAATAGATTTTATTTTATGTTGAAAAAAACATGTTAATAGAATGAGCCAACAACATGTATATCATCACTTGTTAAGTTTACGTCTGACTACTCGGGGTCCGTCAAGTAGCGCGTACATAAACATTATTTATCTTCAAAAACCCAAGCATGCTTTAAAAATAAGCATTTATTGTTTTGATTGGTTTCATTTACTTAAAGGGGAAAACTAAAATGTTTAGTCAATTGTCTCCAGTCTTTCAAATAGGATTTTCTAATAGAAATTGGGTTCCCACTTAACGTAAAGGAACGATTGTGTCGCCGCCTTTTTGCAGAATATGGAATAGACAAGTGGAAGGAATGTGTTGAGCATGTTAAAAATAACAAAGAACAATATTTTTTCAGTGCTAATGTAATAGACAGTGAAACTGACAGAATAATTTCGTTCGAAGTTTAAGTGATAGCAGTGATGCATCAGATGAATTGTCAATCAGTGCGGCAATGGTTCATATTAAAGGAGGGAAACTTCGACTCTACCTGCAGCGAAGCGGTGAGGTTCAGTAACCTCCTACAACGGAGTTTTCCCAGTTGTTAATCTATAGTTGTCCTTGGTGAGATAGGGACCCAAGATTTACCAAAGCTGACGAAGTTTTTACTGGAGATAAATACCTTCGTATAGTTTCCTTTCAAAGCACAATGAACTTCACGTGTCCGTGTCAAACTCTGGGACACCCACGCGAAAGTACCGGCCAATGTCATTCTCCTCAAAGTTGTATTGCATTGGAGACAGAAGTCTTCGCAAGGTAGTGTCTCGATTAGACTTCCAGTTGTCTTGGAAGATGTAAACTTTCGTGACGAAAAGGAAAACAGGAAAAAGAGTTAGCTGAATGGCAATCGACAAGCTCTTAAAATCTACGGATAGAAGTAATAATAAGCACTATATCTATATATATAATTTGAACTGGTAATGGAAATTACGAGAAAAAGGCTGAACGGATTTTAATAAATGACCCCTCATTTTGAAGCTTGGAACTCAAAGTTTTTCGGAAAAATAGTAGTTTTCAGTGAAATGTCAATTTTTCAACATAATTTTCCTATTTTCCAAAATCCATCTGTCGTCAGTTTTGAGAACTAGCTAATTGCATTCACGGCCGACTTGATGTTACCTTCGCGAGCATCAAGTCGGCCATGTTGTATTTCAGAATAAAACAAAACACACACTACAGTAAACAATATTACATGAAGGCCATGATCTGCAAGACTGCTGACATATTTAGAGCTCAAATTAAATTGGTTATTAAAAACTTAACTTATTAAAATGATTACAGGTTCGATTCTGTGGTGTGTAATGTTCTGAGTACAGCTGTGTATTGAATATTAAAAACGACAAAACTTGAGATGGTTTGATGACATTTTTACCATTAAGAATGAAATATTATTGTAGTTAATGCCATGATGTGACTATTTTTCATTAATTATACATATTAATGCTATATTGATGATATGAAAGTGAAACGTTTTGGGGTTATATAAGTAGATGTAGAGAATAACTTAAATTAGATTTTGATTTCTATATTTCACTGAGTGGCATCTATATAGTAGGCTATATTATAGTATATGTTACTGAAAGCTACAAAACTTACGTAAGATAATAATATTATTAAAAATCACATATTTTTATAGTTATTAATCAAGTGGGGTTGGGCCTTTTTCTTATATTTAATGGCGGTGTGGTGTAGATATTTATATGCGTGGTTCTCTTCAGTATTGGCTCGAGAGAGAGTATCTTTCATTATTATGGAAGCAAATAACTTTCAAAATATCTGGTATTCTTCATTGAAAATAAATCTGAAAAATGTTTATTTGAACGTCTGATAAACTTAGTTTGCAGCTTTTGCTGTGCAAGCCATATATATATATATATATATATATATAATAAATCTTCCTCAACTTGGTGAGGTTGCCAAAGACAAAGACTGTTAAACAGTAACATTTAAAATGACATTCAAAATGTCTTACAAGAAACTAAAATTTGCAGTAGATAATATTTCACATAAAGAAAATTTATAAAAATACAGATAAAAAATGGACTGAGAAAACTCAACTGTAATTTGATTTGAAATACAAATTTCCCCGTAAAATCTGCAGAGAACCCTTCAAAGCTATCATAGAAATGTCCTTCATTGTTGTTGTTGGGACTCCAAATTTCTGACAGAATGACACAAATAGTTTTGTTATGGTCCCTCTAGCGCCCACCATTAATCCGATGACTTCTATATCCCTGAGTTTATATGATTTTTGTAATAAGGGATAGTGGGTTCATAAGTTGTCCTTTTCTCTAGATTAACCTCCTCAGGTTGATTCTAATGCGTCTCGAATCTGATGGTCGGATCCAGAATATAACCTTTTGTCTCTCCAGGTTTAAATGTTATAATATCAGTACGCCGATGACTTCCGGTATCCGCTATTCCATGGACTTCTTCATACGTAGTGTAGCCATTGGACTTAAGACATGTTGCGATTACAGACCTGATTTTGTGATGTCTGCTGTTACGAAGAGTTTCGCCAAATGGGCATGAACCCAAGACATGAGCCAAAGTTTCAATCTCACTGTATATACAGGGTGTTTCAAAAATACGGGGCATAATTTCAGGTATGTATTTCCCACATGTAGACAATCAAAATAGTTCATTACAACACGTGTCCGGAAATGCTTCATTTCCGAGTTATGGCCTTCACAACATTGAAATTCACCGGAACGTTTTTCTTTCCGCAGGTCGTTGTCATTACAGAAGATGTTCAAAATGTCCACCTCCTGCTTGAATACAGACCTCACATCGATGTCTCATTGACCTGCGAACACGATCCCACACTCCAGGAGTATTGCGTATGTCCTCAGAACATGCCACAATTCGATTCCGAAGGGATTCCAAATCAGGCACCGGAGACGAATAAACCAATGATTTTAAATGGCCCCACAGGTAGAAATCGAGAGGGTTCAGATCAGGTGAGCGTGGAGGCCAAGCAATTGGGCCACCTCTACCTATCCATCGATCAGGAAACCTTCGATCCAAGTACCTACACAACACTGAATGTAACCTTCGCCTCGGAATGAACTGTCAGAGCGCCCTCTTAATGTCTCCTTTGACGGCAACGACCTGCGGAAAGAAAAACGTTCCGGTGAATTTCAATGTTGTGAAGGCCAGAACTCGGAAATAAAGCATTTCCGGACACATGTTGTAATGAACTATTTTGATTATCTACATGTGGGAAATACATACCTGAAATTATGCCCCGTATTTTTTAAACACCATGTATATATATATTTGAATTTCAAAAACCATCATACTAGCCTATCATTATTTCGAATAAAAAATAACATTTTTATCGTTAGATTACTCATTTATGACAAAATCAAAATACAGACTTTTAATAGCTTTGTAGTATTTCATGTATATCTCACGGAAAGGTAAAGGAAAATGGTGAGGAATTAAGTTGGGCGCTATTATCTTACAACTTTCTGTGTAACTTAGAACGTTCCCCTCAAACTGTGATAAATGGCCGTGTCGTTTTGTTTCTGGAAACAAAAACTATTATCATTTAACTATCACCATAGATACAAGAAGACATATTCAAGGAAAAAAAAGGATTTACTTCCAGCCCTCTTATCTACGTTCGGCGTTTAGAACGGTATGTAGAATTGACGAGCACAGCTCTTGCGGCGTGTTTACAAGAAAGAAGCAAAACAACCTTCCATGGACAAGTTCACGGTGAGAAAATACATTTAAAAATATTTAAAATTGAATTCCTTATATGTACACTAAAATAATGTTAACAAGTAATACATTTAAATTAAAATAAATCTAACAGTTACAAAAATATATTTAAAAAATGCTAACAGTTACAAATGTAAATTAAAATAAAGTAACAGTTACAAATACAACTTACAACAATGCTAAAATTATAAATACGACTCAAAATATAATAGAAAATACAAATGCAAAATATTGTTAAAAGTTACAAATACCATTTAAAATAATGCTAAGTTACAAATAACTTTTAAGGAACCCAGAGATTCATTGCCGCCCTCACATAAGCCCGTCATAGATCTCTATTCCGAGCAAGATTAATCCAGTCTCTACCATCATTTCCCACCTCCCTCAAATCCATTTTAATATTATCCTTCAATTCACGTCTTGGCCTCCCCAAAGGTCTTTTATCCTCAGGTCTTCAAACTAACACTCTATACCCATACATGCTACATGCCCTGCCCATCTCAAACATCTGGATTTAATGTTCCTAATTATGTCAGGTGAAGAATACAATGCGTGCAGTTCTGTGTTGTGTAACTTTCTCCATTCTCCTGTAACTTCATCCCTCTTAGCCCCAAATATTTTCCTAAGCGCCTTATTCTCAAACACCTTTAATCTCTGTTCCTCTCTCAAAGTGAGAGTCCAAGTTTCACAACCATAAAGAACAACCGGTAATATAACTGTTTTATAAATTCTAACTTTCAGATTTTTTGACAGCAGACTAGATGACAAAAGCTTCCCAACCGAATAATAACAGGCATTTCCCATATTTATTCTGTTTTTAATTTCCACCCGAGTATCATTTATATTTGTTACTGTTGCTCCAAGATATTTGAATTTTTCCACCTCTTCAAAAGATAAATTTCCAATTTTTATATTTCCATTTCGTACAATATTCTGGTCACGAGACATAATCATATACTTTGTCTTTTCGGGATTTACTTCCAAACCTATCTCTTTACTTGCTTCCAGTAAAATTCCCGTGTTTTCACTAATCCTTTGTGGATTTTCTCTTAACATAAGGAATAATATATTTTGTTTTATTTTAACGAATATAAACTTTATTCTTTTCTATATAAGTAATTAAATTTTTATCTTTGTATCTTTGTTGTATGAATAGAGTCTGTGTTTCCAAAAAATTGTAATATTATTTTGTTTTTTACTTTGTGGGTACTTTGTTCAAAGTGTTATATAAAGACGAAAAATTAACGAAATATAGATTAGAATATAAATTAAATACAACTTAAAAATAAAATATGAGCAAAAAAGGTATTTAAGAATGGACAAAATAAGTTTTAAATATTAACAAATATGTCACGTTTTAATGTCTAGGAGTTTTGAAAAAAATCGTAGGCCTACTGTCACTTTTATATTTATAAATCTACCTTTAGTTCCTTAATAAACAGTTTGATAGTAAAATAATAAATTATTCGGAGTTAATACTTTTTGTTCATATAAAAAAGACATTTTCTGACAAATTTAGTTTGTAGCAAAGGAAATAGAAGGAGAAGAAAGGAAATACAAGCAAAATATAAGGGGAATATAAAGAGAAGAAGAGGAATAAAAAGAGAACATAAGGGGGTACCAGCGAATAGGGATTATAAAGAATGGGCACTTCGTGTCGGTACCTTTGATGTAGCCGGACTGATTTCAATGACCTTCAAGCCAGCTAAAGCGTGAGATTCTGCTTTTTCCCTAGAGTTGGCGCTGACATCACACCAGCTAGCAGTCGACATAGCGGAAATATAACACATATAATTAATACATCTAGGTACATTATGTACTCAAAATAAATTGGATCCATAAAATAATAAATCCGTCATTAACTGTAATGTCTAGACTCTAGAGTTCCTTTATAATGAGAGTTGAGACGTTATAATGAGAGTTGAGACAATTAAAATATGTAATGATGTGACAGAGCTGAAAATGGAAAAACAAAACTCTTACGAGAAGTAAAACCATATACCTATATTATATTGTATACAAATATTAAACGAATTCGATACTTAATTTTATAATGTATTATATTATTTTACAATAGAATTTATTATATCTGAAATATAAAAAATTATTATTACAACTAGTTTGTCACTGAGAAATAAGGAAAGGTGTTAACTTGAATTTATTTTAAGCAAAGCGTTGCTGGATTATGCAATAAGGTAGGCGATGTTTGGATCCTGTGTCTCAACTCTATTCTCAATTATTATCTTAGCGTATGCTCGATTACACTAACCTCTAGCGCTTGAAAGTGGAACTAAACGCTGCGCACAGAGAAACAAAACACAGGCAAATTCGCTCAGTGTCAATTCTTTATAATCCCTATTCGCTGGGGATACAAGGAAAGAAGGGGAATGCAATAAGAAGGGGCATACAAGCAGAACAAAGGAAATTCAAGGAGAATGTAAGGGGAATATGAGAAGTGAGAGAATCCAAGGAAAACGAGGGGAATACAAGGAGAGCAATGGGAATACAAGGAGACCAAATGAAATCCAAGGAGAACAACGGGAATGCAATGAAAACAAGGGAAATGTAAGAAGAAGTGACACATAAAAGAAGAGCAAGGAAAATACAGGAGAACAAGGGCAATATATTGAGAGCATGGGGAAAATAAGGAAGACACGGGAAAACAAGGGAATAAGGAAATACACGGAAAAGAAAGTGCATAGAAAATATCATGACAATTTAAGTAAAAGAAGAGGAGTGGAAGGAGAATATGAGAGATATAAGGAGAAAAAAGGGAATACAAGGGTAAAAAGAAGAACACTCACAGTAGCGTAAGTCGTTACGGCATTGGTCTATTGAACAAGTAGACAGTAGTAGCTCAAGGTTCGAATCTCCCCCCAATCTTCTTTTATTGAGGGAAAGAAGACAGAGGACGGACACTGGAAAGTTTTCTTTTCTCAATCGTACTATCAGGGACTGGAATGCTTTACCTGCAGACTTACTAAAGCCCTTACCAATAACCAAAAATGGATTTAAAAACAGGCTTAAGGACTTTACTAATAGACGGTAATACATTATGCAGACTACTTGTGGTTTTACAAGTATAGTGAGTAAGCAGAGAAACATAGTGAATCCCCAGTGATTTATAATGGGTGTGCAGGGTGTTGTAGTGAAACTGCAGTGAGCTTATAAGTAAATTCTGAGAGTTATAGTGGCAGAAAATAGATTTATAGTGAACGGGTGTGAGTTATAGTGTTTGTAATGGGGTCTAAGCTATCGATTTGAGGTTAATATAGTAAGTACAATTCTACGGAATAATAAGGATGTAATTGATATTCTGTTATTTGAAATGTTGTATCAGTGAAGAAGTGTGTTGTGTCTGTGAAATGTGTTGTGACAGTGAAGTGTGTTTGTGTCAGTGAAGTTCTATAGTTTACAGTGGTAGTGCAAAGTATTTGAACAGAGAAATGTTTTTGAAGTCTTAGTGAAATCAGGATAGTGTCAGTAAAATGTGTCTTAGTTCCAGTGCAGTGAGTGAAATGCAAGTATGAACATATATCATATATGCTCGTGGTTTTAAGTTCTAACTTAGGGTTAAGATATACATTAGATTTACTTTAATTATTTATGTTATATTAAGTGATTCATTTAATTTAGGATGCTCCTTGTTAATATTATTATATATTGCTATTAAATAATTGATTAACTAGCGGATTTACTCGTGTTAATTATGTAAGTTTGTGCGGCTTACAGCTGTTTCGGTGCTTCATCACACCATCCTCAGAGCCTACTAGATCTCGGCGTCATCTCGAACTTTTCTGCCTGTTATGTAGGTGCGTTTGATTGTTGAAAGGTGTTGAAAAGTGGAGTCAAATAGTGTGTGTGTACTGAAATTGATCTGTGTGTTGAGAATTTGATCGGGGTGTGTTTTAGTGTGTTTGTATATTTCGTATTGTTCTAGTGTGTTGAGTTTTTGGTTCTTGGGTTGTATGTGTAGGATTTCCATGTCCGTATTTATGTCAGTGGCGGTTCCTCGGGGGAGGGAAGGGAGGAACGTCCTCCTCACATTTTCTTCTTTTGAAAGTAAATACCAAATAAAATATGTGCCTTGAAATTCGAGGAAGATTCGATAATTTTTAAGCTCACAGCTATAAGAAAAACTCGGTTGATCGAGTTTTAAACAACGCGCGCTCATGTGCTGTAGAAAACTGTGAGAAAGATGCGAGATTGTCTGTGTAGAGGAAAGGCACTCCATTCCTCCTCTACTGCAGTTAACACACATAGACAACAGCGCAGTAGCGGCCAGAGAAAGAAACAGAGTTTTAAAGCAAGTAAATGAACGGTTATGGAGGAGATCCTCCTCTGAATCAACGCATGGGCGGGAAATAGAAACCGACTGGTCGTGCAGCAAGCTCGCTACCGCTGCCATCTAACGATCTTGCATTCAACCAGACTATAACACAACTAGGAGGAGACACAATAAAACAGTTTTAACGCAATGCTATGAAAGACATCATATAAACTTCTTTTTTGAATTATAAATCAAAAATTTTATTCATTGCACTTTATATAGGATACTATTCATGGTTTGAAACTTTCAAGGATATTTGAAAGTTAAAGTCGTGTTTATATAAAACAAAGAGGAAGTAGTTCTACGTTAGTATCGCAGATCTTTTTGGCCCCTGAAATTCACTTCCGTTCATTGTGTAATAGACAGGGCAACAGCCAAGTTGTCAGTTTTGTACAAATATATTTGAAATTGAAAGTAAGTAGGTACTCCAAACTACATTATTTTTAACATAAAAAATTGGGCACCGGCAACTTTGAACAATAATGGTAGTATGACTTTACAAGAACTGATATTCTTCAAAAGCATTTGATACTGAACTTGTACAATGTACATGTGGCAACACAGACCACGTGGGTGGGTGCAGTGTTCTCGTTTTCCTCAGATTATTTCCCATTCCCCTTTCCGTGGTTCCGATTACGTGTTAGTTGCTATAGTCTCTTCCAACACGAGTGATGCTGTAATGTGCTCGAAAAATGCTGCGAGGTTGTGAATTTCCTTGTAATTGTTAATTTGTGCAATTATTCAACAATGAATGGAAGTGAAAACATTATATTTTATGGAAAATTTAGGAAACTCAGTTTACAAGAACAGATTATTGCTATACAGAAGGAAGACCAACCCCAACACTTCCTGGTCTTACATGTGTGCATGTTGGCTAATTTTAGCATGTTCCATTCAAGAAGGTGTCATTTCGTCCTGTTACCTTCTTTCCTCCTCTTCAGAAATACACAGGAGCCGCCACTGATTTATGTTATTGTATGTATGGTTAGCATTGGTTATGTGATCGGCGTATGTAGACGTATTGTGTCCTCTGGTTATAGCTATAATGTGTTCTTTGTAGCGTGTTTGGAATGATCTGCCTGTCTGTCCTATGTAGAACTTGTCGCAACTATTACATGTGAGTTTGTATACGCCTGTGTGGTCGTATTTATTTGTTTGTGTTTTTGTGTGTTGAGATGTCTTTGTAGTGTGTTTTCTGTTCTGTATGCTATGTTGTATTTCTGCTTTGTGAATAAAGATGCGATCTTATGTGTGCTTTTGTTTTCATATGTTAGTGTGATGTATATCTTGTGTTCTTGTGTTTGTGTTGTGTTTTGCGTGTTTTTGTGTTTGTTAAGTTTTTGTTTTGTCTTTCTTATGATGTTGTCTATTATGTTTGGGTTGTAACCGTTTTCTTGTGCTATGTATTTGATTGTGTTCACTTCTTCATTGTAGTGTTGTTGGCTCATGGGTATGTTGAGTAATCTGTGTACCATTGTCCTGAATGCAGCATGTTTGTGTTGTATGGGGTGGTTAGATGTGTTGTGTATGTGTGTGGTGGTGGTGGTTGGTTTTCTGTATATTTTGAAGGTGTGTTTGTCAACTTTTGTTATGGTGATGTCTAGGAAATTTATGGAGTTGTTGTTTTCAAGTTCTAGTGTGTATTGAAGTTTTGAGTGTATTTTGTTTATGTATTGGTGTAGTTTGTGTATTTGTCTTTTGTTTCCTTTGTATAGTATGAATATGTCGTCTACGTATCTGTGCCAGTATATTATGTTTCTGCATATTTGTTGCGTTCATTGTTGAGTATGTGTGTTTGTACTTACATAATTAACACGAGTAAGTACGCTAGTTAATCAATTAATTATATTCAAGTGTTAAAAGTAGTGTACGCAAGATTCAAAATGGAATATATTGCTATTATTATTTATTATTCATATTATGACTGTATTTTATTATTATTGTAATTATTGAGTGTAATTACTAGACTTCGTGGAATTGCCACGAGATTCGCAAGGTTTACTGTGCACGCGGTATAGACTGTATGAGGAGGGGGCGTGTCTCTGATGTAATCACTGAGCAGTATACTGCGGTTACAATAAAACCTGTATCCTGCATTCAAGAAATATAATGAATGATCATTGAAGTAGAAAATGTCTAAACATGTAAATACACAATTATTTTATAGTGAGATATATTAACTCTTAAAATTTAATGCAAGATACACAATCCTTGAATATGTACATTACAGTAAAGAGTTATGTACATTTTCAGCGACTGCAAAGTAACCTCCTCCGATGGTCACTTAAAGAGTTTTTAGATTGGGAAATTTACGTTCAACATCACACGATGTAATACGTACATATTTGAAGAACGGGAAGTCACTACTTTTTAGTACACCAACTTCAGACGTCTTGTCGTGACCTGATAGTACATCATTTATAATACGAAGTTGTGAATAGGCAGAATTTTTAGCAATAATGTTTCTCAACTTCCATTTCACTTTTTCTGAAATTAGTGAATTGTTATTTTGGATAATGGTTTGTGATACTTTTAATCCACTATATGAAGGGCTTCTGAGAGTTGTAGTTTAGACGATTCTAACAGGATGATGCTTTTGGACACGATTTTAAAATTAGAATCAATGACAGAATACCTTTCAATAGCTGTTCAGAAAGCAATGATTTTACAGCTGCAACAGCGGAACTGTCTGTGCTATCCAATGCATCAATTACCTCCATTATTTTGCCGTAATGTTCTGCATAATAATTAACAGAATTCAACCGCGTTCCCCAACGGGTCAAGACTGGTTGCGGGGGTAAGGGTATTCCAGGAGTAATTTTTTTGGAACAGCAACACTCTCATTGTAGTATGTTTGATTGAATTCTTGTCTGCACTGAACAAATGTTAAACTTTGACTATTCCAACCACAATAATGCAAAAACAAGTGCTTACATAGGTATACATTAGCTGTAGGTGCTCTATCTATTTGGACAGGTCACAACTCTTAACATGAACTGCTTATACTACCAGACCGGGCGGTCTCTCACCTCCCCTAAACTACCGTACATCGGCAACCTGATTGCATGCTACGTGTGGCAATTCAACGAAGTCTAGTAATTAGTTACCATTGTCACCGGGTATTTACCCATTTGCAGTGTGAATAAATACATACAAACACATACAAGGGAATGCAGGAATAAAAAGGAGAATGTAAGGAGAATACAAGGAGATCTAAAGAATATAAGAAGCACTATACAGGAAAAGAAGTACAAGGAAAATACAGAATAAGGCAGAACAAGGAGACAATAAGGAAAACAGGGGGACAGAAAATTAAACAAGGGGGAACAAGTGGAACAAGTGGATTATAAGGAGAGCAAGAAGAGAGGGAGTTGAACTTTTATGTGACCGTAAATTCCCAAGTTACCCTCCCCTACATACCCGTACCTAGTGTGAAGAAAAACGTAGTTGTACTTCAGAAGCCTACTTGGGCTGTCTTGTTCAGAGATGCTCTACGTCCCGCCCCCTCTATACGGGCTATTCCATCTCAAATCGACCGAAATATAGAGAAAATTGACCTTGCAATTTTTAAATACAATGAAACTTTTTCTGTCCGTTGATAACTGTGATACAATGCTTTGTGCAAAGTTTGAGACATCAGAACTTCATAGTGTTTAAATTAAAAATATTTAAATTTATCGTATTTTCATAAAATTTGCAACTTTAAACTGTTGTGGCTCCGAAATCCTTTCACCCAGTGATCAAAATCATGGTTTATTTTGATGCTGAGAAGTTAAAGTTTATATTGACATGTAAACAGTTTTTCTTACTCTTTATGGAAATGGAGAAATTTAGATTTTTCTTCATTAAGACGCCTTTGCCCACGAAAAAAATATTTTTAAAATATATGGTTAGATTCCGCATTGAAAGTACAAATAAACACTTATTTTTTACTGGTGCACCGTTGATAAGAAAGTATTGAAAATATCAAATAAAGAAAATAAATAGTACGCGCGTGAACTAACCAGCTGACTGTGAGGCGGGAGATAGCCGAGGGAAGTAAGGCCAGGAGACATAAACACGTGATGTGTCGTCTAGCAGCGCATGGCTGTGCTAGCTTTATCACAGGTTTTCATAAACACAGGAGTAAAATGACGCCCAACGCTCGCTTATCTTCAACTCTCGGCCAGTGCGTGCGGTACTGCGCCTTTCAAGTTTAGGCGTGTGAATATAATTTATTTAATACCCCGAAACTTATTGCCGTGACACTAAGCAAACAATGCCGAATCCCTCTTAATAATGCAAGGTTTTTTCTCAATATTTTTTACATTTTTACAAATGGGCAAAAAACTAAAAGCAAGTAAAATCAGATTATCTGTCTCTCTGTATACAATAAAAATAAGGATTACTTCTTAACATAATCTACAAAATGTCAGCTTCAAAATGATCTCCCGTTCAATGTTCTGCAGTAAATGGTTCCAGAGTTCTGAGCGCTGAAAGAGGTTTGTTTTTATAAAATATGCTAAATTTGTAGCTCAATAGTACGAAAACCGTTTTACTTTCGATAGTATGTTTTTGAAAATGCACTCTCCTCAGCACCTTGTATAAGTAGGGAAAAAATTAGAGTATAAAAAATGCGAGGTTTTTTACTGATCGATTTCATATGTAATAGCCCATATGCATCTCTATACTGTATGTATGTCATGAACATTGCAGGTTATGTTGGTAGTTGTGACAGCCCTGTGGAATGTCAGAGCGATCCCTGTCCCTGCACGATCGGCAGGACAGATCGGGACCACAGGAAGAGAGGAAGCGGGCCAGATTACAGAGGCGCAGGGACAGAGGGACAGGGACACGATCTATGGGAATCAACAAGCAGTTACTGACGGTTTACAAAGCATTGCACGTTTTAGAATGCTGTGTTTTCCATCACCCGGATGTGGTAATGGAGATCCAACCTGTTGTTGGGGTTCTTTTAGCGATCTAGCAAATGCATTTATAGATAGGATAACAAATTTCTTATCACTGTTTTCGGTGTTGCTTAGCAACAACTCAGAAACGTAGCATATATTACAAAGTTATGTACTGAATATATAACAAGTTACAAATAAATGTGTGGTTTTTAAAATACGGTGTAACTTTATTCCGTTTCCCAATAAACACTTGCTTAAAATAGTATTGCTACGTTGTTATGTAAGAAATAAATGATGTGCTGAAGAGAAAATCTACGGAATGCATGTTGCATGGAAATAATAGATTATCCTATTTATTTAGTTGATGGAAAAGTTCGTATCACTCTTTCGTTGTGACAAAAGTTTTTATTTCAGATGAATATAAAACAGAAATTAGTCAGTAATATACTCTCTTAAGATCCTGTTCCAACTGTATATTCACTTTAACTCAAGTATTTGAAAAACATATAGAATTCAATATCCCAATATATATAGGATTTATAGATTATGAAAAAGCTTTTGATATGGTAAATAGAAGAAAATTATGGGACATAATGAGAAATAAAGGTATTCCACATTTGATCACGGCTATTAAAAGTTTATATGTAGGCAATAAAATTGTAATTGAAATGGGTTTTAAATCAAAAGAGCAAAAAAACGTAGTAATAAATCGTGGTGTCAGACAAGGATGTCATCTATCACCTTCTTTATTTAATTTAAAAATATCAAAGAATAAAACTAAAATTTTAGCATGTAAAGGACATGATTCCTTAAGAGCACAAATTGTAATTGATAATACAATTTTAGAGCAAGTGAATAGTTTTAAATATTTAGGTTTTAACTTATCCTATATTAAAAGTGAAGATATGACAAAATAAATAAATTAAATCTGATGTGTGGCACTATTAAAAGAACCCTTAAAAATACGAGGAAAGAAACAAAAATGAAATTTTATAAAGTAATGGCTGTTCCTATATTAATGCATGGATCGGAATGTTGGACGATCACTAAGAGACAAGAACAAAGATTGGAAGCAATAGAGATGAGATTTCTAAGAAATATAGCAGGTTATGCTCTACTAGATAAAAAACGAAATGAAGATATAAGAAAAGAACTAAATATTTTCAAACTCACTTATCGAATAGTTAATTATAGGAACGCCTGGAAACAACATATTGGTAGAATGCCAGTAGAAAAATTTCCAAAACTGATGTTAAATTATAGACCTTATGGAAAGAGAAATATTGGACGCCCACACAGAAGATGGTCTGAACAATTTTAACAATTCTAGCTTTCATGAAACCGGAACGAGCCTATGGCTTAATACTTGTATGGTGGTGGTGGTGGTGATGATGATGATGATGATGATGATGATGATGATGATGATGATGATGATGATGATGATGATGATGATGAAGTACCTTATTTATGTCTCTCTGCAAACTCTGGGTTAGTTTTTCGATTTCGCGTCGGAAGAAATCTGCTGGTTTTGAGTTAATGAAGTAAACCATTTTCGTTATCAAAGGAGTTTCCTTCAACATTGTTGGATAGAGAATGGAAAAGATAGAAGTCTAAGGCCGGGTGCTCATACAATCAAACGCGGCGCGACGATAAGTAAAGAATTTTAAAAAATATTAAAAATAGAACTCCTTATGTGTATACTAAAATAATGTTAACAAGTAATAAATTTAAATTAAAATAATTCTAACAGTTACAAAAATATATTTAAAAATGCTAACAGTTACAAATGTAAATTAAAATAAAGTAACAGTTACAAATACAACTTACAACAATGCTAAAATTATAAATACGACTCAAAATATAATACAAATTAATAAAAGAAAAATATTAACAGTTAAAAATACAATTTAAAATAATACTAAAAATTACAAATACAAAGTAAAATAATGCTAAGTTACAAATAACTTTTATAGGAACCCAGAGATTCATTGCCGAAAAAAAAACAAATTTTCATTTTTTTCCAGTTTTGTTCGAAAACATAAGCCCAGAGTCATCGATCTCTATCCTGAGCAAGATTAATCCAGTCTCTACCATCATTTCCCACCTTCCTCAAATTCATTTTAATATTATCCTTCAATTCACGTCTTGGCCTCCCCAAAGGTCTTTCCCCCTCAGGTCTTCCAACTAACACTCTATACCCATACGTGCTACATGCCCTGCCCATCTCAAACATCTGGATTTAATATTCCTAATTATGTCAGGTGAAGAATACAATGCATGCAGTTCTGGGTTGTGTAACTTTCTTCACTGTCCTATAACTTCAACCTCTTAACCCATTTTCCTAAGCACCTTATTCTCGAACACCTTTAACCTATGTTCCTCTCTCAAAATGGGAGTCCAAGTTTCACTACCATACAAAACAACCGGTAATATAACTGATTTGTTTTATAAATTCTAACTTTCAGCTTCTTCGAAAGTAGACTGGATGACAAAAGCTTTTCAACCGATTAATAGCAGGATTTCCCGTATTTAGTCTGCGTTTAATTTCCTCTTCAGTGTCCTATGTACTTGAATTTTTCCACCTTTTCGAAGGATACATTTTCAATTTTTATATTTTCCATTTCATACTATGTTCGGTAACGAGACATAATCACATACCTTTTTTTTCGGAATTTCCTTGCAAACCTATCTCTTTACTTGCTTCAAGTAAAATTCCCGTGCTTTGCGTAATAGTTTGCGGATTATCCCTGTGAAACAAGAGGGCTATATAAGATACCAACCTTTCAGAAAAAAAATAATGTTGTCATTTAAAAATATTGTCGATGATGACATATCCTCTACTATAATGGCTGAACATTTTGATTATTTTTTGTGAAATTTTCCTTTCAAAATATTAAGTTTAATGTGTCCGAGCATTTAAAAAAATGAGTAAATTTTAGTTTTAATTGCATTATTCCTTACTTATGAAAACCCCTGTATATTGGTAGGAGAATAAATTACCAGCTACTTATAGCATAGCAAAATAGTAAAAATTCTCGTGGACGGAGACTACAATGGAAACACAGTGGCGTGAATTGTACTACAAGAATGAAACCGAGTTTTATATTGTAATGTATTGAATACATGGAAAACAAGAAGAATAGAAGGAGAATGTAAGGGGAATACAAGGAGAGCAAATGCAATACAGAGGAATCAATGGTAATATAAAGAGAACAAGGGAACACAAAGTGAACAAGGGGAATACAAAGAGTACGAGGGGAATACAACGAGAACAAAGAAAATACGACGAGAATATTAGAGGAATACAAGGAGAACAAGAGAAATGTGAGAAGAAAGGGAATACAAGACGAATATAAGGGGAATATATAGAGAATATAAGGAGAATATAAGAAGAATTTAAGGGGAATACAAGTAGAGCAAAAGAAATAGAAAGCTAAGAAAGGAAATACAAGCAAAATATAAGGGGAATGTAAAGAGAAGAAGGGGAATAAAAAGAGAACATAAGGGGATACAAATATAACAAAGGAAATACAAGGAGAATGTGAGGGGAATATGAGAAGTGAGATAATGCAAAGAAAACAAGGGGAATCCAGAAGAACAAAGGGAATCCAAGGAGAACAAGGGAAATGTAATGAGGACAAGGGAAATGTAAGGAGAAGCAGAACGTAAAAGAAGAGCAAGGGAAATACAAGGCAAATATAGAACAAGGGGAATATAATGAGAACATGGAGACAACAAGGAAGACACGGGAAAAACAAGGAGATTAAGGCAAATACACGGAAAACAAAGAAAATATATTGAGAATACAAGTAAAACAAGAGAAGTGCAAGGAGAATAAAGGGAAATATAAGTAGAAAAAAAGGGAATACAACGGTAAAAAGGAGAACAAGGGAAAGCAGGAATAAAAAGGGGACTGTAAGAAGAACTAGCGAATACAAGGGATCTAAAGATATAAGGAGAACAATGGAATAAAAGGAGAGGAAAAGAAGTACAAGCAAAATATAAGGAGAACAAGTATACAGTGAGAACAGGGAGACATAAGCAAAACAGGGAGACAAAGTGGAACTAGGGGAATATAAGAAGAACAACGAGAATAGAGTGAGAACAGGGAGACAATAAGCAAAACAGGGAGACAAAGTGGAACGAGGGCAATATAAGGAGAACAAGGAGAATACAGTGAGAACAGGGAGACAATAAGCAAAACAGGGAGACAAAGTGGAACGAGGGCAATATAAGAGAACAAGGAGAATACAGTGAGAACAGGGAGACAATAAGCAAAACAGGGAGACAAAGTGGAACGAGGGCAATATAAGAGAACAAGGAGAATACAGTGAGAACAGGGAGACAATAAGCAAAACAGGGAGACAAAGTGGAACGAGGGAATATAAGAAGAACAAGGAGAATACAGTGAGAACAGGGAGACAATAAGCAAAACAGGGAGATAAAGTGGAACGAGGGGAATATAAGGAGAACAAGGAGAATACAGTGAGAACAGGGAGACAATAAGCAAAACAGGGAGACAAAGTGGAACGAGGGCAATATAAGAGAACAAGGAGAATACAGTGAGAACAGGGAGACAATAAGCAAAACAGGGAGACAAAGTGGAACGAGGGCAATATAAGAGAACAAGGAGAATACAGTGAGAACAGGGAGACAATAAGCAAAACAGGGAGACAAAGTGGAACGAGGGCAATATAAGAGAACAAGGAGAATACAGTGAGAACAGGGAGACAATAAGCAAAACAGGGAGACAAAGTGGAACGAGGGCAATATAAGAGAACAAGGAGAATACAGTGAGAACAGGGAGACAATAAGCAAAACAGGGAGACAAAGTGGAACGAGGGCAATATAAGAGAACAAGGAGAATACAGTGAGAACAGGGAGACAATAAGCAAAACAGGGAGACAAAGTGGAACGAGGGGAATATAAGAGAACAAGACGAGGGAATTTGCATTTTTATGTAACGGTAAATCCCCAAGTTAACCATCCGTAGTTCTATGTTAGAAACCTAGCTACTTGGGCTGTCTTGCTCAGGGATGCTCTACTTCCCGCCCCATAAGCACCTCTATATGTATGTCGTGAACATTGCAGGTTATGTTGGTAGTTGTGACGGCCCTGTGGAACGTCAGAGCGATTCCTGTCCCTGAACACTCGACAGAAAAGATCGGGACCACCGGAAGTGAGGAAGTTGGCCAGATTACAGAGGCGCTGGAACAGGGGGACAGGGACTATTGTTATCAACTTATTGACTACTTACAAAGTAGAAAGTATGCACACGTGTGTAATCCACACAGGTGTAGTCATGAAAATCCACATTGTTGTGTTGGTCCTCTTGATCTGTTGAGTGTACTTAGGCCTAGATATACAACAAATTCTTATCACAGCTTTGATAACATTTTGGTGTTGCTTAGTATCAAATCCAAAACATAGCCTGTACTAAAAAGTTATGTACTGAATATATGACAAGTTACAAATAAATGTCTGGTTTTTTAATGCGGTGTTACTTTATTCTGTTTTCCAATAAACTGTTACTTAAAATAGTGTTGCTGCGTTCTTATGGAATAAATCCATGATTTGCTGAAGAGGAACTCTAGTGCATGCAGAGTCCTGCAGGCTGGCCCACAGCTCAGCACTGCCAGTCTGCACGCGTCAGCAACCTAGTCCATCCAAGACCAACACTGCTTGACGTGGCCGCTTCCTAGCCCATCGCACTGCTCAGCACTGCTCTGATATCAACCCACCAGTTGATTGCATTCTACTGCTTTCCTGGTTGCGAGCATTTTTCGCTTGGCGTGTGGCATCAGCATATAGTTACCCGCATATCGGACATACTACACTATTAAATTATTTTCCACTGCTGTCGAACACAGATTTAAAAACTGTCCCTATGGTACTTTTTTAATCTCCATCCGACTCTGTTGCTTTAAACTCTCTAGCAGCGATTTTATCCTTTACTACTTTTTCTCTAGACAAACTGTATTTTAGAATGTAGGTTTTTGCTTTAGGTGTCTGTAATGAAGGTTTTCCGAGCATCTCAGCCCGGAAAACCTTCATCAGGACTATTACACTATCAAAGTTCTTTTATAAAGATCTTTTATTAAATATATGACAGTGTAATGGGTTTTCTCTAAGAAAGCCAGTAAATTTCATTCATCACTAGTTAGGGCTGCTAAACCAACTTGGGGACTAAACTCTGATATTTTACGTATTATTTATCATGGAGCATTTGAACCTTCAATACTCTACTGTACTTCTGCTCTTCGAAACATTCTAGATAAAAAATGGGTTCAGAAAAAATTACTACAGATTCAACGTGGATTCATTTTACGTATCACACAGGCTTTTCGAACTATCTCAACAGATGCAGCTCTAATTAAGCAGGCATAGCACCACTCTATTTAACTGCCATTACAAGAACTGAGCTCCTTAGTTATAAACAGGGTAAATTATTTCTTGACGAAGGTGTTCAATACGAAATTGAACAAAGAGCTAATTTTCTCTCATTGGGTCATCCAAGAAATCATCTCCATCCTGTTGTAAATTCAAGATGCCTTTGCAAACTATGTATATATATATATATATATATATATATATATATATATATATATATATATATATATACACAGATGGTTCTAGAACACAGGAGAAGATGGCAAGAGCTTTGTAGGTTGTGCTTTTACCGCTTTTAATAATGGTACAGAAATATTTTATTCTAAATATCGATTAGCACCAGTATGCAGTGTGTACCAAGCTGAACTATTTGCCATACTTCAAGCAATAAGATGGAGTACTATCAACAAAACGAACTCCTGCATACTGTCTGATTCACAAGCAGCACTTCTGTCAGTTAGAAACAATAGGAATCTTCACCCCATTGCTTTGGATATAAGGTCTGAATTTAAAAATTACAATAATCACATATGCCTATCCTGGGTTAGAGGACACACAGGTATTGTAGGCAATGAACGAGCAGACGAACTTGCGAAAGAAGCTGCTTCCGCAGACATACCCTATTCATCATAAAGTGTATCAAATGTAAAATGAAAGAACATATTACTTCTAAGAATTCACACTGGTCTGCAATGATAAAGGTTCAGTCACCAAAAACATATTTTTTCCTCAGGTATATGATATGAAATGCAAAAATCCAAACTTTATTAGTACACAATTTATATCAGGTCATGGTAAATTTGGAGCTTATTTTGAACGATTCAAAATTAAGACTGGAGAAGAATCGATGTGCTCGTGTGGAGATATTCAGTCGGTTGACATCTACTGTTTGAATGTCCTATATTTTACATGCAAAGACAATACCTACTGTCCATGCTCTAAACTGTAAAATAACCTATGAGCAACCAATATGCACTGTTTTTCAAAAGCACTGTTGCTACAAACGTTTCGTCAAATTCATACATCTTATATATTCAAGGTTATAATTTCATCTTTATCATCATGATAATCCAAAACATGTATTAGACTAGATGGTCTGTTAAGGTCTCACGTCAGTCCAACTCTTAGCAGGGCGACCAACAAATTTTCTTTCACGAGGAGCGTACTGCAGGATTTGTTTCGGTATCAGTGTTCTATCCATCCTTTTGAAATGATTAACATATTGTAATATTGATTCGACTTTGAGTTATTTCAGGATATCATTATTTCTTTCGTGGTTCCATTTTGTGTCTCATGAAGTCCATCTTGGCAGCGATTAAAACTGTCGGGCAAGAGTTCTTTTTTAACTGCGATTCGTGTGCAACTCTAAATAAATGATGGTTTTAAAATTGTATTTATTATGCATTATGTTTTTATAAATTTGGAAATTTATTTTGTATATCAAAGTCATGTGTAAGTGATAATGAATGTCCAAGGTATTTAATATTGTTCATCCTTTCCAATTATCTGTTACTGACGTACATCTTGCTGTGTGTGTATATATATATATATATATATATATATATATATATATATATATATATATATATACATATATATGATATATAATATATATATGTATCTGTGTGTGAGTGTAATGTATGTATGTATGGATGGATGTATGTATGCATGTGTATATTTATAAATATATATCTACATGTTGTTATATTATGTCTACAAATGTACATATTTTAGCGAAATGTCTTAATATGATCTACAAGTTCAACATGTATATTCATGTTAAATTCTCTAGGTATTTCGATTATAATTTCAAGCCTTCAATCAAATTAATGTTTATTCACCGTATGTATCTATATGTTATGTCTCTACATACGTAAGTATGCATGTATGTATGTATGTATGTATGTATGTATGTATGTATGTGTGTATGTGTGTATATTACCTAAGTGTCATAATATTATCTATAAGTGCAACATGCTATTCATGTTAAATTCTCTATGTTCTTCGACTGTAATTTCAAGGCATTAATCTAATTAATTTATATATGTTACACTCTTACAAGTGTATATTTATTGTATGGTAGTCTAAAGTTTCAATTTGTTATGATTAGTTTAAAATATAACCCTAATATACTATATGTAAAATAGGGTTTATAAATATGGAATAAATACTACTACTACTACTACTACTACTACTACTACTACTACTACTACTACTACTACTACTACTAATGGGTTTTCTATAGCTTTATAAATATAATAATAAATTAATATTATTCATACCCAAACGGATCAAACTGTATACAATTTTTCTCTTAACAGAGTCATCATCAACCACAAGGTGGACCAATAGATCCATTCCGATCACACAGGTTCATAAGAATCATAACCGAGTCATATGCCTTTTTGAAATCTGTGAATAACTGATGTACTGTAAGCTTATACTCCCATTTTTTCTCCAATTAAATTTATATAAGGTAAGTGTCCCAAAGGCTGACACATACATGCTCCAAAAGTTGACACTTAACATAAAACATTTCTGTATGAGTTAAATTAGTTTATCACTGACAAATAAAACATTTATATTAAACAGAACAGGGAAACAGTTAAGTTATAAGAACAATATTGAAAAATGAAACTTAACTTTGAAATACTGTAGGCCTATATCATATAATGTCCTAATTTCGTAATATAGTTCTTACTCTAACAAAATTAATGAAAACCACAATTATTACAATTTTAATATGAAACACTGGTATACATACAAAAAAAATTAAATGTATTTTAATGAATACGATAAAAGCAGTGGCGGCTCGTGCCTTTCTTGAATGGGTGTTCACAAAAAATATGAGTAATGAACACACTGATATATTCTCGTATAGTTGAGTCACACGTCAGAGATAAACGAGTTCTAATATTCCTGCACCAAATCTACGCATATAAACCAAAATTAAAACCATTAAACAAGAGTAGAGTAAAATTAATTCATAGGACTCATCTTCACTGCTGTTGTAGATGGTGTTGAAGATCTGGATTTATTTGTAGAGAAACTCCATGCACCTAGTTTTGAGAGATGCAAACTTATCAATAACTTTATTATTGAAGTCTCTAATCTTGTTAACGAGTTTTTTTTTTTTTCCACTGCCAACATAGTCAATGTATTTAATCGGTCTTCTGTCATGGTGTTACGGAGGAATGTTTTAATCCTCCTTTAATTTAACACACTCACAATTTCACACACGTCCGTTTCCAAACTTGAAATGTTACTGTTTCAACTCTCAATATGCACCAATGCAGCTTGTATTTTCCTTACTTTGCTGAACAAAAGACAACAGAATCAGCCCCCGCGCATAATGGTATTTTGAAAAGAAAAAGTAAAGAGAGAAAACGAGGAAAGAGGGAGAAAGGAACAGGATGCCAGACCCAAGAGAGATGGAGCATCTCTGTTTCTCTGTCACTAGCACGTTAAGACCTGTGCGAGCAGAGCTATTGTAACCATTGTAACAAACCAGAAAATATTCTCGCCTCAGGCTATTTCACCCTGCTAGAGAAAAATTGTGCGAACTGCTGTCAACCTGTCCAATAGAGATTTAAAGACACACGTCACACGAACGGGACATTCTCTCGAGACGAAATATGTAGGAACGTCATTGCACATTGGAAAGTAATAGATGTACCGGTAATAATATTAATACAGTAATACGTATGATTATTGTTGGTTTTTAAGGTGTTCACGTGTTCCTGTGCTCATATAGAGCAACCACCTTTGGATAAAAGTTTAAAGTCTTCAGACAGAAGAATACAAGGAAAGAATTTGTTGAAACAGGCGATTTAAAATTAGGGGAGACTGTTGTACCTTTAAACACTTTTCACATTTTATTTTTTTTTTTTAATTTTGGGAAATGAAAGTTTTTTAATGAAAAAATGCTTGAAATAATTATTGAAGATTCCTTTACAACTTCCTGTATGTATTTTCCTGCTTTACATATCTATTAAGATTGGAAAAAATAAAATGAGGAGATATGTAATGTGTTCAAAGGTACAACAGGATCATGTACCTTGGAACATACCCTCTTGTAAGTTGGAACACATGGAATATAGGTGGGATTATAGCTGTAAAAACTGACAATCATATTTAAAATGTATTTTCAATCATAAACTAGAGCAGGATTCTCTGATTTATATTTTATTTCCTGGAGAAGCAATAACTGCTTCAACAGTTTTCTTCAAGGCATCCGAATCAATTGGGGACCTCTTTAATTCCAGACTTACTTCGTGACATGACCTTAAAATAAAAGAAAAACAAAAACCGATAGTATCGTGTAATTTGGAACATGTTCCATGGTACAAGATGTTCTGTGTTCAAAGGTACAAGAGGGTGCACTTTTATACAAATATGGTTCCCAAAACTAGAGAGTCAAATAAATCATGTAAATTAAAATATGTTATTACTCACCAGATGATAGGGAACACACCGCACTTGAAAGATATTAACAAATGCAATCTGGTTTTGTGTTACAAAAAATACATCAATGAACGAAATGTTTACTTTTTGTACTAAAAATGTCTTTTGTCGACGGAACTCACACTTTGCAATAAATCAAACTAAAACTACGACCAGAGCTACTTAGCGGCTTTCTCTACAATCTACTTCAGTTTGAGTCCTCTAGGAAACAGCAAAAATTTAAAAACAAAAAATGTTCAAAGGTACACTATGCTAAAGGTACAACAGTCTCCCCTATTACTTGGGTGACAAAAAATTCTGTCAGCCTTAGGAAGAAATTTTTTTAACTGCTCTTATAGTTGACACTCCCTGTCAGCTCTTGGTACAGAACTTCCTATTGGCAGTAGATTTAAATACCAGGTTCTTGTAACGTTTCTGGAATAATATGAACAAAAAACTAATTTAAATGTGATTTTTGTTTATTTCACCAAAGATGACACATTGTGTCAGACACTGGAACTTCTATAAAATTAAGAGTACCAATGGCTGACACCCCTGTGGCAGGTTATTCTAACTTCGTTTTCAAACAAACCATGTTCTTACTATCTTCTACATACAATTTTACATATTCAATATTAATAACAACTTAAAATTCCACATAAAATTGGCATTTATGATTAAAATAAATGTATGTGAACGCTTACCGTTTTGCTTAACAATAATGGCTATTCCATGCAAAAAGATAAAACAGTCTACTTTATGCAGCATCCATCATGTTCACTTCAGGTGTATTTCCAGGAGAATACTGTGCGATGTTACCAAGATAACAGGAAGTTAGATCAACTTTAGAAATTCTGTTTCTGACTACATATAATCTTATCACGACACATTGAAACCGAAAGTGTCAGGCTTTGGATCAGTGTCAGCTTTCGGTGCAGTTACCTTACCATAAATATTATAGTAATGGATTGATCGCTATCTGCATATGAATTATGCACCCGAACGTGGCATTGATCTTTAATCCAACTTTACAGAGTTCCCTCTAACATCCGCAACTCTTCAAAACTAAGGTAGGTGTCCCTGATATGGCCATGCTAAGGTTTGAGAATTTTTCTAGTCGCCATTTTGAAAAAAACAGTAAACCACTTCTTTCTTACTCGTTCTCAGTCTAATGGACTTTCTTAAAACAATTTCCTTTCCCCATAAAATTAGCTTTAATTGTCCAAAAGTCCAAAATTCCAAAAGTCTATCTAGTGGCCATATCAGGAACATGTGCACATGATATGGCCACCCTTGTTCCATGTTCTACAAATCGTGATTGTTTTCAGTTTGATAGCGCAGTTGTGCTAAAATTAAATAATTTTGGTGTAAAATGAACATGACAATAATATTTTTTATAATTCAAAAGTGTAGTCAGAACAGGTTTTTCCATAAAGAATTACTTTGTTTTTCTTAAAATACAAAATTTTTGCGTAATCCTAGCTATAAGGCATGTAAATTTGTCAGGTGAAAAATAAAAGTGAAATGAACTTGATATTGGCATGGTGCATTTGATATGGCCATTTCAGGAGCAGATAAGCTTTCACGAAAATCGTTTGATTATGAACAACTCGTAAAAGATACGCCATCAACGACAACACCCATCAACAGAACATTAAAAACTGAATGGAGTACTATGGTTTTCATGAAACAAGTCTTTGAAAAACATGCATAAAACAAAGGAGACTTACCAGAGAAAAATAAGAAGAGGTCACATGAAAACCGCAAAACAGGCAACTGACGCCATATTGCTCAACCTGACTGGATGGAAAACGATCAAGTGACACACCAGGATGCCCTTTCACTGGATACTGCTGCAATTTAGCGGATTTTTTGGTTAACTAAAGGTACGGTCACACGTCGCTACTTTCATACTGCAGCTGCAAAAGTTGCGTGTCGTGTTCACACGTAAGCCAAAAGTAGCGCGCTGCACGCTACTTTTCGTGCTGCGCAACCCGAGTGCTGCAAAAGTTGCAACTGGAGGTTGCGAGTCTGTTCACACACAAGGCGCTACTTTTGCAGCCGCAGTCATGCTGCAGGTTTCCATCTCCGTGTTGACTTCTCAATATACATTTTGTGGTTATGTTCGCATTATTAATAAACTCATGCGAAAGCTTCCTTATCTATTACTTGCTTTTCTGTCGTATCAAGTATTCAGAAATTGACATTATTTTTACTATAAAGCTTTTAAAAACGCCTATATACTTAAATGATAACCAACAGTATATTCACGTAATCAATGTTGGCAACCCTCCTGTTTGGAACTACGCTACGGAAAATTTAAAAAATGAATTATATCGTCACCAATTATGCTCAGACTGTGTTGTGTATTTAATAACTGTTACAAATAATTTATTTTCATCACATTTAACATTAAAATATATCCAAGCAATAAAAGTATCATTGGCACATTTGGGCGGTAACACTGGTTGCAACCGCAGCAAAAGTTTCAACAAAACCGATATCAAAAATGCTGCGGCTGCAACCCTGAGAACCCTGTTCACACGTCGCTACTTTTAAGTTGCGCGCAGCATGGAAAAGTAGCGAGCAGCAGGTTCGGCAGCCGCTAATTTTTGGGTTACACCGTTGTTCACACGTCGCAGTACAAGAGTTGCGCAGTTTTTTTGTTCTGCAGCGCTGCAAAAGTAGCGACGTGTGACCGTACCTTTACTCACAATGGAGGGGGGGGCATATCAGGAACATGGCCATAACAGGAGCATCCACCATATAAACAAACTATGGCGATGATAAGGGTGGTAGAGGTGAGATGTTAGTGGGTGATCCTCTATAATAGCAATGCTGGTTACTGTTACACCCGGTGATTAGGTATTTCGAGCGACTAACTCACTAGTTGACCTTAGTGATAGACAGATTACAGTGTTTGCGTAGGCACTCAAGCTTTGCCAAAGCTGACGTAGCTTTTACTAGCGATAAAGGTCTTCGTATAGTTTCTTTTCAAGTGACAATGAACTTTACGTGTCCGTGTCGCAAACTCAGGGACACCCACGCAAAAGTAGGCCTATCGGCCAATGTCATTCTCCTCAAAGTTGCATTGCATTAGGGACAGAAGTCTTCGGAAGGCAGTGTCTCGATCAAAATTTCAGTTGTCTCTGAAAAATGACGTCTTGGAAGACTGTGAACATTTGTGACGGAAGATAGTGGAATGGAAATCGACAAGTCCTTAAAATCCGCAGGCAGAGGTAATAAATCATTATTATATATACAGGGTGATTCACGAGGATCTACCGTCCCTTACGGAGCTTATTTCCGAAGACATTCTGAGCAAAAAAAGTCATACAAACATTTGTCCTAATCACAATATTTTCAGAATTACACTAATTTGAAGTTTTTTGTAAAATACCATTATTCTTGAGTTTTAAGAGTAAAAGAATATTACAGATAAAGAATGAACTATTCAGGAGTATCATTTCTTTAATTAGCTAGTATTCTGAAGCTAAAAATGTGTTGTGAATTCCATAGTTGCTTCGTACAGATTTTTTTTTATTTTAACTACAAAATTAGGCTACATTTTCTTACACATTTAACACAACAATTGTTACAAATCACGCCACTCGTCAATTCTTTAAGACTGTACATTAGGAAGCACAATTAAACTGTAAAGAATCAAGTTCCTAAAGTCGTATGATTTGTAACAATTTTTGTGATAAGTCCGTAAGAATGACGTAATTTTTAGTTAAACATTGAAAAATAAAATCTGTACTAAGCAATTAATGACATTTCTGAATAGTTCATTCTCTATTTGGAATATTTTTTTACCCGTAAAACTAAAGAAAAAAAAGTATTTTATTAACAACTTCAAATTAATGTAACTTTGAAAATATTGAGATTAGAACAAATGTTTATATGACTTTTTTGCTCAGAAAGTCTTCGGAAATAATTTCCGTAAGTGGCGGTAAATCCTATATACACACGCACGCACGCACGCACGCACACACGCATATTTGCACGCACGCACGCACGCACGTCATAACTACAAACAAAACAAACATCATTAGTTTCACATTTTGGAAATAAAACCAGATATTTATATTATCTAGTTAACAGTGATATCAAATAAAAGAAATTTTTCATTATGTCGTTTGGGCAGCTGACGAAATAAAAGGAAGGGTTATTTATATGAATACAAGTTGGATTAAGAAAACAGTGATGCACAAACTTCAAACGGAACTGAAATTTTATGTCGTTATTTTTATATGGCTTCTTTCTGTTTAATATTATCTATATTGTCTGTAAAACAAAAGTACTAACACTGATTTCTTAATATTGCACTTGTGTTTTAAATCTTAATAACATAATAGAGAGTTAAGAAGGAATATTCACTTAAATTCCATAGTAGTATAATATTATACTGTATTAAGTGGATGAAACACATCATTCATAAAGAAAGTGATATTCCAAAGAAAGAGATTGAGTATGACATGATAAGTTGGAATTTATATTGATGGTATTTTTAGCCTTACAAAAGTAATCAATAAACTAATCAAAACAATATTACAGTACAAAGCAAAGTTACCTAGGTACTCTATCTGTTTTAACTGTAACTAATATTACATAACAAAACTCTTATCGCATTATGCTTTTAAGGTGATATTTGTGAGCAACTTCCTATCATCAGAATATTAAATTATTTTCTCGAAATCTGCTGAAGCTATAGAGCTGACATTTTTACAACACATGGGCACATATCTTTTGCTTATGATGTAACAGTAGTTGCTTTGTTAATTCATTTCCTTACAAACAATTTCCATGCGAATATTTTCAAAATTTTCAATACACTATCTTCAGTAATACGTATATACGGTATATTAGATTTACGAAAACATTCTGTAAGGCTACTAAATAAATAGACCTATACCTGAAAATTTCACTTTTCTATAGGCCTAGGTACGAAAAGATGAGAAAATATTTCTTTTGAATAAAAAAAATCAAACTTGTGAAAAATGTTCATTAAAATTTAAACTTACATTCTTATAATGCACTTATACTTCTCAGACAAATATAAAAATTACCATGGATACAGTTTTAATAAGTTCCTTTCCCTTTATCTATTGAATCAGTGCTGGCCATCCCTGAATATAGCTCGACCAAGCGGCATATACCACCTCTTTCGTCTGTCTCTTTCCTTTCCGCTGTAAAGCGCTCAGGCTCTCTTGAGCTCTAAAGCACGCGCTTGCTCCTGTGGGCATCAATTGACATGACTGACCTACACATATTATACATCATACTCTGTATACCCGGTCACAACACGACACTCTATTGTCAGTCCTTCTTCACAGAACTTCCGTGTATTATTCGTCTTTTACAATAGGCACTGTCCGTTCTTGGAATTCATTACTTGCAGATGTTACGGACTGCCCGACCTTAAACACTTTCAAGTCCAAATTGAAATATCGTAACTACAGTAGTTTATAAAATAATCATGTAATTTAATTTGTCATCTAGTTTAAGTATTTAAGTTGGATAATCCTCTGGCTTATGCACATTTTTCTGTTTCGATTTTGTCTTAGGTACGTGTGCTTATAACTTTATTTAAAACTAGCCGTACCCGTTAGAAATAAATATAAATTAATTACATAATTAAAATAGGACGTTTGATCCAGGGAACATTTGTGTTTGATAGAAGGATAAATCGTTTAATATGTTACTTAATTTAAATTGCATTTAAATAATTAAAATGCCATCATTTTGGTCCAGAGACACTCATTTGGTGCAAAGACAATTCCTTTAACCTGTTTCTTAATTTTTATTACATGCAACCATAGTTTAATGAACATTGACATCATTTAGATTTAATGTGTATATTTTATTTTACTTGTTATAGGTTTCTATTGAATTATGGTAATAACTTAATTTTAACCCTTGTTTTCTACGTATTCAGTAAATGGCGCTTGGCCCACTATGGTTGTGAACCCTTCAAATAACTTAAAATTATATTATATAATATTATATTATATTATATTATATTATATTATATTATATTATGTATTATATTATATTATATTATATTATATTATATTATATTATATTATATTATATTATATATTATATTATATTATATTATATTATATTATATTATATTATATTATATTATATTATATTATATTATAGAAGTTACTGTAATAACATTATAGCATTATGCCCATCTAGAAAAACTACACTTTCCAATGGTGAAATAATAATTAATTATACAGATCTGTTAAATTAGCTTCCGATATTACTTCATGCAAACACAGAAACATTCTCTGTAGGCTATCTTTCACAGCTTTCGATTATTGCTGTCCAAGGCCCGAAGTCATTTGTTTTTTAATTCATTACACGGCCTTAGATGGCAGTTATTTTAATTTTAAAACTCATTTATCTCATTAAATATCAGTTCTATCAAAATTTTTGAAGGAATAAAACTTATCGCAAATTATTTTTAAAGAAACTTTTGTTATGTAACATTTTTCACAAAAATCAATAATAAGCGAGATATTTAGATTTATTTAATTCAGGCCCCCTTGTAACCACCCTTTTAAATAATGTATTTTGAATGCCATATAGCCTAAAATCTAAGTTACAACGAACTTAATTTATATACCAATTTTCATCGAAATCCGTTCAGCCATTATCGCGTTAAAAGGTAACAAACATACAGACAGACAGACAGACAAAAATTTCAAAAGCTATTTTCGGTTTCAGGTGGTTAATTATATATGTTAAGACCAATTATTTTTGGAAAATCGAAAATTACCAGAAAAATTTCAGCTACAGATTTATTATTAGTATAGATTAACATTATGTTGTCATATATTTCCTTTTTATTCTCTGGTTTAGTAGAAGAGAAGGTCTCACGGCCTTAACCCTGCCAGAAAAATAAAACATTATTATTATGTTAATATTATTATTTATTAGCCTTGCAGGAATTCATGTATACCTCACGCAGAGACAAAGAAAAATGTGCGGAAATAAGTTGGACGCTATTATCTTACAACTTTCTGTGACTCAGGACGTTTCGGTCAAACTATGATAAATGACCGTGTCGTTTTGTTTCTGAGAACTACAACTATTATTACTTATCACCATAGAGACAAGAAGGCAATATCAAGGAGAAACGGGGCTTACTTCCAGCACTTATATCTACCTTCACGTTCAGAACGACATGTAGAATTAACGAGTACACTTCTTCTGGCGCATTTACAAGAAAGAAGCAGAACAACCTTCCATGGACAAGTTCACGGTGAGAAAAAGAATTTAAAAAATACTGAAATTTGAATTTAATCCCTTCTGTGTATACTGAAATAATGTTAACAATAAATACATTTAATTTAAAATAATTCTAACAGTTACAAGAAATGTATTTTAAAATTGCTAACAGTTACACTTGCAAATTAAAATAATATAACAGTTACAAACACAATAAGAAAAATAATACTAAAATTACAAATACAACTTAAAATAATGTTAACAGTTACAAATATAATTTAGAATAATAGTAAAAATTACAAAGCAAATTAAAACAATGCTAACAGTTACAAATACAAATTAGAATAATAATAAAAATTATAAATACAAATTAAAATAATGCTAACAGTTACAAATACATATTAGAATAATAATAAAATTATAAATACAAATTAAAATAATGCTAACAGTTACAAATACAAATTAGAATGATAATAAAAAATTATAAATACAAATTAAAATAATGCTAACAGTTACAAATACAAATTAGAGTAATAATAAAAATTATAAATACAAATTAAAATAATGCTAACAGTTACAAATACAAATTAGAGTAATAATAAAAATTATAAATACAAATTAAAATAATGCTAACAGTTACAAATACAAATTAGAGTGATAATAAAAATTATAAATACAAATTAAAATAATGCTAACAGTTACAAATACAAATTAGAGTAATAATAAAAATTATAAATACAAATTAAAATAATGCTAACAGTTACAGATACAATTTAGAATAATAATAATATTTACAATTACAAATGAAAATAATGCTAATAGTTACAAATAAAATTTAGAATAATGATAAAAGTTACAAATACAAATGAATAAAATGCTAACAGTTACAAATAAAATTTAGAATAATTAAAATTACAAATACAAATTAAAATAATGTCAACAGTTCAAATACAATTGAGAATATTATTAAATATTACAAATACAAATTAAAATAATGCTAACAGTTACAAATACAAATTAGAGTAATAATAAAAAATACAAATACAAATTAAAATAATGCAAACAGTTACAAATATAAATTTAGAATAATAATAAAAATTACAATTACAAATGAAAATAATGCTAACAGTTACAAATACAATTTAGAATAATAATAAAAGTTACAAATACAAATGAAAATAATGCTAACAGTTACAAATACAATTTAGAATAATAATAAAAGTTACAAATACAAATGAAAATAATGCTAACAGTTACAAATACAATTTAGAATAATAATAATAAAAGTTACAAATACAAATGAATAAAATGCTAACAGTTACAAATAAAATTTAGAATAATTAAAATTACAAATACAAATTAAAATAATGTCAACAGTTCAAATACAATTGAGAATATTATTAAATATTACAAATACAAATTAAAATAATGCTAACAGTTACAAATACAAATTAGAATAATACTAAAAATTACAAATACAAATTAAAATAATGCTAACAGTTACAAATAAAATTTAGAATAATAATAAAAGTTACAAATACAAATGAAAATAATGCTAACAGTTACAAATACAATTTAGAATAATAATAAAAGTTACAAATACAAATGAAAATAATGCTAACAATTACAAATACAATTTAGAATAATAATAAATAATTACAATGACAAATAAAAATAATGCTAACAGTTACAAATACAATTTAGAATAATAATAATAAAAGTTACAAATACAAATGAATAAAATGCTAACAGTTACAAATAAAATTTAGAATAATTAAAATTACAAATACAAATTAAAATAATGTCAACAGTTCAAATACAATTGAGAATATTATTAAATATTACAAATACAAATTAAAATAATGCTAACAGTTACAAATACAAATTAGAGTAATAATAAAAATACAAATACAAATTAAAATAATGCTAACAGTTACATATACAATTTAGAATAATAATAAAAATTACAATTACAAATGAAAATAATGCTAACAGTTACAAATACTATTTAGAATAATAATGAAAGTTACAAATACAAATGAAAATAATGCTAACAATTACAAATACAATTTAGAATAATAATAAAAATTACAATGACAAATAAAAATAATGCTAACAGTTACAAATACAATTTAGAATAATAATACAAATTACAAATAGAAATGAAAATAATGCTAACAGTTCAAATACAATTTAGAATAATAGTAAAAATTACAAGTACAAATTAAAATAATGCTAACAGTTGAAATACAATTGAGAATAACAGTAAATATTACAAATACAAATTAAAATAATCCTAACAGTTCAAATACAATTTAGAATAATAGTAAAAATTACAAATACAAATTAAAATAATGCTAACAGCTTTCAGAATACAAATTAAAATAATACCAACAATTAAAAATACAAATTAAAACAGTAACAGTTACTTGCTTACTTTTACTTACTGGCTTTTAAGGAACCCGGAGGTTCATTGCCGCCCTCACATAAGCCCGCCATTGGTCCCTGTCCTGAGCAAAATTAATCCATTCTCTATCATCATACCCCACCTCCCTCAAATCCTTTTTAATATTATCCTCCCATCTACGTCTCGGCCTCCCTAAAGGTCTTTTTCCCTCCGGCCTCCCAACTAACACTCTATATGCATTTCTGGATTCGCCCATACGTGCTATATGCCCTGCCCATCTCAAACATCTGGATTTAATGTTCCTTATTATATCAGGTGAAGAATACAATGCGTGCAGTTCTGTGTTGTGTAACTTTCTCCATTCTCCTGTAACTTCATCCCTCTTAGCTCCAAATATTTTCCTGAGAACCTTATTCTCAAACACCCTTAACCTATGTTCCTCTCTCAGAGTAAGAGTCCAAGTTTCACAACCATAAAGAACAACCGGTAATATAACTGTTTTATAAATTCTAACTTTCACATTTTTTGACAGCAGACTGGATGATAAAAGTTTCTCATCCGAATAATGACACGCATTTCCCAAATTTATTCTGTGTTTAATTTCCTCCAGAGTATCACTTATATTTGTTACTGTTGCTGCAAGATATTTGAACTTCTCCACCTCTTCGAAAGATAAATTTCCAATTTTTATATTTCCATTTCGTACAATATTCTCGTCACGAGACATAATCATATACTTTGTCTTTTCGGGATTTACCTCCAAACCTATCTCTTTACTTGCTTCAAGTAAGGTTTCCATTTTCCCCAATCGTTTGTGCATTTTCTCCTAACATATTCACGTCATCCGCATAGACAAGCAGCTGATATAACCCGTTCAATTCCAAACCCTGTTATCCTGGATATATATGACACTAGACTCTAAATAACCGGGCCGTTGTAACTTGAACAGATATACAGTCCACTGCAAACAGAGGTAATGAGAACTGAATAATGAACATTGTTCTTGTGCTCTTCATCTGTATCAGACAAAAAGCAAATTGTGTGATGAAATGCATTAATACAAGGAGAAGGGTAATACAGGGACATCACTTTATTTTTACCAATATTTTTAACATTAACCTGGCTATACTCGGAAACACTGTTACCCCGCTTCCATTACAGGAGTTTGGAGTTGCTAGTGCAATATGTAAACAAATCATTTTACTAGCTATAGGAGGAGAGAAAAGTAGTGTATCCATTTATGTTACAAGGAAATACAGTATTACGATTTTCAGTTTGGTAATTACTTTTACAGTATTTTATCAAAAAACAGTAGAATAGTAACAATTTTTTTTCTCACAAACTCAAGTCTTCAGGCGGTTATACACATTATGTAATGTCTACTTTATTCAGCATATTACTAACCTAATTTATTCGTGAGAATTTTGTGAGCACTTCCGTAAGAAACCCCAATTTCTACAGCTAACTTCTTCACCGACTTATTAGGACTTCGCTGCATTTTTCTCTAGCATCTTCTACAGCATCTTCTGTCACCTTTGTTGCCCATCATACACGTTTCTTCCTTTCTGTACACTCTGTTGCTCTAAATATATCTACCAGATTAATGACATTTCTACGAAAATATTCCGTAATGATATAATCAGGAAATTGTGAAAAAACTGTTGTTCACATTCAGTTAATTGTAATTCCAGTTTCCATCATCGTCCTTCATACCTACAAACAGTAAAACAAAACTCTTGTTTAAATAATGCTGTTAAGTACCGTACCATATTATAGGGTACCGTACTTTCGGTAACTCTAATCTTCACTTGTGCTCAGTCCACACAGATAAATTCAGTTATGCTACACGCCATACCTGTGTGAAAATAAACTTCAATAATGTAAGCTTTTCCTTCTATAGAAAATGCAACATATTTCTGAAACACACTGTACTCTGTACTGTTTATTTCACTGCTAGCAACAGCGGCCGTAAGTTTGTGTGACTGACGTTAGCAAGGATATTAGTGAAAGGGGTGGGAGTCAAATACATTTAGAAACGCAGGTACAAAAAAATTGAAGTAAAAATAAAATGATGTCCCTGTACAAGGAGAGTACAAGTAGCATAAAAGGTCAATAATTAGAGAATACAAGGAGAACAAAGGAAATATGAGTTGAATACAAGGAAAACAGGGGTGAATAAATAAGGAAATGGAACGAGAACAAGGAAATAGCGGGAGAAATAGGACAAGAGGAACACATCAGGACAAGGGAAGTACATAGAGAATACAGGGACATCATTTTATTTTTACTTCAATTTTTATTGTACCTGAGTTTTGAATGTACTTCACTCCCACCTCTTCTACTAATGAAGTTCAACCGTCCTCCACAAAGAACCAAGACCGCATATGAGTCATTCCACGTCAAATCGCACAAAATTATAGGCTACAAATTTTGACTTTCATATTTCTGATTGCGTTTATATTTTTTTACCAACTCTATGGATCTAATAAACCAACAAGTGTGTTTTTATTTCCTCCTAAGTCCACATGTTTTTAAAATATTGCATGCTAAAATTTTTTTAAAATGTCGCACAATGCAACATTTAAAGCGTCATATTTCTGAGAATATTGATGTTACAATTTTTTGAAAAATTCATTTAAAAGCTTAAAGTACTGTCTTTTGTTAAATATTTACTAACTAATTTTAATATAATTATTACAAATATTTTTATGACTCAATTTTTAAAAGTTAGATATCAATGTGAAATAGCCGTATTAAAAATCTAAAAAAATGCCTACTAGGTGCACTGAAGTATTCTTAATAACTCCAGAAAAAATCACAATGGGATCTCCAATAGTTTAATGGAAATTTAATTACTTACGAAACAATGTGTAGCGGTCGGTGCAGCAGCAGTGGACGGGAAGCGTTAAAGCGCGCTGGGAGGTTTATCGGCGCTGGATGATCGAGTGAACGTTGCAACATTACACCCAGTATGGATCAGGTCACTCGAGGAAACAGTGTTAATTTACTTGTCATATCTTCAAATATTTGTATATTATGCTTTTTAAACGTTTGTTTTCATTCACACTAAACTTTAAATTTTCATTCGCCTACTTTCTTTATCGAAAAAAATTGTTTTATTAAATCTTCAATTACTGATAACGGAGTGAAAGAATGTAATTTTAATGTACCAGTTATTGGTTTTAGATTGTGGTATCTGGCCTGCAAATTTTCATTGTGGTTTTTGTGCTTATTCAATGGACAAAATATAAATGACACGTTAGAAATGTTTTTTGTGACCAATCAAACAGTTTTTTTTTTTGGTGTTATTATAGGATCTTGTATAGGTTGGCTCTCGTGGCAAGTCTTTTAACAGTTCCTCCAATGCCATCACATGGACCTTTACCATGCGACGTTGCAAAGAAGTGTCATTCGGTGCTAATTCCGTAATCGTCTTCATGTAAGCAATTATTTTTAAAATTCTTTTTGTTTTTGTATTGTGAACTTGATCCATCGGAAAAGTAGATGATTTTTTTCATATCGTTGAATTCTTGGTTTAAGAAATTGATTGCTTCGGATTGAAAAAGTGAAAGGAATCGGTGTCATGTTTTATGCTTTCTGAGATGACAAGAATACTTTTGTGACGAATTTCTTGTTTCTTCTTTGAAATATACTACGAAAGGATGTATTGTGGCTTGGCATTTGTTCCAATGCACACCTTGCACTGAATCTTATATTACAAATGAATGATTTTCAGAAAAGTCTGCAATAACTATTTAATTTTCAGGTTGTACATTTTCTTTGCATTCCGTCAAAAATAAAATATGGCCGACTTTTGAAGGGATGATGATGCATCTTCTACATGAAAAGCTTTACATGCTAGGGAGCCTTTTACTTTTGAAACTTTTCACGGGGGTATCGTTTTTATTGTAGCTTTCTTTTCTTGATATTGACATCAAACTCTTATTTAATTCCTCAATAGTAGTGATTTCTAGCACTGTATCCATATAACTGTCAGAAGAAGAACTGGCATAATCACTTTCTCTGTCTCACATTCATTCGATTCATGTTTATTAATATTACAAGAACTACCGGCTTCACATATAATTTCACCTGACCTATCCGGAAGTTGATAGATTTTTTACGGAACGAATCACACATTCGCACATTCAAAGACTCCTTTAAATTGAGCTTTATCAATAAATCGCGACTTACGCGTCTTAGTGCATTTTTCTTTTTAAAAGCGTGATTAAGAAGGTCAAATGGATTTAAACACTTGTTATATATTACGCGACCTTTGCTGTCACTAATGTTGTATAAAAGTCACGCCACTCCATGAAATTCAAACCCTGACTGATTATTTTTCTCTTCTATATTTTGTCTCCTGCCATCTGTTTACTGTCATAAAGTTTACTGCCATACCCAGCCTTACTATCGTTAAACGCTTGGCTATATTATAGTATAAACATACGGCATTGTGAAGGGCTCCCCCTCTCAGCTGAGCTGACAGTAATAAAATAACTTTAGATAAGATATTTACTGTTCCTTAAGGTATTAATCATTTGATGAATGAATGCATTTGTATTGTAGTGGCGTATATGCAACGTGGGCAGCCTTCTAGCCCACGGTCACAAGCAGTTCATCAGCTGGGGATCGCGAGCGCGTGCATGCCTCCGGAAAATAAATTGTTGCAAATGTATGTGTGCAGATCCCACATTTCTAAATGCAGTAGTTTACAGATAATACATCAGGGAACAAGTCTATATTTTTTCAGATTTTCAACTTGGCTATATAATATAGTAAATTTGCTTTTAAAAATAAATGATTAAAAAATTAGGCCAAATTTTAAATTTATTTGTGATAAGCCTAAAGTAATAAAAAGTGTTGTATTTAGTCTTTTAAATGCGCCAAATCGCAAATCTCAATTATATGTAGACACAGAGTTCCAAGTGAGTTTTTGTAATAGTGCGCGCATGATTTGCGTAATTTCAAATAGTCATAACTACACAAATAATTAATAATTGTGACAATAAAACAATACGGGTCTCCTTATTTGATGTCTAGAATTCATGAAAAAAATTCGACCATTTACGAGAAGGTCGTGTTTTATTGCTGTACGATTTGACGTGGAATGACTCATATATAGTCATAGTAGCCTTACGGTCATAGTAAACAGTACGTTCCAAAATTATGTTCGCGTTTTCCAGTAACGAAGGAGCTTTCAATATTGCATCATTTTCCATTTGCCTACGTCGCATCCCTGTTTCCCTACCTGCTTCTATTCGCCTCTCTGTAAATGCTAGTGGCTGGGCTGTGTTAGCTTTTTTTCTGAGAACATTAATTTCTGTTAGAATTGGACGTGTACGTAATATTATACCCATACAATTGTTTAAAATAACTTAAATAAAAGGGCCTCGTTAAGTAATTAACTGTCACGTGATTTCGTCCCTTTTCTACGACCATGCGATATAACCACTTGGACGGACAGTAGATAGCATGTCTGAGTAATTTTATCTTTTTGGATCAGGCAGAAGTGAAGATTGAATTTACAGTACGTAAGGTCTCTTTTATAGAGTATGTACAGAATTATTTCAACATGAGTTACTGATACGAAGTACGAACCTGGTAATTGGAATTAGGTACAATAGTCTATAGTGCGATAATATGCACATTAGAACTGAAGCCTGTATCGAAATGAACGGCCACCATTTTCAAAAATATGCTTAAATATCCATATTACGATTATTTTTCAATTTAACTTTATTCTCTATATTGTACGCTAATGTGCTGTAGACAGTATAATATACACTGCATAATGAATACGTCCACATGGACAGCTCAGTTCGTAATAAAAACACTCATTGTTAATACTGTACTGTATTTTGATTAAACAAAAACCTAACGAAAATTATCAAACTCAAAATCGCGATATTTCCTAGTTTACGTAAATGGATGAACTACTTTTCTTCCCTCCTATACCTAGTAAAGTGATTTGTTTGTATAGTACGCCAGTATCAGCGAAATCCAGTCGTGGAAGGGGGTAGCAAACGGTGTTTCCGGTTCTTAATCGTTGATCCAAAGGTATAGCCAGGTTAATATTAGAAATGTTAGTAAAAATAAAATGATATCCCTGTATAAGGGAAATATAAGAGGAGGAGGGGAAGAAAACAAGGAAAATAGATGGCATATACAGTGGAAATTCAAGGAGAATAAATTGAAATACAAGAACAGAGAGACAACAGGGGAAAAAAGGGGGAAACAAGGAGAACAAGGGTTATAAGGAGAAGAGGATGAAAACAAGAGGAATACATGTAGAACAGGAAGACAAGGAAAACAAGGGGACTGCAAGGAGAAGATAAGGGACAACTTCGAATTACAAGGAGAACAGGGGAAAGAAGGAGAATGTAAGGGGAATACAAAGTGAACAAGGGGAATACAAAGTGAACGAAAGGAATACAAAGAGATCGAGGGAAATACAAAGAGAACGAGGGAAATACAAGGAGAAGGAGAGAAATACAAAGAGAACGAGGGAAATACAAGGAGAAGGAGAGAAATACAAAGAGAACGAGGGAAATACAAAGAGAACGAGGGAAATACAAGGAGAAGGAGAGAAATACAAAGAGAACGAGGGAAATACAAGGAGAAGGAGAGAAATACAAAGAGATCGAGGGAAATACAAAGAGAACGAGGGAAATACAAGGAGAAGGAGAGAAATACAAAGAGAACGAGGGAAATACAAGGAGAAGGAGAGAAATACAAAGAGAACGAGGTGAATACAAGGAGAACAAAGAAAATGCAAGTCGAATGTAAGGGGATACAATGAAAACAAGGGGAATACAAGGAGAATAAAGAAAATACAAGTCGAATGTAAGGGGGATACAATGAAAACAAGGGGAATACAAGGAGATCAAAGAAAATACAAGTCGAATGTAAGGGGATACAATGAAAACAAGGGGAATACAAGGAGAACAAAGAAAATACAAGTCGAATGTAAGGGGGATACAATGAAAACAAGGGGAATACAAGGAGAACAAAGAAAATACAAGTCGAATGTAAGGGGGATACAATGAAAACAAGGGGAATACAAGGAGAACAAAGAAAATGCAAGTCGAATGTAAGGGGGATACAATTAAAACAAGGGGAATACAAGGAGAACAAAGAAAATACAAGTCGAATGTAAGGGGGATACAATGAAAACAAGGGGAATACAAGGAGAACAAAGAAAATACAAGTCGAATGTAAGGGGGATACAATGAAAACAAGGGGAATACAAGGAGAACAAAGAAAATACAAGTCGAATGTAAGGGGATACAATGAAAACAAGGGGAATACAAGGAGAACAAAGAAAATACAAGTCGAATGTAAGGGGGATACAATTAAAACAAGGGGAATACAAGGAGAACAAAGAAAATACGAGTCGAATGTAAGGGGGATACAATTAAAACAAGGGGAATACAAGGAGGACAAAGGAAATGCAAGTCGAATGTAAGGGGATACAATTAAAACAAGGGGAATACAAGGAGAACAAAGAAAATACAAGTCGAATGTAAGGGGGATACAATTAAAACAAGGGGAATACAAGGAGAACAAAGAAAATACAAGTCGAATGTAAGGGGGATACAATGAAAACAAGGGGAATACAAGGAGAACAAACAGAATGCAAGAAGACAAGGAATACAAGGAGAATATAAGGGGAACACAAGAAGAGTATAAGGGAAATAAAAGGAAAATATAAGGAGAACAAAGGAACTAGATGGAGAACAAAGGAATAGAAGCAAAATATATCGGGGAATATAAAGGGAAGAAGGTAAATACAAAGAGAAAATAATGGGACACAAGAAGAACGGGAATACAATATGACGAAGGGGAATATTAGAAAAATGTAAGTGGAATACAAGGAGAACCAAGGATATTCAAGGATAAGAAAGGAAATCCAAGCAGAACAAGGGGAATGTAAGGAGAAAAAGGGGAATGCAATGAGAACAAGGGAAATGTAAGAAGAACTAGAGAATACAAGGAGGATGAGGGAAAGACAGGGTAAATATAGGGGGAATATAATGGGAAGGAGGAGAATATAATGAGAACATGGAGAACAATAAGGAAGGCAGAGGAAACAACGAGAATGGAAGAATAGAGAAACACGAAGAAAATATGGGAATATAAGGAAAACAGGGGGAATGCGAGAAGAATATAAGGAGAATACAAGAAAAACAAAGATTATGCAAGGACAACAAGGGGAATGCAAGAAGAAAAGGAGAACTAAAGAATAAAAGAAGGGCAAGGAATATACAAAGAAAATATAGGGGAACACAAGGAGAACAAGGGGAATATAATGAGAACAGAGAGACAACAAAGAAAACAGGGTCACAAGATGGAAAACAAGGGGAAATAAGGGGAATATAAGAAGACAAGACGAGAGGGTGTTGCATTTTAATGTGACTGTAAATTGTCAAGTTACATACTACATACTAAAAAGGAGAGGACACGCTCTGTATATCACCGAATTAAATCATATTTTGTGATATGAAAGTACAAGACACACTGTTTAAAGTCATACCTGGTATGGGTAGCCAATGACCCCTCGTTTTGGAAATATTGGCTATTGTTTATGACATACTTCCGTTAGGTGCCTAATAGGGAATCATTAGACTGTGTGGTTGGATGCTGAAGTGTCATCCAGGCAACCCGAGTTCGAATCCTAATGCCTTCCCAATTTTTAAAGCTTGATATTATTATTATTATTATTATTATTATTATTATTATTATTATTATTATTATTATTATTATTATTATTATTATTATAAAGTCATTAAGGGTGATATTGATTGTGAATCTTTCATAAGCAATATCAGTCTTCGTATTCCTGCTAAGGGTTTAAGATTTCATAAATTGTTTTATAATAGGAATTCTAAATCTCTGTCTCCGGTCTGCAGATGTATTAAATATGCTAATTTGCATGGATTGAACTTGGATCCATTTAATGTGTAGTATATACTTTTCGAGTTTTATGTCAGTTTTATTATTTATGCCATTGTTAGATATGTATCATACTATTCTCGTCATTTCCATAACTTTACAATATTAATTATATGATTCCTGTCTTCATTTATATGGTTTCATTAATTCATTTATAATACATTTTATTTAATTGCCATCATTTTAATTATCTCACTGAACTAATTTTAATAATATTATTTGTGCTATTTATTTTGTTGCATTTTGGTCAATTGAGTAATGTATACTATTATATTGATTGTATTTTCATCTCATTGCCATTTTCTATCATTCATTCTCGTCATCATTTGTTGTTTTGTTTCGTTTTGTACCTGTGCTAAACTGTAATTGGCCTTGTGCTGTTGTTTCGCACATTAATATTCTAAATAAATAAATAAATAAAATAAATTATAATTATTATTATTATTATTATTATTATTATTATTATTTTTATTATTTTAATTCACTTTCAGTTGTCAGTTCCTATATTCAAAGCCATGTTGAAATATGCGTGGTATGCATCAAAATTGATAAACGAACGAGAAGTGTTTGTGAATGTAAAGTATATCTGTTTCGCAGCAGAAGTGCGGAAAAATGTGTGTGACTGTAGACAACCTTCTTTCATTTGCTGTGCATGGTGCAGGAAATATGTAGTTTTGTGTTTTTATGACATCATAATGAATCGGGTACAAAATGAAATGGAATAGCTGCTACAGACGCCAGTGACACATCTTACCTTCCTACGTGAGCAGTATTTCATTCTTTATCCTTTACAATACAATATTAATTAATTAGTAATTTGTTTAAAACACGATGAAGCATTCAATACATTGAGAAATATGATATAGATATCAGTGGCGGCTCTTGCATATTTCTTAAGAGGAGGAAAGAAGTTAACAGCACGAAATGACACCTTCGTGAATGAAACATGCTACAAATTAGCCTACATGCATATATGTAAAACCAGGTAGTGTTGGGGTTGGCCTTTCCTTCTGTATAGCAATAATCTGTTCTTGTAAACTGAGTTTCCTAAATTGTCCAAAATATATTATGTTTTCACTTCCATTCATTGTTGAATAATTGCACAAATTAACAATTACAAGGAAATTCACAACCTCGTTAGCATTTTTCGAGCACACTACAACATACACGTGTTGGAAGAGACTAGCTACTAACTTGTAACCGGAACCGTTTTACGGAAATGGGAATGGGAAATGATCTGAGGAAAGCGAGAACGCTGCACCCACCCACGTGGTCTGTGTTGTCACATGTACATTTTACAAGTTCAGTATCACATACTTTTGAAGAATGTCAGTTCTTGTAAAGTCATACTATCATTATTGTTCAAAGCTGCCGGTGGCCGATTAATTTTTTATGTTAAAAATGATGTCGTTTGGAGTACCTACTTTCAGTTTCAAATATATTTGTACAAAACTGACAACTTGGTTGTTGCCCTGTCTAGTAAACAATGAATAGAAGTGAATTTCAGGGGTCAACTACATAAAACTACTTCCTCTTTGTTTTACATAAACCCGACTTTAACTTTCAAATATTCATGAAAGTTTCAAACTGTGAATAGTAGCCTATATAAAGGGCAATGAATAATGTTTTTGATTTATAATTAATTAAAAGAAAGTTTACATGGTGTCTTTCATAGCGTTGCGTTATATCTGTTTTTGTTGTGTCTCCTCCTAGATGTGTTATAGTCCGGTTGAATGTACCATCGTTAGGTGGCAGCGGTAGCGAGCTTGCTGCACGACCAGTCGGTTTCTATTTCCCGCCCATGCGCTGATTCAGAGGAGGATCTCCTCCCTCTCCGTTCATTTACTTGCTTTAAAACTCTGCTTCTTTCTCTGGCCGCTAGTGCGCTGTTGTCTATGTGTGTTAACTGCAGTAGAGGAGGAATGGAGTGCCTTTCCTCCACACAATCTCGCATCCTTCTCACAGTTTTCTAGCAGCACATGAGCGCGCGTCGTTTAAAACTCGATCAACCGAGGTTTTCTTATAGCTGTGAACTTAAAAATTATCGAATCTTCCTCGCATTTCAAGGCACATATTTTATTTGGTATTTACTTTCAAAAGAAGAAAATGTGAGGAGGACGTTCCTCCCTTCCATCCCCGAGGAACCGCTACTGATAGATATGTAAATAGATAACTGTGATCACAATATTAACCATTATTAAAAGAAAAAATATAGAACCAGTTAAGATTCGAACTCAGGTTGCCTAGATAACAACTCAGCATCCAACCATATGGGCTACGCTGTTACACAATCTAATGCTTCCTCTTGAGTACCTAACGGAAGTATGTCACAAACAATAGCCAATATTTTCAAAACGAGGGGTCATTGGCCACCCATACCAGGTATGACTTTAAACAGTACGTCTTGTACTTTCATCTCACACAATCTTATTCCATTCGGTGATATACGGAGCGTGTCCTCTCCTTGTTAGTGGGGGAAAAACGTAGTTCTATGTTAGCAACCTAGTTACTTGGGTTATCTTGCTCAGGGATGCTCGTCCCTCCCAACAAGCACTTTTGTAAATGTATGTCGTGTACATTGCAGGTTGCGTTGGTACTTGTGGCAGTTCTGTGGAATGTCAGAGCGATTCCTGTTCCTGCACAATCGGAAGGAACGAAAGGGACCACCGGAAGTGAGGAAGTGGGTCAGATCACCGAGGCGCAGGGACAGAGGGACAGGGACACGCACTATGGGAATCAACAAGCTGTTACTGACGGGTCACAAAACAGTGATGAAGCTCCCAGTACACCAAACACGACACCATTACAGTTCCCACATTTTCCTGGACATGGACAGATTTGTATGCCAGGATGTAGTGAAGGAGATGCAATCTGCTGTTGGGGTCCTAATGACAAACCATTAAATCCATTGTGACATATCTTCTCACGTATCTTCAAGGCTTTGATAAATTTCCATATTGTATAGCATCAAATCCGAAACATATACTACGAAGTTATGTACTAATATATGAGAAGTTACAAATAAATGATTGGTTTTTAAAATACGGTGTTACTTTTTTCTGTTTCCCCAATAAACTGACACTTAAAACAGTGTTGCTGGGTTGTTATTAAAGAAAGCGATGATGTGCTGCAGAGAAAATCTAAAGGTACGGTCGCACGTCGCTACTTTTGCAGCGATGCAGTACAAAAAACTGCAACGTGTGAACAACGGTGCTACCCGAAAAGTAGCGGCTGCCGAACCTGCTGCCCGCTACTTTTTCATGCCGCGCGCAACTTAAAAGTAGCGACGTGTGAACAGGGTTCTCAGGGTTGCAGCCGCAGCATTTTTGATATCGGTTTTGTTGAAACTTTTGCTGCGGTTGCTACCAGTGTTGCCACCCAAATGTGCCAATGATACTTTTATTGTTTGGATGTATTTTAATGTTAGATGTGATGAAAATAAATTATTTGTAACAGTTATTAAATGCACAACACAGTCTGAGCATATTTGCTGACGATATAATTCACTTTTTTTAATTTTCTGTAGCGTAGTTTCAAACAGGAGGGTTGCCAACATTGATTACGTGAATATGCTGTTGGTTATAATTTAAGTATATAGGCGTTTTTAAAAGCTTTATAGTAAAAATAATGCCAATTTCTGAATACTAGTTAGGACAGAAAAGCAAATAATAGATAAGTAAGCTTTCGCATGAGTTTCTTAATAATGCGAACACAACCACAAAATGTACATTGAGAAGTCAACACGGAGATGGAAACCTGCAGCATGACTTATTTACTTACTTACTTACTTACTTACTCACTGGCTTTTAAGGAACCCGGAGGTTCATTGCCGCCCTCACATAAGCCCGCCATTGGTCCCTATCCTGAGCAAGATTAATCCAGTCTCTACCATCATATCCCACCTCCCTCAAATCCATTTTAATATTATCTTCCCACCTACGTCTCGGCCTCCCCAAAGGTCTTTTCCCCTCTGGCCTCCCAACTAACACTCTATATGCATTTCTGGATTCGCCCATACGTGCTACATGCCCTGCCCATCTCAAACGTCTGGATTTAATGTTCCTAATTGTGTCAGGTGAAGGATACAATTCGTGCAACTCTGCGTTGTGTAACTTTCTCCATTCTCCTGTAACTTCATCCCTTTTAGCCCCAAATATTTTCCTAAGAACCTTATTCTCAAAAACCGTCAATCTCTGTTCCTCTCTCAAAGTGAGAGTCAAGTTTCACAGCCATACAGAACAACCAGTAATATAACTGTTTTATAAATTCTAATTTTCAGACTTTTTACAGCAGACTGGATGACAAAAGCTTCTCAACCGAATAATAACAGGCATTTCCCATACTTATTCTCCGTTTAATTTCCTCCCGAGTGTCATTTATATTTGCTACTGTTGCTCCAAGATATTTTAATTTTTCCACCTCTTCGAAGTATAAATCTCCATCTTTTATAGTTCCATTTCGTACAATATTCTGATCACGAGACATAATCATATACTTAGTCTTTTCGGGATTTACTTCCAATCCTATCTCTTTACTTACTTCAAGTAGAATTTCCGCGTTTTCCTAATCGTTTGTGTATTTTCTCCTAACATATTCACGTCATCCGCATAGACAAGCAGCTGATGTAACTGTTCAATTCCAAACCCTCTGTGTTATCCTGAAATTTCCTAATGGCATATTCTAGAGCGAAGTTAAAAAGTAAAGGTGATAGTGCATCTCCCTGCTTTAGCCCGCAGTGAATTGGAAAAGCATCAGATAGAGACTGGCCTATACGCCTGCAGCATCTGCGGCTGCAAAAGTAGCGCCTTGTGTGTGAACAGACTCGCAACCTCCAGTTGCAACTTTTGCAGCACTCGGGTTGCGCAGCACGAAAAGTAGCGTGCAGCGCGCTACTTTTGGCTTACGTGTGAACACGACACGCAACTTTTGCAGCTGCAGTACAAAAGTTGCGCAGCAAAAGTAGCGACGTGTGAACGTACCTTAAGTCAATGGTCGTCAGCACTCGCTGAAATGTGCAACGGGTACGCGGTGCCGTCTCGTGCGCACCGTCGTGCAACAGGGAGAGATAGAGAGCATACCCGCTAGCAGCTACGAGAGCACTATGGTGCACTGCGTTTTCCGCGGGTAAGAGAGGCTAGCCCCAGCGTGCTCTGTGCTGACGACCCCTGATCTATTTTATTTTTATTTTAGTAGGTTATTTTACGACGCTTTATCAACAGCTTAGGTTATTTAGCGTCTGAATGAGATGAAGGTGATAATCAGTGGCGGCTGATTGACTGAGGCAAGTGAGGCCGGGCCTCAGTCACTTGGCTTAACTGAAATCAAATTTTGTATTTTATATAATGTATTAGTTATTTGAATGAAGCATATATCGCTGTAGAAGCATTTGAAAACTTTGATGTATATATACCTGTTTTGCAGTAAAATTTGTTCCTGAGGCCGGGATCGCTCGTGCCGGGTCTGGCTTGTGATGTATATAGACCTGTTTTGCAGTAAAATTTGTTCCTGAGGCCAGAATCGTTCGTGCCGGGTTTGGCTTAATGCATTTCATATCCTTTCGCGGGCTTTGAGTTTACGCTTAAAACGTTGTAGCTGAGGCACAATTCGGCTGGCCTGGTCAGGTTTCACTCCTCCCATCCATGGGCCGGCCTCAAGGGTAGAGTGGGGTGGGAATAGCAGTGGTGACTTGTCTTCCTAACTAGGCCATAAATAACAAAATTCCAGCTCTTTGGCAGAACCCACTCGAGATTCTCTCCCCTTATGTCTCAGTTTATGACACAAGCGAGGGTGTTGTACTATTGTACTTGGTAGTACAGTAGTGAATCTGGGCCAATGTTGTTATGTATTTTGGGAAAATATAAACAGAAACAAATAAGAGAAATAATGCTGGTGTAGTTAATTCATTGTTAGAGTGTCCTTTTTCGAGAAGAAATAATACTAAAACAAAGGAAGTTTTAAATAAAGAGAGAGACTACCGAGATACCTACGACATCGCTGATAATTTTTCTGATACATAATCTTAAAACGCGAGTTTCTATTGCATCCTGGTATGGACAACATAACTGGTTATGTGGTAATGTGATGCAAAATAAACTTCTCTTGGCCTTGTTTGTTGCTGTCAAAGGAAAAAATAAAAAGAAAAGAAAGAAAGGGGAATTTCAACACATAATATGGGATGCTTCAACACACTGAAACAATCACTGAAACTCACAGCATAACAGCTTATTTGGTGAGTGAAATTATTATTTTTCATTGATAGTAATAAGAATAGACTAATAATAATAATAATAATAATAATAATAATAATAATACAGTAATAATGATATTAATAATATAATAACAATAATAATTCATATCATAAAGAAACATTTCCTATCGGAGGCACTTAAACTAGTTGCATCTGGCCTCACCGAGGATTTTGATCACCGGCCGCTACTGGTGATAATGCCGGTGAAATGAGTCCGGGGCCCAACACCGAAAGTTACCCAGCATTTACTCATATTGGATTGAGGGAAAACCCCGGAAAACCTCAACCAGGTAACTTGCCCCAACCGGGAATCGAACCCGGGCCACCTGGTTTCGCGGCTAGACGCTCTAACCCCTGATCTAAGTCATGCAGGTTGCATGGAAATAATATGTTGCCGTATTTATTGAGCTGAAGCTGAAGTTCGAAGCGCTTTTTCGTCGTGACAGAAGTTTATATTTCAGATGAATATAAGACAAAATAATCAGTAATACAGTGCGATTCAAAAGTCACGTATATTTCCTGCTATAGCTAAATGGAAATGTTTTTAGAAAAGCGCTCGGACTAGTCCAGCGGTGACCAAAGCGGGTGTCGTGATTACATCGTGTAATCACGGACATTCAAGCGGGTACGAGGAGTTTCCTGTATGTACATTGCTGTGTGTTTCATTCACGTACTGAAGGCAAGCAGTGGCGGTATCATGTCGCTCTACAAACTCTGTCTCTACAAGCAGTAAGAGGTGGTTTGGTAAAGAATGAGAAGGAGAACTTTTTTGTTGTTCTGTCGGACAAAATGTAATATATTTACTTTGCTCAACGGTTCAATTAGGAGTATATAGAAACATTACCATGCTGAATAATGTATTACTACTACTACTACTACTGACCACGAAATATATGTTTCTATATTCTTCTGTACATGCATGAATATTGATATTTTTAGATCTTCTCCTAGAAGGATAAAATTATTAGGTTTTATCTCAATTTTAATCTTCTTAATCTTTAGATGAGGGTAACTATTTATTAGTTATTCATTTAATAATAATATTGTAGAAAAACTGATTCAATATTATGTGCCAACGAACTGTTAAACGCCAGGAATTGACATGTCTTAAATCATAGCTAGGAAGAGAAAGATGAGATAAATAAATGTAAGGAAGTCAGCTACCTAATGGGTTTGAAATATCTCGTGCTCTAGAGCCTTTTAATAGAATGTAATTTTTCAAAAGAGTAATGATTAAAATAGCTTAAATAACTTGTGCATAAGAAGTTTTTAATTTTGAAAACTACGAATTTCTCGATTAACTATCGAGAGAAGAATTTAGAAAATTCCTGATTATATTCAAGAGAAAGGTTAAAAAAGGAAGCAAGAAAAATCGTATATTATTCACTGGCTCTTGATGACAGCAGTGACATTACTGATACAGCAAAGCTTGAGATTTTTATCCGCGGGATTGATCAAGATGTTAGTACAGGAACCACCACTGGTTGTAGTTTTCATGCCAAGTACCTTTCCTCCGTCTCCTTACTTCATAGGCTGTCTGTCGCATGTAATCACTGCAGTTCGAGGTTCGGTCACCGGTGGACTAGTCAAACAGTATATTTTAAAAGACACTTTTTCACAAAAACAAACCATTCTTGATATCATTGTTGTACGAATTATTTGTACTATCTAAGGTATAGCGAGCGGGCATCACCAACTGAATGTGGTCGACTTTACGTAACTTACATCTTACAAGGAGAGGACACGCTCTGTATATCACCGAATTAAATAAGATTTTGTGACATGAAAGTACAAGACGTACTGTTTAAAGTCATACCTGGTATGGGTGGCCAATGACCCCTCGTTTTGAAAATATTGGCTATTGTTTGTGACATATGTACTTCCGTTAGGTGTCTAATAGGAAAACATTAGACTGTGTAACGGTGTAGCTCATATGGTTGGATGCTGAGTTGTCATCCAGGCAACCTGAGTTCGAATCGTAATGCCTTCTCATTTTTAAAGCTTGATATTATTATTATTATTATTATTATTATTATTATTATTATTATTATTATTATTATTATTATTATTATTATTATTATTATTATTATTATTATTTTATTTATTTTTTATTCACTTTCAGTTGTCAGTTATTATATATTCAAAGCCATGTTGAAATATGCGTGGTATGCATCAAAATTGATAAACGAATGAGAAGTGTTTGTGTTTGTGAATGATAGCTGTTTCGCAGCAGAAGTGCGGAAAAATGTGTGACTGTGGACAATCTTCTTTCATTTGCTGTGCATGGTGCAGGAAATATGTGTTTTATGTGTTTTTATGACATTTATCATAATGAATCGGGTACAAAATGAAGTGGAATATCTGCTACAGAAACAGAACAGACACCAGTGACACATCTTACCTTCCTACGTAAGCAGTATTTCATTGTTTATCCTTTACAATACAATGTTAGTTAATTATAATTTGTTTAAAACATGATGAAGCGTTCAATACATTGAGAAATATGATATAGATATGTAAATAGATAACTGTGATCACAATATTAATCATTATTAAAAGAAAAAAATATAGAACCAGTTAAGATTCGAACTTAGGTTGCCTGGATAACAACTCAGCATCCAACCATATGGGCTACGCTGTTACACAGGCTAATGCTTCCCTATTGAACACCTATCGGAAGTATGTCACAAACAATAGCCAATATTTTCAAAACGAGGGGTCAGTATATTCTATAATGCATTCACTTCGAAGAATAAAAAATGTTCTTCTTTTTAAATTAAAGCATATCTTAATCCAGACACTTTTCATGCCACATTTCGATAACTGCGACGTTCTACAGAGTGATTTATATAGAACTGACACATTTCTTTCATTAATTGTTTCAAAACGAATTGTGCTAGCGACAACTTATTATACCTAAAATGTAGAGGAATTTTGGGAGATTAAGTAACCCCACAGAAAGAAGCCCGGCGTTGTCAAATCCGGAGATCTCGGTGGCCACAGGTTCTTGGAAATTATTCGGTCGTCAAAGAAACTTGCAATTACTGTAGTTCCATGGATTCATTTGATGTATGACATGTAGCGCCATCTTGCTGAAAATATCCTTGACTCAGCTCTACATCGTCCAGTTGCTCAACAAACTCAAAGACAAACGTCTTAATAATTTTTTGGGTGACTGCTCCAGTCGTGCTCTTACGTCAACAACAACCGTGGGAAGCCTAGATGAACGATGCTTGCCCTTTTCACTCACCAGAGATCCAGTTGTTTCCAATTTGTTTACCAGTCCCAGTATTGTGTTTCTTTTGGGAGGATTGCGAACACCAAATTCTCTCTGGTATGCCCTTTGAGTAGCTGTAATTGAATTCGTAATCCAGTATTGCTTCACAAGGAAGAGTCGTTGATTTAATGTGTACTGCATTTTCACGTTGACACGAAATGTCGAAAACAGCTGCCAACAATAGGAATAAAACATAAACATCTGGGTATCTAGTGCTGCCAACAATAGGAATAAAACATAAACATGCGCATCTAGTGACAAGGAATCGAAACTCCAGAACATTCTGCTTAATTTGGTGCTAAAATTGGGTCATTGCTGCCAACAATAGGAATAAAACATAAACATGCGCATCTAGTGACAAGGAATCGAAACTCCAGAACATTCTGCTTAATTTGGTGCTAAAATTGGGTCAGTGCTGCCAACAATAGGAATAAAACATAAACATGCACATCTAGTGACAAGGAATCGAAACTCCAGGACATTCTGCTTAATTTGGTGCTAAAATTGGGTCAGTGCTGCCAACAATAGGAATAAAACATAAACATCTGCGCATCTAGTGACAAAGATTCGAAACTCCAGAACATTCTGTCCAATTTGGTGCTAAAATTGGGTCATTGAATGAATTTCCAACGGAATAATTAAAGAAAGAAATGTGTCAGTTCTATATAAATCACTCTGTATTAACTGATCTCGGCTACGACCTGGCCCAAAAATTACAGCCTGTCCATAATGCACGTGTTCGGGTTATATGTAACATCCGTCTCCATTATCATGTCTCAAGGTATATATTATAATTCACAATTGTAAAATTTGCCAACTAGTTTAAGTAGTTAAGTTCGATAATCCTCTGGCTTATGCACATTTTTTCTGCTTCAATTTTGTCTTAGGTACGTATGCTTATAACTTATAATCATTTAAAATGGAATAATCATATTCATTATATTTGTAATAAATTACGTAAAACATTATGTTACTTTGTTATTCTAAGAAATATTTTGCTAATTAACTCTTTACGTGTAATTTATTTGGCATTATTTCAATCTATATTTATGTATGGTATTATAGGTTGGGGTGGAACTTATAAATCCAACCTTTATCCGTTAATTTTACTACAGAAAAAAGTATTAAACATTTGTTTAAAAAAGCAGAAAGATTACCCAACTGAATTGTTGTTTAAACACTTCAAAGTTTTCAACATTAAACAAATGTATTATTTTATTTTATTAAAATATTTTCATAGAAATTTTAATAATTTTGAAAGTATATACATAAATATAGAACCAAAAATAGGAATTCTCTGCGTTTGTCTGAACCAAAATGTAAAACCAATGCAGCTTTTTATTATAGCATGAGTCAAGATCCCAGATTATTAAACAAATTTTATTCCAATAATATTTAAACCACGAATCCTCTCCAAATTTAAAAAAAATAAAATAAAATAAAATTGTATTGCATTTATAGTTTGGGTTTAAACATATTAAACACTATTTAATCTGTATTCACTCTCAATTTTAATTTTATTTTTGTCTGTATTGGAATCCCCTCCTGAGCACGAGTCTTACTCATTCAAGAGTGAGCTAGTTTATCTTTCATTGTATTTATTAATTTTTATTCATTTCAAACTTACTAGCAATAAATAGTACATTATGCAACGAGCCTATAATGGTAGTAATTAAGACCAGAGTATGTTTATGAAACGAGCGCAAGCGACCATATTTCTAACTTGAAATTATTCATAAGTATTCATGTTATTCTTATCTGACTGGGGAGCGGAACTGACCTTGTGCAATATCTCGTAAATTGCGAGATGTGTGCAGACGCGAAAGTATTGATTTTTTCCGAGAAACAAATGTCGACATTGACCTTGATATAATCTAGAGAGTAAAATAAACATTAATGTTGATATAACCTTGAAATTGATTTAGACATTGAAATACGAGATGACTAATTGAATTTATTTGAATATTATTTACAATTAACGCTAATTATTATAGTAACAGAACATAACCTTCTGCGACAGTATTGGATTTCCAGCCTCCGTGACGTTTCGCTAGTTGTCTTTCGATTGCATATCCGAGAATAATCGATACTTGCGCTTTCATATTGCTACAATGGTGTTTTCTGATTGCTGGAACACCTGAACTTTAATGAATAGGTATACTTTAATGAGGTCCATTAAAGGGCTGCTACCAGGTGTATAATTACTACATTTCGACATGGTCGAGCATAAAATGAATAAATAAATTTCCTTTTTATCCTCTGGTTGAGTGGAAGAGAAGGCCTCACGGCCTTAACTCTGCCAGAAAAATTAAAGCATTATTATTGTTATTATTATTTATCAGCTTTGCAGTATTTCATGTAGCCTATATCTCACGCAAAGAGAAAGAAAAAGGTGCGGAAATAAGTTGGACGCTATTATCTTGCAATTTTCTGTATGACTTAGGACGTTCCGGTCAAACTATGATAAATGGCTATGTCGCATTGTTTCTGAGAACAAAAACTATTATCACTCAATTATCAGCCACAGAGATAAGCAAAAATTATCACGAAGAAAGGGGGCTTACTTTCAGCTCACCTACGTTCGATGTTTAGAATTCACGAGTAGCGCTCTTGCAACGTGTTTACAAGAAAGAAGCAGAACTATCTCCCATGGACAAGTTCACGGTGAGAAAAGACATTTAAAAAATATTTAAATTTGAATTTAATTCCTTGCATGTACATTGAAATAATATTAACAATAAGTACATTTAAATTAAAGTAACTCTAAGAGTTACAAAAAATATATTGTAAAAATGCTAACAGTTACAACTTCAATTTAAAATAATACTAACAGTTACGAGCACAAACTAAAATAACGTCAACGGTTACAAACACAGATTAAAATAACGCTAACAGTTACGAGTAAAAATTGAAATAATACCAACACTTAAAAATACAAATTAAGGAAGACTAACACCATTGCAACTACAAATTATAATAATGCTAACAGTTACAAACACAAACTAAAATAATGCTTGCAGTTACAAACACAAATTAAAATAATGCAAACAGTTACAAACACAAATTAAAATAATAATACATATAAGGAGCACTCGAAAGAGTATTAAATGACTTTTATATATGTTGATCTTGTATCACAATTAGTCACTATAGTCTGTTATGGATTTTGTTCTTCTTCCACACATTATTATGTGATAGCGTTCGCACTTTCGGTCGCACAGTGAGCAAATGCAGTCGTCGTCTGGATGGTGGAATCTTTGCGTCAAAAACAATCTTGTGGTGGAAGCCGTGGATAGCGAGTCTGGTTACCACGTGTCTTTGGTCCTGGCACGTCTCTGTCCACTTCCGGTCCGTCATTGCGGTTGTACAATAGAAGTCCGGGTCGAAATTGCTTCCTACGCCGTGTCTCCAGGTGTGCTTGATATGGGCCTGTTGATGGTAGCATTAGTTCCAGCCTGAGGTCCTCTATGAAGAAATCTCTTTGGCCAGCACGTAGACGATCCTGGTAGGGGACTGCTTTCCACGCCTAACTCTCTTCAGGAACCTTGCCTTCACATTTTCTAACTTTGCAAGGTCGTTGTTCGTCAAGTTTCTATATTAATTCTATTCCACAAATCGGTGTTATAACTGCATGAAATAATGACATAGCTGTGGTCAGGGAGAGTTTGCCGATGTTCTGAATTCTGTTTATGGCTTTCGTAATACCGTTGCTCTTTCCTGGATATGTATCCTGTAGGAAGTCATTGTGTTGCAGGTATACACCTAGGTAACGAAAGGTGTTCACGGTCTCCAGCGTATCTCCTTGCAAGGTAAATAATGTCTTTTGCTGGTTTTCCTCCCTTTCTGAAAACCATGTGCACTGTTTTTTCTTTGTTGATGTCGAAGCTGTTTTTGCAGGCCCACTGTTCGAGCCTCTCGAGTGCTGTTTGCAGATCGCTCTTGCAGTGCGACCCTAGAGCCATGTCGTCTGCATACATTATTAACTTCACTGTGGGTAGGTCCTTAACTATGTCTATGATGTCTGCTGTTAAGATGTTGAACAGCAGGGGCTCATAGGGTCGCCCTGCGGTACGCCGTTTGTCTGTCTGACCTTTTCGGAAGGACTGCGCCGTCGTTAATAATAATGTGGTTTTATGTCAGAAGAGCCTCAATCATAATGGCTAGGGGGTGTGTGTCTCCCAGCATCTGTTTTAGCTTGTTTATGAGGATGTTCCGATTGACTAAGTCGAACGCTTTCCTATAGTCAATGAAGACAGCGTGATATTTGCCTTTCTTGTATCTAAGGGTCTGCTCTGCTTCTTCTTAAGAACTTTCACCGCTTGTAAAGTGCTCCTTTTTCTCGAAAGCCGAATTGACAGTCTGGGATGAATTTGTCCACTTCCATGATCAGTCTTTTAGTTAAGATTTTAGAGAAGATCTTATATATAGTGTTCTGTAGAGCTATGCCCCTGTAAGAGTTAGGGTCTTCAGTGTGCCCTTTGCCTTTATACAATATTGTCAATTGGGCCGTTCTCCAGCTGTCGGGGATTGATCCGGTTTTCAAGCATTGATTAAATAACTTTTTCCATATGGGCAGTAGCAGTTCTTGTGTTTCCTTTAGGTACTCTGCGTATATGCTGTCCGGTCCTGCTGCCTTTCCCTTCTTTGTAGTCATGATAGCTTCCTGGATTTCGTTTGCGGTGATCAGGATGCTTGCTTCTGGTATGCTGTTTGTAGCTTTGACTTGGTAGGCTGTATCTGCGCCGTTCCTGTTGAGTATATTGAGAAATGTTCCTCCCAGCTCTCGATTGGGATCTCTCTTGCCTTGGGGGCTTGTTTTCTTCTCAGCGCTAAGAAGGGATCTGATTTCGCTTGTTCAGCTGATTCCCTGGCTTCTTTCTCGATGAACTCTGCTTTTTTTGCTTTTATTATTAGTTTGTATTCTTTCCTCTTCCTGGCGTAAATTTCATATCTTCTTTCTCATTCGTGCTCTTTGCTCTGTGCAGTGCCCGCAGTGTTTCTTTCCGTGAATTGTAACACTCGGCGTCGAACCATTTTTTACCGTATCCTTTCCTCCTTAGGATAAAAGCCTTGTTGAAAGAGCTGTTAACAAGTTGCATCGCTTCTTCTGTGCGGTCCTCTGATATAAGTGCGCTTACAGTCTATGACTTTCATGTCCTGCAGTTTTTCCGTGTCTAGTTTCCTAGAGGGTCTTTGTTCTGGTGTTAATCGCTGGTGCTATCTGGTGTGTTATTTCTAATGTTGTAGACACAGGTATGTGCTTTCTGATGAGTGTTACAAAGTCCATAAACCTTCTTGTTTCAAGATAAAGGATTTCCCTCTGTAAAACACTTGGTCGATAGCACTTGCCCCGTTGTGGGCGAAATACGTTTTGAACGTTTTATCGTTTGCTAGTGTACTTCTTCTTCTAGTGCCTCTAGCACTAGGTCCGTCTTTGACTTGCTTTGTCGGTTCTGCAAGTTGATGTCCCCGCCAGTATTATGTTTAATGATCTGCAACGTGGCTTGTTGTCCTTAGTAGGGTATCAATTACTTCTTCAGTTGCTGTGTTTGGTGGGATGTATACTCCTATCAATGTGAGTTTTGTTGTCTTGACTATTGTGGCATTTGTCTCTTTCCTGCATTCCAGTATCTTTCCAGCTGACGGTTTGATGAAGCAGGACACCCCTCCCGCTGGTCTACCTCCTGTCGCTCTTGCGTATGCATGCACTCCATAGAACCCGGGTAGGTCTAGTGGTTCTTGTAGGAAAGTTTCCGTCATAATCACTAAGTCATACTGTTTTGTGAGGTCAAATTGGAATATATTGCATGCTAATAGTTAGAAACTCAAATTAAAATAATGCTAACAGTTACAAACACAAACTAAAATAATGCAAACAGTTACAAACACAAATTAAAATAATACACACAGTACAAACACAAACTAAAATAATGCTGACAGTTACAAAACCACAAATTAAAATAATGCAAACAGTTACAAACACAAATTAAAGTAATGCTAACAGTTACAAACTCAAATTAAAATAATGCTGACAGTTACAAACTCAAATTAAATAATGCTAATAGTTACAAACTCAAATTAAAAATAATGCTAACAGTTACAAACTCAAATTAAAATAATGCTAACAGTTACAAACTCAAATTAAAATAAAATTATAATAATGCTAACAGTTACAAACTCAAATTAAAATAATGCTGTTACAAACAAATTAAAATAATGTTAGTTACAAACTCAAATTAAAATAATGCTAACAGTTACAAACTCAAATTAAAATAATGCTAACAGTTACAAACTCAAATTTATAATATTGCTAACAGTTACAAACTCAAATTAAAATAATGCTAACAGTTACAAACTCAAATTAAAATAATGCTAACAGTTACAAACTCAAATTAAAATAATGCTAACAGTTACAAACTCGAATTATAATAATGCTAATAGTTACAAACTCAAATTAAAATAATGCCAACAGTTACAAACTCAAATTAAAATAATGCTAACAGTTACAAACACAAATTAAAATAATGCTAACAGTTACAAACTCAAATTAAAATAATGCTGACAGTTACAAACTCAAATTAAAATAATGCTAACAAATTAAAAGTTACAAACTCAAATTAAAATAATGCTACAAACAGTTACAAACTCAAATTAAAATAATGCTAACAGTTACAAACTCAAATTAAAATAATGCTAACAGTTACAAACTCAAATTAAAATAATGCTAACAGTTACAAACTCAAATTAAAATAATGCCAACAGTTACAAACTCAAATTAAAATAATGCTAACAGTTACAAACTCAAATTAAAATAATGCTAACAGTTACAAACTCAAATTAAAATAATGCCAACAGTTACAAACTCAAATTAAAATAATGCTAACAGTTACAAACTCAAATTAAAATAATGCTAACAGTTACAAACTCAAATTAAAATAATGCTAACAGTTACAAACTCAAATTAAAATAATGCTAACAGTTACAAACTCAAATTAAAATAATGCTAACAGTTACAAACTCAAATTAAAATAATGTTACAAACTCAAATTAAAATAATGCAGTTACAAACTCAAATTAAAATAACAAACAAACTCAAATTCAAAAAATAATGCTAAAGTTACAAACTCGAATTATAATAATGCTAACAGTTACAAACTCAAATTAAAATAATGCTATTAGTTACAAACACAAATTAAAATCATGCTAACAGTTACGAACACAAATTAAAGTAATGCCAACAGTTACAAATATTAATTAAAATATTGCCAACAGTTACAAACTCAAATTAAAATAATGCTAATAGTTACAAACACAAATGAAAATAATGCTAATAGTTACAAACTCAAATTAAAATAATGCCAACAGTTACAAACTCAAATTAAAATAATGCTAACAGTTTACAAACTCAAATTAAAATAATGCTAACACAGTTACAAACTCAAATTAAAATAATGCTAACAGTTACAAACTCAAATTAAAATAATGCTAACAGTTACAAACTCAAATTAAAATAATGCTACAGTTACAAACTCAAATTAAAATAATGCCAACAGTTACAAACTCAAATTAAAATAATGCCAACAGTTACAAACTCAAATTAAAATAATGCTAATAGTTACAAACTCAAATTAAAATAATGCCAACAGTTACAAACTCAAATTAAAATAATGCTAATAGTTACAAACTCAAATTAAAATAATGCTAACAGTTACAAACTCAAATTAAAATAATGCTAACAGTTACAAACTCAAATTAAATAATGCTAACAGTTACAAACTCAAATTAAAATAATGCTAACAGTTACAAACTCAAATTAAAATAATGCCAACAGTTACAAACTCAAATTAAAATAATGCTAACAGTTACAAACTCAAATTAAAATAATGCTAACAGTTACAAACTCAAATTAAAATAATGCTAACAGTTACAAACTCAAATTAAAATAATGCTAACAGTTACAAACTCAAATTAAAATAATGCTAACAGTTACAAACTCAAATTAAAATAATGCTAACAGTTACAAACTCAAATTAAAATAATGCTAACAGTTACAAACTCAAATTAAAATAACAAACAGTTACAAAAATTAAAATAATGCTAAAGTTACAAACTCAAATTAAAATAATGCTAACAGTTACAAACTCAAATTAAAATAATGCTAACAGTTACAAACTCAAATTAAAATAATGCTAATAGTTACAAACTCAAATTAAAATAATGCCAACAGTTACAAACACAAATTAAAATAATGCTAATAGTTACAAACTCAAATTAAAATAATGCCAACAGTTACAAACTCAAATTAAAATAATGCTAATAGTTACAAACACAAATTAAAATAATGCTAACAGTTACAAACTCAAATTAAAATAATGCTAACAGTTACAAACTCAAATTAAAATAATGCTAACAGTTACAAACTCAAATTAAAATAAAAATGCTAATAGTTACAAACAAATTAAAGTAAACAAATTACAAAAAATTAAAAATGCTAACAGTTACAACTCAAATTAAAAAATTGCTAATAGTTACAAACTCATTAAAATAATGCTAACAGTTTCAAACTCAAATTAAAATAATGCCAACAGTTATTTACTAGATTATTTTGCAATGTCCATTGAGTCCTATCATTTAAAATAATGTTAAAACTTCAAAGTGACTTACTTAATTATTAATAAAAAGTGCAACAACAAAAATGACATAGTCACTAAATTGGCAACAATGGGAACTACAAGCTACATACCACAGCCTTCTATACTGAAATACTACCAAGTAAGATATTTGATACTACCCTTGTCAGCATTCCAGAGGTTGGCTTATCAAATAAACGTGTCTAAATATACGTTGAATACAGTTCCAGAAGGCTGTGGTTTAGATTTACGAAGCAAACAGATAGTACTCTTTGCTGTGAAGAAGTGTATAAACAAATTTTTACGAACCATATTTTTTCAGTGATGGTATGTCATTTTTCACTAACGGTATGTTTTCTGGCCATAGAAACCAGTGGCGGTATTCCATACCGGCGCATACCGTCTCACTTCCCTCACTGCTTGTACATATAACCTTTATGAATCATTCCTTTCATTTGCAATAATTTCTCCACGGTTATCCATTGAAAATTTATACCTTCAAAATATTCATCTAAACTTAAGAATTTTGTAATAAAAGTATCACAACGGAAACGAATTTTTAATTATTAAGGAAGAAATTGAAAATATTCACTTAAGTTGTCGGACCATCGGATCTGTGCCCCCGTTAAGATATGCGAACTGAACCCTAATTCCTTCTCAGCCTCGGTAATTCATTTCTCTCCCTGCATTCCTATCTCTCTCTTTTCTAGCTCTCTCCCTTTCTCTCTCCCACTACTCACAATTTTGAGCCTTCTTGCGGGACAGTTTATTTGCACTTGCAGTCCAGTGTTGTCAACTCAACATGAATACTGCAATACGGAGTGGCGAAAGAAATATTATTAAGTAAGTACGTAATAGCATTTTGCGATGAAGAGAAACAAACAAGTCAATATCTGTTTCCTATAAATCAGGCAACGAAGAGAGCAGCTGCGATCACAGGTGGGGCTTATTTCATTTCAATTGATTACGTATTAAAATTACTTACTTAACTAATACTAATAATACAACATTTTATGTAATTTATATAGGCAGGTCAGAGCGCCTAACAAAGAAAATCAGGAGAGAGGGAGTCTGTGCAGGAGATGAAAAGCTAGAATCACCAGGGAAGAACAGACCAAGGGAACCTTTAATTCTTGTAGATGATATGAACCGATGTATTTTAAGAAGAAAGATACATGGATTTTATACCGTGTAGAATGAAGTTCCGACATTGAAGAAATTACTGAAGTTTGCGAGAGACAATATTTTCCAAGGTTGGAGACAAACGTTGCGGAAAGTGATTCGAGACATCATTTAGGTTTAAAAAATGTAGAAATACAAGATGTATTTTGATTGAAAGAAATGATATTGTAGCATGGAGGACCAGTTATTTATGATACCGTTTGACGGAAGTTTGGCAACATCCCTATTCGGCAAGGTTTGTGGCCTGCTGTTTAACGTGGTGGGAGGAAAGCGGGTGGAATGGAGTGAGTACAGGCGTTAACTTTTTCAAGAACGACGACAGCGCTGAAGGGGCACAGATCCGATGGTCCGACAATACAACGGAAACGAATTGCTAAAAATGCATTTACTATGAAATGAACTAAACTTTAACGCAATGGGTGAATTTTCCGTGACTGAGGGTGAGAATGAAAACCGTTAAGTGTAATCATTTTGGACGAATATTCCTAGATTAATATTTTTGGGTAATTTTTTTTTGGCTAACTTCCATTTTGCGGACTAGCCTGGTTCGATGCTCGTTCCGCCCAACAGGCACCTCTATAAATGTATGTCGTGAACATTGCAGGTTGCGTTGGTAGTTGTGACGGCCCTGTGGAATGTCAGAGCGATTCCTGTCCCTGCACGCTCGGCAGGACAGATCGGGACCACCGGAAGAGAGGAAGTGGGCCAGATTACCGAAGCACAGGGACAGAGGGACAGGGTCACGATCTATGGGAATCAACAAGCTGTTACTGACAGTTCACAAAACAATGATCAAGCTCTCCGTACAGAAAACCCGATACTAAAAATAATTAGAAATATTTTGGGATTTTATATGGTTTGTAGCCCAGGGTGTAGTAAAGGAGCTCCATCCTGCTGTGGCGGTTCTATTGACTCTAATCGAGAATCTATGCAATCTTCACACGTTTCACATCATGGCTTTCACAAATTTTGCAACAAATCCGAAACGTGTACTACAAACTGATGTACTAATATATGACAAGTTACAAATAAATCGTTGGCTTTTAAAATACGGTGTTAATTTATTCTGTCTCCCAGTAAACTGTCACATAAAATAGCATTGCTGCATTGTTATGGAAAAAAGTGATGATGTGGTGAAGAGAAAATCTACGTAATACATGTTGCATGAAAATAATATACAGTATTGTCATATTTATTGAGTTGAAATACAAGTTCGAAGCGCTCTTTCGTTGTGACAAAAGTTTCTATTTCAGATGAATATAAGATAAAATAATCAGTAGACTTCGTGGAATTGCCACGAGAATCGTAAGGTTTACTATGCTCGCGGTATAGACTGTATGAGAAGGGAACGTGCAACGGATCGAGTATGCCTCTGATGTAAACACTGAGCAATATACTGCGGTTACAATAAACCTGTATCCTGCATTGAAGAAATATAATGAATGATCATTGAAATAGGAAATGTCTAAACATGTAAATACACAATTATTTTATAGTGAGATATATTAACTCTTAAAATTTAATGTAAGATACTCACATCATCCTTGAATATGTGCATTGGAGTGAAGAGTTACGTACATTTTGAGCGACTGCAAAGTAATCTCCTCCGATGGTCACTTAAACAGTTTTTATTTTGGGAAAATGTACGTTCAACATCACACGATGTAATAGGTGCATATTTGAAGAACGGGAAGTCACTACTTTTTAGCACACCACTTCACACGTCTTGTCGTGACGTGATAGTACATCATTTATAATACGATGTTGTGAATAGGCAGAATTTTTAGCAATAATGTTTCTCAACTTACATTTCACTTTTTCTGAAATTAGTGATATTTTGGATAACGATTTGTGATACTTTATCCACTATATTAAGGGCTTTTGAGAGTTGTAGTTTAGACGATTCTAAGAGGGTGATGCTTTTGGACACGATTTTAAAATTAGAATCAATGAACAGAATATCTTTCAATAGCTGTTCAGAAGGAAATGATTTTACAGCTGCAACAGCGAAACTGTCTGTACTAGCTAATGCATCAATTACCTCCATTATTTTGCCGTAATATTCTGCATAATAATTAACAACATCCAATCACGTTTTTCAACGGGTCAAGACTGGTTGCGGGGGTAAGGGTATTCCAGAGGCAATTGTTTGGAACAGCAACAGTTTCATTGTAGTTTGTTTGATTGAATTCTTGTCTGCACTGAACAAATGTTAAGCTTTGACTACTCCGACCACAGTAATGCAAAAACAAGTGCTTACATAGGTATACATTAGCTGTAGCTGCTCTATCTATTTGGACCGGTCACAACTCTTAACATGAACTGCTTATACTACGAGACCGGGCGGTCGCTCATCTCCTCTATACTACCGTACATCGGCAACCTGATTGCACGCTGCGTGTGGCAATTCAACGAAGTCTAATAATCAGTAATACAGTGCGATTCGAAAGTCACGCATATTTCCTGCTATAGCTAAATGGAAATGTTTTTCGAAAAACTCTCGGACACGTCAAACAGTATATTTTAAAAGACGCTTTTTCACAAAAATAAACCTTTCTTGATATCATTGTTGTGCGAGTTGTGACGTCATCGGAAAGAGTTTTAAATGACACCCTGTATTTTCCTGTATACCATCTGAAAGATTTTATTATTCTGCACGATTACACAAGCTATCAATTGTTTTATACAACAAACAATGCTATGGTAACAAAATAAATACTGTATATTACAAAAGCAAATGTTCAATTAATTAAAAGTTCAAAATGTTGCCCATTTACGATCTGGCAATGTGAAAGACGCAGAACAAATTCCTGTTTAACATTTTCAATGAATGCTGGTGGTTTTTCTCTATACTCCTCTCGTATTTTTTTTTAACTCATCAATATCAGGAGACTTCGTAGCAAATACCTTACATTTCAAATAAGCCAACAGAAAGTAATCAAGAGAGGAAAGATCCGGCGATCTTGCAGGCCACTCCACAAATCCTCTTCTTCCGAGCCACCTATTAGGAAACAGTTCATTCAGATATTGCCGTACAGGAGCAGCATAATGAGGAGGAGCCCCATAGTGGTGATATCAGAGGGAATCATTAGGTAAGTCTGGATCCTGGACGTTTGGGTGAAGAACTGCAGAGCTGGTATTAACTCTAAATTTCTAAATAACGGTCCCCATTAAGTGTCTAATTAAAAAAGTAGGGACCAACAATCCCTGCCCATATATTTACCTTCTGTGGAAATTGCGTGTGAGTTTCTAGCATCCAGCGTGGGTTAGTTTCTGACCAGTACCTGCAATTTTGTCGATTCACTTCTCCATTCAGACAAAATGTAGATTCATCAGAGAAAAGCAAGCTTGATACGAAATTGGGACTCATTGCCTCACAGAATTGCAATCTTCTGTCTCAGTCATCCTCCATTAGCTCAGCAAGGGCTGCACTTTATAAGGATGATATTTATTACGATGTAGCAGTCTCTAGATGATCGCGATACATCTAATGTAGATTGTAATTCAGTAGTTTTATTATTTAACTAACCGTACCCGTGCGTTCCGCTGCACCGTTAGAAATTAATATAAAGTAATTACATAATTAAAATAGGACATTTGATCCAGGGAACATTGTGTTTGATATAAGGATAAATCGTTTATTATGTTACTTAATTTAAATTGTATTTGCATAATTAAAATGCGATCATTTTGATCCAGAGACCACTCATTTGGTCATAAAAATTATTTTAGGAAATACAGGAAACGAATGTACAGAATAGTCTATCAAGTTTTCTGTGCATAAGAAGCCATTTTAATCTTACCTGTCATCGATTCACTCAGAAGTTACTGTAATAACATATAGCATTATGTCCATCTAGAGAAACTACACTTTCCAATGGTGAATTAATAATTAATTATACAAATCGGTTATTTTAGCTTCTGATATTACTTAATACAAACACAGAAACATTCTCTGTAGGCTATCTTTCATAGCTTTCGATTGTTGCTGTCCAAGGCCCCCTTATAGACGAAGTCATTTGTTTTTTAATTCATTACACGGCCTTAGATGGCAGTTATTTTAATTTTGAAACTCATTTATCTCATTAAATATCAGTACTATCAAACTTTTTCAAGGAATAAAACTTATCGGAAATTATTTTTAAAGAAACTTTTGTTAGGTAACATTTTTCACAAAAATCAATAATAAGCGAGATATTTCGATTTATTTAATTCAGGCCTCCTTATAACCCCACTTTTAAATAAAGTATTGTGAATGCAATATAGCCTAAAATCTAAGTTACAACGAACTTAATTTATATTCCAATTTTCATCGAAATCCGTTCAGCCATTATCGTGAAAAGGTAACAAACATATAGACAGACAGACAGACAGACATACAAACAAAAATGTCAAAAAAGCGATTCTTTGTTTCAGGGTGGTTAATTGTATATGTTAGGACCAATTATTTTTGGAAAATCGAAAATTACCACAAAATTTTCGGCTACAGATTTATTATTAGTATAGATACCGTATTGACGTAGTGGGGACGTATAATATCAGAATCGAGTATTTTAAACTTCCCGCCTTTTGCACAAACGTCTTATGTAAACTTGGCAACACCCGTTCACGTACAAGCCGTGCTCTTTTCAAGAAGGTTACAGGAATTTCACGAATGCGCGGGAGAAAATTGTCTTTTGCTGGCCGCTTATGACTCGTCAAGAGCACAAAGCGTTAAGTGAACAGTGAATCTATCCTACAAGTGCCAGGTGCATCGATGACTATTGTTCATGTACTATATCTCGAGGAGTAAATTTAAGTCTGCATTTTAGCCTATAGGTGTCAGCATCTCACTGTCGGAACACTTACTTTATGTGGATGTGTACAGTGCTGCTACGAGAGTGTAGTTTGTGAATTACTATACATCAGTGTTAGCATAATAGCATAGTTTGGCTTTCAAACACGTGCTGGCTGAATGTGATCGTGGTATGAATTTAAGTATCTGTATGGTGGTGTACATTATTTAAGAATAATATTTACTGGCATGTATTTATAGTAATCAATCTATGCGAATGGGATTACAGTACTGGTATAGGCTATAGTGTATCAGTGTGTTGTGAATCAAAATATATTACTGAACACACGCTTTTGTAAATAACGGCATTATGGTATGTATTAATTTTTAACAAACGTAACAATGAACTCTGTTCAAGTAATTTTGAACAGTAAAAATCTAGGTAAACTGGCTTACCAGGAAAAATTGGAAATAAAAAGACTGGGTTTCATTATTATTATTATTATTATTATTATTATTATTATTATTATTATTATTACTTACTACTTACTTACTTACTTACTTACTGGCTTTTAAGGAACCCGGAGGTTCATTGCCGCCCACACATAATCCCGCCATTGGTCCCTATCCTGAGCAAGATTAATCCAGTCCCTACCATCATACCCCACCTCCCTCAAATCCATTTTAATATTATCTTCCCATCTACGTCTCGGCCTTCCCAAAGGTCTTTTCCCCTCTGGCCTCCCAGCTAACACTCTATATGCATTTCTGGATTCCCCCATACGTGCTACATGCCCAGCCCATCTCAAACGTCTGGAATTAATGTTCCTAATTATGTCAGGTGAAGGATACAATGCGTGCAGCTCTGCGTTGTGTAACTTTCTTCATTCTCCTCTAACTTCATCCCTCTTAGCCCCAAATATTTTCTAAGAACCATTATTCTCAAAACCCTCAATATCTGTTCCTCTCTCAAAGTGAGAGTCCAAGTTTCACAGCCATACAGAACAACCGGTAATATAACTGTTTTATAAATTCTAACTTTCAGCTTTTTGACAGCAGACTAGATGACAAAAGCTTCTCAACCGAATAATAACAGGCATTTCCCATACTTATTCTGCGTTTAATTTCCTCCCGAGTGTCATTTACATTTGTTACTGTTGCTCCAAGATATTTGAATTTTTCCACTTCTTCGAAGGATAAGTCTCCAACTTTTATAGTTCCATTTCGTACAATATTCTGATCACCAGACATAATCATTTACTTAGTCTTTTCGGGATTTACTTCCAACCCTATCCCTTTACTTGCTTCAAATAGAATTTCCGCGTTTTCCCTAATCGTTTGTGGATTTTCTCCTAACATATTCATGTCATCTGCATAGACAAGAAGCTGATGTAACCCGTTCAATTCCAAACCCTCTGTGTTATCCTGAACTTTCCTAATGGCATATTCTAGAGCGAAGTTAAAAAGTAAAAGTGATAGTGCATCTCCTTGCTTTAGCCCGCAGTGAATTGGAAAAGCATCAGATAGAAACTGGCCTATACGGACTCTGCTGTAAGTTTCACTAAGACACATTTTAATTAATCGAACTGGTTCATTATTATTATTATTATTATTATTATTATTGTTATTACATGTTGTTTTGAATTTATATACGGTTTTTTTCGATAGTGAAACAATGGAATCATGACATTTCATACTAGGCTAAACGTATGATTTCAAATTCTCTTCGATTTTGGAACACAAAATTGTGAACACACATAATATTTTATCACGAGCCGCCACTGTTTCATTGTTATCAAAATATCTAGTTCCAATTTTTCAGTACTTGATGATGGTCTACCAGATCTTTCGATCACATGTCAATATTCATATTGAATAATGTGTGCTTTGTTTTCTCTTTCATTTCAAAAGTTTATTATTATGTGATTAATATCCTTAACTGGATTAACTCTTGATTATCTGAAGACTTACTTATTTTGTTTCTTCATGTGTGTATTAGGAATGTTTTTCGTCATGTGAATATTCAAGAAATTCAGTGTGTTTTCTAGTGACTTTACAGACTTGTTGATTTTACATAGCAACAGTGCTTACAATTATTAATTAACTAATTAATTTCATTCAGCTTTCGTCTTCGTTTAGTTTATTTACGCGTTTTACTTTAATTTATCAGTGATGTCAACCAACATCCCTCTGTGTACTCCTTCTGAATCTACTAACATTTCTTCTGTGACTTGTAATTTATGTGGTAAATCTTTTACTCATCGAGGCATCAATACCCACGTTTCGAGATGTCATACATCAGAAGATTCTTCGCTGGATATTTCCCCATCTGCAGCAGGAAGTTCTTCTGATATTTCTACACATATTAGTGCTACCACTGAACCTGATGAATATATTCCGTGCCCACATTGTCCATCAGGTGATACTAGACTTTTAGAGGTACTCGTGGTCTGCGCATTCATCACTCACGTGTGCATTCTGACATTCAAGATGCAATTCCATCCTCAAATATCACCCACGAAGAGCTTCACTCCATACTCATACAGTGCAAGAAATCTGTTGCTGTCATACGCAGAATCCCCAAGGAGCTCGCCCATTGGCTGCGGACCGACTTCGACATCTGATTGACCTTTGTATATCGTTTAATTCCGAAGCCCATTGGGTCAATTTAATGCTTTACGCTTACATTGCTCTTCGTGTTCCTGAAAAGTCTACTAATAAATCACTAATCTCCAAGATTAAGGAAAACATAAACAATTTTCAAAATCCTTCTTTCACCGAGTCTATTCGTACTAAGAAGAAGTCACCACATATCTCCCTGGCGCAACGTATAGAGAGGAAAATTGCTGAAGGAGACATTCGCAACGCTGTTCGTATATTATCATCCGATATGGGGATAGCTGAATACAATCAACTTACTTACGAAGAATTATTATCAAAACACCCACCTCCTTCTCGACCATCTACTTTTCCTGATGCTCCTGTTAGTACTGCTAATCACCCATCTTTTTCTGAATCTGATGTCCTACACGCCATTAAAAGTTTCCCTCAAGGATCTGCTTCTGGTATTGATGGTCTGCGACCTCAGCATCTAGTTGATTTAGTGTCCATTTCAGCTGGTGACTCTGGTAAAAAGCTCCTTTCATCCATAACTAATCTCTGCAATTTTTTTGTCTCAAGGTAAATTAAATGATAATGTACGTACAAATTTCTTTGGTGCCTCTTTGCTTGCAGTTAATAAACCTGGCGGTGGCATACGCCCAATCGCAATAGGTAATACTTTCAGGCGCCTTGTTTCTAAAATTATTTGTCACGCTATTAAGATTGAAAGTGGTCATATTTTTCGACCTCATCAACTAGGATTTGGTTCTCCTAAAGGTTGTGAATCTGTTATACACTCTGTACGATCCTTCTTACATACTTATGATAACTCAGATAAAATTCTATTGAAGATAGATTTTAAGAACGCATTTAACAGCATTGAACGTGATATCATGTTAAACTCTTTTTAGAAAAATTCCCCAGCTTTTACCCTTTTGTTTGGCAGTCTTATAGATATTCGTCCAATCTATTTTTTAATTCCAAAATTATTTTATCACAAACAGGCTGTCAGCAGGAGACCCTTTAGGGCCTTTACTCTTCAGTCTTACAGTCCACTCCCTCATCCAAAAATTAACTAGTGACTTAAATCTCTTTTATTTGGATGATGGGACTTTAGCTGGAGATTCCCATGATGTTCTTTGTGATCTACAGAAAATCATTCATCTTGGGTCCGAACTTGGTCTTGAGATTAATCCTAATAAATGTGAAATTTATTTTTGTTCTGCTATTAACCCAAATATTTTATCTTCTTTCCAGAATATTGCTCCTGGCATTAAAACTGTCACAAAGTCAAATCTGTCCGTCCTGGGTTCTCCCATCTTTTTAGATTCTGTTGATGAAATAGCTACTCAAAAATTGGAGCTCCTGACAACTCTGTTTGGTCGTCTTGAACATTTTCACCCCCAAGTCTCTTATTTCATTGTCAAAAATTGCCTATTAATCCCTAAATTCACTTATTTTTAAGAACTTATTTATTTCTTTTCCTACTTTTCTCCAGCAGGCAGATGATTTATTAAAGCAATCTTTACAATCTATTTTAAATACTCCTTTTGACAACAACAGTTGGGTACAGGCTTCTCTTCCAATTAAATTAGGAGGCCTCGGTATTCGTACACTTACTGATATTTGTATACCAGCTTTTTTATCTTCAGTCTTTGGCGTTATTGACTTCATCAAATTTATTTTCCTATTTACAGTGATGCTGTCGACATTTGCTATGTTCCTGAAGCCTTAAATAAGTGGTACGAAAAAACGAATAACTTTGCTCCTCCCAGAATCCAGCCATTCAAAAGCCTGGGATGAGATTATTGCAGGTCAAATACTTGATTCTCTTATATCCTCTTTCACATCTGACAAGGACATCGCTCGTATTAAAGCTCTCAAGAGAAGGAATCTGGATCTTGGCTCCATGCTCTGCCTTCCTCCTATGTTGGTACCTTGATGGACGGTAAATCTTTCCAAATCGCTACTGCATTGCGTCTGGGCTGCAAAATTTGCCATGTACACCAATGTATATGCGGAGAGACTGTGGATTCCTTTGGACATCATGCCTTAAGCTGTGCCAGAAGTAAAGGCCGCCTTCCTAGGCATTCTGCTATTAATAACATCATTAGTAGATCTTTAACCTCCTGTGACATTCCAACTCTTCTTGAACCATCTGGTATTAGCCGGTCGGATGGTAAACGACCTGACGGCTTGACATTAATTCCTTGGTCCAAAGGTAAATCACTCATCTGGGATTTTACATGTGTAGATACATTAGCCCTTTCCCATTTAAAATCTTCTGTCAATTGTGCCGGATCTGCTGCTGAATCCGCTTATCATGCTAAACGACGCAAATATGAACATTTAACATCAAATTACATCTTCGTCGCTTTTGCAGTTGAGACCTTTGGTCCGTGGTGTAGAGACGCTAAAGATCTACTCACCCAAATTGGTACACACCTACTGTCCCGTACCGGCGATCCTAGATGTATCAATTTCCTTCGTCAACGCATTGGAATAGCGGTTCAGCGAGGGAATGCTGCCTCCATCCTGGGATCATTTTCTAACTCTATTTCGTTAGAAGAGATCTTTCTCATTTAATGTGTAGCGTACCTGCTTGAGCACGGGTAGAAAGTTCACAAGAACAAAACTTCCACGAAGAAAGGAGAGAGGATGTCCGATCTTTAATGAAGCCATGGTCGAGAATATCCACAAGGCGAGGTGCTCCCCATCGGCAACATGAAGATCAACTCTATGTCTGAGTTACGACGGCTGGCCGGCGTCAAGAGCATGGGCGATGCGGAATGCCCCACGCTGCTGGACATCGAAATCTGCAGCGAGCAGGACGACCCCAGGCAGCGCCCCAACTTCGGCGTCAAGTGCAAGATCTTCGAACTGGACGCTTGCCAAGGCATTGGAAAGGTGTGTCTGGTGTACCTTCACAAGAGCGAGTGCGAATCCGATCTAAAACGAGAGGACCCAAGATTTGGCTGCTGGACAGAAGTTTCGAGTGGCACTACCTGGCTGCAGACTTCACGCAGTACTTCCGCATGATGCTGGTACACCAGGGTCTCCCCCAGTGGCAGTTCAAATTCACGCCCATGGACCATTATTATGAAATTAGTTTACAATGTTATACTTATCGCATGAGCTAATATATGAAGAAACAGTAAAATAAAAACTGTTCATTGAATTTGTTTTGTATTCTACTCACGTGCATTGATAAATAGGAGGTCTATCTGGATGTGTTTCACTGAAAAATGCACATACTTCATCTTGTGTACGTTTCCTGTCATCATATTTAATCAACATTAAAATCTCAACTCCTCACTTTCACTTAATAACATCGTTATTTTCTGTTAATTTTCTACGAATAAACTGCTTCCATAACACCAGGAAATCCAATTATTTATTTTGTTACCATAGCAACGTTTGTTGTATAAAACAATTGATAGCTTGTGTAACCATAGAGAATAATAAAATCTTTCACATGGCATATAGAAAAACACAGGGTGTTATTTAAAACTGTTTCCGTTGACGACACAACTCGCACAACAATAATATCAAGAATGATTTGTATTTGTAAGAAAATGTCTTTTAAAATATACTGTTTGACATCTCCGAGCGTTTTTCGAAAAGCATTTCCATTTAGCTGTAGCAAAAAATATGCGTGACTTTTGAAACACACTGTATATCCTTCTACATTACCTATGATTCTCTGCCAATTCTGGTGTGGTTTTTCGATTCCGCTTAAGAAGAAATCTGCTGGATTGAATGGAAGAAGTCTCTCTACATAAGCCCGCCATCATTCCGAGGCTTATTTTGGAGTTTCGTAACAAGCTGTTTTTTTTACGGTGATGGGTTGTTAGCACTTCGCCCAACCCTCAAGCTGGAGGACCACACCTTATCGGCTGTCCGCGACTGCTTATTCAATATATTCGCAGCTACCCTACATATCTGGATGCCGTCTCCTCTATCCGCAAATAATTATTTATTTATTTATTTGTGTATTCATTTATTTATTTATTTATTTTTGTTTATTATTAATATTTGTGTACTGAACAACAGCCAGAGGCCAATTATAGTTCAGCACAATACAGAAACAGAAGATACAAAGGTGCGAAAACAAATAAATAATATCTTAAATAAACAAAAACATACATAATTAACATTGAGAACAAGAACAGTAAATACTAATAATCAAAACAAAACTATACCTTAAAAGATCTAAATTGTGCCCATGCAAATTGGCATATTTTATGCATCTACAGACTGGAGAAAGTGATTTTGAATTTCTGTTACAAAATTTTTTTGAAATCTTAAACCTTTTGTAGGAATACGAAGGCTGATATTGTTTATGATAATGATAATAATAATAATAATAATAATAATAATAATAATAATAATAATAATAATAATAATAATAATAATAATAATAATAGGAAATTGTTATGAGATCATGAAATAGTATGCCAATGGTCACTACCTATGCATAATACAACTGCAGAAAACAAAGGACTTTTCAAGGCCAAAATAAGTAGGGTATTTTCCTTGTTAGATATGGGAGTTTCAGTGCCACTGGTGAAGTGTGTATTACATAAATACAATTCTGATAACATTATTTCGTGTAAGATATGGAACCTATGGTAGGTTATTTACATTGTTTTCAATGTAGAAAATAATCTCCCCTTCAGCGACTCTTATTTCTGTTATACAGTACTGTATATAGGTTCATAATAAAATAATTGCATATTAGAAATACAGCATATGTAGGATATTCTTCGGTTAGAAAGAAACAATAAATAATGTGACCTAGCGAGTTGGCTCAGACGGTAGCGTTTGGGACTCGCATTCGGGAGGTTCAGGATTCAAACCCCGTTACCGACCAATCTGACTGGGGAGAGGAGAGGCTGTTCAAATTATCTTTCGATCTTAAAAGACCGTCTTCTCCATTCTTCATTCATTAAATCGCCTGAAAAATTTTCTACCCTCTCAATTACAGTGAAACCTTTCATTTACGGACATCAAAGGGACGTAACAATCTGTCCGCATTTGGGAGGTGTCCTTTATTGGGAGGGAGGCTTCCCAATCTAACAGTAAATTTATAATATGCATTATGTATCCCTTCACGCTTTAAATTACATGTATGTTGTAGTTTAAATCTAAATACAGTCTACTGTACTAGAGTAAATTCTTTGCAACTTTGAACTACAGTAGATAAGACCGGAAAAGAAAAATACAGTACTGTGCCATGCAATTTTATTCTAGGTCTACAGTTATGCAGTACTGTAATTTACAGTTTTAAACTTAACCTTTACGTTCAGGTGCCATGTCTCTCGAAACAGAACAACTGATGAAGTGAAGAGAATAATCCTATTAACCCTATCATGTGTCGAATACAATTTCACGATCGCGGAAACCTTGGACCCATCAGACAGGTTAAATTTAATGACTTTGTTTATCCACCCGCTTCCAGCTAACAAGGGGTAGCCGGCTGGGCTAGTGGTAGCCTATGAGACTCTTAGGGCCGATTGTACAAACCATTTAATCTTAGATTAGGTTAAATTGATCCTTGTTTCAGCTGAACTTGGAATTTTGTGTTGTATAAAGTCTAATCTGAGATTAATTTGTCTCAAACTAAAGTCAACTTTGACTGAAGAAATTTCTCCGATTTAGTTAGATGATCCAAGTTCACTTATTTCAGGTTTTTTCTGTTTGAAATATACGAGTGACAGATTGTGCAAATAAAATATCCATTATTATTAATATTAATAGATATGTTAGGTACATTTATATATATATTTCTTTCAATTTCTTGCCTTAATACACAAACATTTTATATTTTATAAGGCTCTATCGTGTTCAGCAGTATCAAATAACATAACCTATAATTATATTATGTTTATAACAACCATTAATTATTAATGGATATGATAGGTACATTCATAAATGTTCAATTAACTGTATTACTAAACGAAAATTGTCGTTTTATAAAGCTTTATTATGTTTAGCAGTATCAAACACCATAAATGATAACAACTTGGAGAACAGTCAACCTTCTTTTATTGTCCACCATTATTTACATTACAAAAAAATAAAAACAGTGTCTCCAAAGTGTAATACGGAAAGTCGCTAAAAGTAGTTGTAAAGTCGCTAGATTTCTCATTATCAACAAAGAAAGATTAAATTTTGTCATTATGGGGTACTAAAAGGTCACTAAATCCCTATTTAAGCAATATAAAAGTTAACATAAATTGTTGTTGAAACAGTGTTAAAGTCGCTAGATTGGCAACACTGAACAAACCTGTATAACATGGTCCGCGCATCACGTATTTCACCTGTTTATGCGATGCTGCCAAATCCTTTACGTGAACTTAGATTGCATTTGAACCAAGGTAATTCCAAGTGTCTGAAAACGGTTCACTTTTCGATCTTCGATCAAAATTGATCTTTAGTCAGGGAGTTTTATACAATCGGGCCTAATTGTCATCTTTCATGTTAAGGAATTTCTGTACAGTTCTCAAAACTAAATTTTCCATTTTTGTAACACATTAGGTTTTGAAATCTAAGTTATGTCCGCAGTCAGGAGGTAAAGCAAGCTTTAGGACTGTGAAACAGCTGTCCGTGTCCGTGTCTGAGAGTGTCCGTAAACGAGAGTTAAATTTATCATTATTTCTATATTATTTCAGTTGGGAGATAAAAATCTGTCCGTATTTGAGAAGTGTCCGTATCTTGGGGGTGTCCGTAAGGAGAGGTTTCACTGTAAAACGAATTCTCAAACGAATTGGTGCTGCCACATTTTGACTATTGCGACATTCTACTAACGATTTAAATTCTAATTTAGCCCAAAGATTGCAGCGCGTTCATAATGCCTGCATACGTTTCATTTGCAACATCTGCACATACGACCACATTATACTTCGCACGAAAACATAACGACCTTCCCTCACCCCCTTCACCAGTTAACTGCAGGCACGCGCAAGGGATAAACCCTTAGCCGAGTTGCCAATTCTTGAAGTCATTGTGATCTGGGAACGTTCAGCCAACTGAGCTACGCCAGTGGCTCTTTATTAGTTCTGAAGTTATGATTTTTAATGTAAAGTGCGGCATTGGCTATAATAGCTGTTAAGTGGAAAACGGCATGAGCTTTTTTTTCTTCTTCGCAAACTATATTCCTTAAAACCCTTTTCCTGGTAATTCCGAAAGTGCTGGATAGAATCGAATGAAATTTTTCTGCATTCTTAAACATAATGTTCAAATCAGGCCAGAATATTTCCGCAAGTTTATTTGCTGTTGGCGATATCTCTTTCGCGTACTGTTCACATACTGTTGGACGAATTAAATCACGCATAAAATCGACTATCTTACCGAATTATATTTTAGTTTGTTTATTTTCTCTTTAGTTGGTGAACTGTAATTCTTAATTTCTATGGCCAATATATTTTTTACTGTAGTAATACCACGCCGCCGGTTGCGTGCGATGTTAAGTGATTAAGATTTTTACTTATCAAACTATCGCACCTTTCGATTACTCTATGGATAGAATTTCTAACGTTAGGCACAATTTTAACACTTCGTTTTCTTAGCTACGCTCCTCTGCAAATAAGATATTCTGTTTTTTCGACGGTGTTATTTGTTCTTGTCGTGATGGTCCTGGATCTTCAGGTGAATCAGGAGGCCTGGCTGCGGATCATCTGCTCCGACACTCATTAATCATGGCCGGAATAAATTAGACATATTGAAGCGCACAACGGTATAAAACAACACGTCGACAAATGTCTGAAAAGACACTAACGAGTGAAAGCTAAGAGGCAATGACTGCTATATTTGGCAATGCTGGGATCTATTGTATTTCTGAAACGCGGCTAGGGGTTGAGTAGTGGATGGGGGTTTATGAGGGATTACCAATTCCAAGAAGAGAGGCCGTCATGTTTCCGAGCCAAGTATACACCTTCCCTTGAAACGCTCCAATGGGCAAGATTACAGGACCGAAGATATATCCATTCACTAATTTTCCTATATCGCATCATCAATACTCCTTCGCCTAACTATCTCTCGGTGCTTTTTAATTTCTTGTCCTCTTATCACAACCTGGGTACTCGTTCTAAAAATGACCCTTTATTATCTATGCCTTGCTATAAAACAGCTCACTATTCTTCCTCTTTCACAGTATCAGCAATTCGTTTCTGGAACTCCCTACCCAGCTCCCTCAGGAACTGTCGAACGGTATTGCAATTTAAAAGTGAATTGTTTAAACACGTGACCAGTATTCAGGTTTAATTCTCCTTTGTGTGTATGTGTATATATGTAATTTTCCTCAGTGTTGTATAGTTATAATTTACATTTGAATTTGTTATTCTTGTAATTTGTAATATTGGTTCACTTAGCGCTTGCATATTCATTGAATGTAACTTCTAGCCTTATATTATTTTGTAATTCTGTGGCCGGGAGGAAAAAGGTTTTAAGTCAATTTTTTGTGAAAATGAAGGTTTTATATATTCTGAAAGCGGAAACAATTCTCTACAATCTGGTAAAACGGTTATAGTCAAATAATAATAATAATAATAATAATAATAATAATAATAATAATAATAATAATAATAATAATTATTATTATTATTATTATTATTTTTAATTTAATTTATTTATTTATTTAATTTAATTATTTATTTTTATTTTTAATTTAATAATTATTATTTATTATTATTATTATATTTATTATTATTATTATTATTATTATTATTATTATTATTATTTATTTTAGCTGGCAGAGTTAAGGCCGTAAGGCCTTCTCTTCCACTCAACCAGCAAAAAGTGTATATACATATGCATGAACTTACAAAGAATTCAACAATTTGATTTAGATGAGAGTTACATGTATACAAGAGTTATTTACGAATTAAACAACAAAATACTATGAACTATTAATTAAACACTGAAATAAACTGTGTAGCAGAATTAAACTAAAATACATAGAATGTTAATATATTTCAAATAATATTAGATAATAGAAAGAGATTATTATGAGACAATTTTGAAAATATAGCACAATCAGGATGATGTCTAAGACTTCTGACTGGATTTATAGAGCGTTACCAAATGTCCTAAGTACTTTTTGAATCGAGAACACACAGAATAAAGGACTTAAGAATATTTAATACTTTATTCCTTACAAACCATCACATGTTTACTTTCCATGCTTCCCTATTAAAAAGGTCTAACTTGTATTTTAGCCATTTTATCACATACTGATGCCCTTTCCTTTTAAAACTTTAAGCACCAGGGTAAACAGCCCTATATTGTTTAAGACCCATTCCTAATAATTTACATTTCTCATTTATGTAGACATGAAAAAGGTCTTATGTTTACATAGTCCCTTCTACTCAGTTTGGGTTCTAGTCTTAAAAGGACTTAAGTGCGGCTATTTTTGGAAATAATCAAGAAAATTGTTAAATGAGCAACATTACCTATTTTAGAAGAAATATAAACAAATAATATCCAGGAAAAACCTCTTAATTAAAAAGACTCTATATTTGACACCAATTTCAATCTTTCTACTGCTCTCCTGAAAAGTATAAAAATTTTTACTTAAGACCTTTTTAATCCCGGCCACAGAATTATTATTTAGTATGTTTGCATTAATTTACTCAACTTATGCTTGTATGACTGTATAAGTTTTTTTATTAGTGTTCTTTAAATATTAGTAAAATTGTATCAGCTTCTTTTGTTTCTGGCTAAGTGGAAGAAAGGCCTGATGGCCTTAACTTCGCCAGAATAAATAAATTATTATTATTTTTTTATTATTATTATTAAAAATCGTTTTCTACAACGAGTCTGTTGCAATCTTGGCGTCAAACACCCATGCACCCTGATTTTTCGGAATTAAAATACGACCTCTTTCTATCGACATACTTGTATCCAATATACATTTTCTGCTTTGTTCTTCTTGAAAAAATATAGAAGTGAACAAGATCTTTAGCTAAAGGCTAATTTCTCTCCACAGCTTTGTACTTTTCCAAAACAGTGGGAGGGACCTTCACCAAGAGTGAGCCAGCGAGACTTCACGTTGGGCAGCAGATGGCAGCAGTGTAAAAGCATACCACAGTCTAGTATATACAGTCACGAAGCTCAATACGTAGTAAATATGCATCCATAGATAGTTGCTAACCACTAGGATCGCTCATGTCGCCTCATTACAGACAATGCGAAATAGTAGGGGAGTAGTGGGTACAGTGAGACAGAAAATATTAATGACATATGTACGCAAGTGAAATTTCAAGTATTTTTAAAATCAAGTGCAATAGAAACATACATTAAAACATGGAGTACAATAATACATAAAAAGAAATGTTAATAGATAAAGGACATAATATACAATGCGTGTTTGTCAAAAAATGCAAATGTCTCACTGTTCCCATTCAGGGGGTACAGTGAGACACCACAGTGTCTATTAACGGACATTGAAATGATTTGCATTTATTTCAAAATAAAAGAAAGCTTGGTGTCTCTTTATCTTGCCATGTTCTGTAGACTTATTTAGAATCATTTTGATGTCTGACTTCGAAACCATTGAAACATCTGGAACATTTGGAAAAGTGAATTTTCCATGACTTTTCAAACTTTTGCGAAAAAATGAAATGAAATTTTGGTGACAACAAAGCTTATAATTATAAGAATTTAATTTAATTCTTTATTATTTTTTATATTTTCAAAAATTTTGTGAATAATTTTTTATTTAAGAAATCATTAAAATGTAATGTATCCATTATTTTAAGCTATAGTTCCTAAATTGGTTACTAGTATGTTCATTTTTAATGTTAGTTACCGATAAATGTAATATAATTACAGTTTGTTTTTGCAAATCATTGGTACATGGGGACAGTGAGACATCTCAGTGTACCCTTCAATGGCATGTCTTACTGTTCCCTTTACGCATAGTTAGTTTAAAAATGACGCCATCACTTCAAAATCAGAACAAGAAAGACGAAACTTTGCCAAACATAACGCCAAATACCATAGTATTAGGTAACAAAACATTCATAATTCTATTTCATTTGTATATCCAATATAACCTTCATGAAACACAAGCCAAAATTTTACTTCTAGAGTGAAAAATTGCGAATTCTTTTTTCATCACTCACCTTTATAACTAGAAACAAATCGAGTATGAAAATACTGTTACTTTACTCATGCAACATACAACTCCACTGCTACCAACATCTCAACATCAAAATTTACCATCTAATAAAAATGTCTCACTGTTCTCCCTGTCTCACTGTACCCACTTCTCCCCTACCGGCACAGTCTATTGCTCCTAGCACCCTCACAACTCAAGCTTCGTAACTGTGTATACTAGACTGTGGGCATACGATGTCTCCTACTCGTATTGGTTATATTTCATTGTGTTATTTATTTTTCGTGTGCGTTATTTTTTGTTTCATCTAGGATATATTTTCGTTTGTCCGAAGTGCCAATATGATTTAAATTTCTTTATATGTTCATAGGGTCACCACATCTTTAAACATAAAACTGAGGACACTATACCAATCGAAACCTTGCTCGGAAATGTCGTTGGTCAGAAATAACAGACTGGTTAACATTAAAATCAAGCATACGAAAGCTTTTCTGCCCTCCGTAGCAACCATTTCGTCTTAACAATGAATAAATGTTATTAGGCACCAGTCTTACCAATGTGCTGTAACAAAACAAAACTTTATGAGTTTCTCTTTCTATCGGTATGAATTTTAAGCGTCTGAGTTTCATTAAACGTAAGTTACATGTGTTCCAAACCGGAGAGGTCATTTGTAGGAACCCTGTAGTTTTCAACTGTTAAGCCCGAAACCTCGAGTTCAGCAGTAATTGGATTTACGAGGTTTTATAAAAAGAGCGACGATATCTCGATGGAGAGAATTTCTAACCCTACCTTCTCTTGGTGAAGGATCGGCAAGAATTGAATTAGGATAAATAAATACAATTTGCAGGAAGATTTAAGTTTGTCTGATAAACAGAATGATATAATTTATGAATAACAGTCAATCCTCCAATAATAAATTTGCTTTAAGGGGTTAGGTACAGCTTAAGCAGTAAAATTTGGTAAATATTTAACATTTTTTTCCTCCATTACTTTATCTTGTACAATGATGAAAATTAGTATGTGTAAATAAAACACTGTCCTTCTGCTATGTGAAAAAAAAAATATATTTTTACGACTAAAAAATTATTTACTTTTTTTTTTCAAAATTCAGTTCACTGTGCAGTGATGAAGCGTTTCCCACATAACTCAAAAACTATCTAACATTATGTGATTAAATTTTTTTGCGTTTTTATGCATGTCATATCTACAATATAATGCAAGATCACTTCTCTACCTTTGACAGATTGTCTCATAAAAAATAAATTAATTTAAAAATGGTCAAATATCAGTATTTTCTCCTAACACAAAATAAAACAAATATTATTTATTAAGGAATGTAGTTGAAAGAGCATGATATTGTAAACATGAGTTTCAGCAACAAAATAAAAGAGAGAGAACATGAAAAAGTTTATGAGTTATGAGGGAAACGCTTCATCACTGCACAATAAACAGCCAACATTTTGAATTTTGAGAAAAATATAAATATTTTTTAATCGTAAAAATATTTTTTTCATATAGCAGAAGGACAGTTTTTCACACACAAATTTTCATTATCGTACAAGATACAGTAATGGAGGGAAAATGTTGAATATTTCCAAAACTTTATTGCTGTAAGCTGTACCTAACCCCTTAAAACAGAATGTAGACTACTATCAAGGAAGCAATTAATTGGTATACTGTATATAAACATAAGAGAATGTCTTGCAAATATTGTTGGCGTTATTTATCCATCCGTGCATAGAAACGTGGGTAGTGTATTGTTTTGTGTATATGACAAAAAGCAAAACTAAATAACATTTTTAAAACTATATTGCAATCCCTATTGGATGGTTCCTAATAAATTTGTTGTAAGATCGTGTTTTTTGCTGTATTTACAGCTATTGTTGTTAGGCCTTGAAAGTTATAATCTCCACATAGAAAGTTATTGCTAGGGAAACCATTGTTCATAACATAAAACTATACTGAAATAGACCCATTACAATGCACTTATTGTTACTTAGTTACCATTACAGTGATGTTTTGCGAAGGCTTTGGAATAATATTGCTCTAAATTTTCAATGCGAAATATATAGAGTGAGTAAAAAGTATGGAACAAAGCTTGTAACTTTCTTATTTCTAATTTTATGAAGAAACTATTTATACAAAAGTTGTAGGGTAACAAAGAAAAATATTTTGAACGTTTTCTCAAATACTATGCTTTTCATTTATAAAGAATGTGCCAATGAGTCTGTTCTTTTTAAATAGCATCATGTACTTTTTCCTCCATCTTTGGATTCTCAAGGTCTCAGTACGTACAAAATCATATTTTTTTGTAATTTATAAACTATTCTTTTTTCAAAATTACCCCTTTTGATGGCAATGTATGTGTACTGAATAAAGGAAAATATTACTGCTTCAGTACATCAATTTGAAGAGACTTTGGATTAAACAACTGCAAACAAAAGCTAATAGAAAAAAGTGAAACAATAATAAAAACAATTGAATAACAATATTAATAGGGTAAACTGGGGTCTGTTGGACAGTCGGGCATGTTGGACACTCTGTACTTTAACGTGTTACCTCGCCACTTGTGGGCACCACATTCTGCTAGAAGTCAATGACGGAAGTAGCCAGAGTGTCCAACATGCCCGACTGTCCAACAGACCCTAGTTTACCCTATTATTTAAATTTATAATTTAAAAAAGACACATTGTAGGATATGCGCCATTGAAATTTAACTGCAACAGTAATGCAATACGAATTTTAAAGCAAGAAAATCCACTGAAACCAAAATTAGCATTGTTGTATTGTAACACATGTCGATTTTAGTTCATAAAAGGTGCTCAAAATGACCTCCATTTACTGCCAAAAATTCATAAATCTGTGTTTGAAACTGTTTAATTTTTAACCACTGTTATTCAATTGTTTTTATCAGGTTTATTCACTTGTTTCTATTAGCTTTTGTCTGCAATTGTTTAATCCAAAGCCTCCTCAAATTGATGTACTGAAACATTAAAATTTCCCTTTATTCAGTACACATACATTGTCATCAAACGACGTAATTTTTACGAAAGAAAAATTTATAAATGGCAAAAAAAAAAAAATGATTTTGTACGTACTGAGACCTGGAGATCCAAAAATGGAGAAATAAGTATATGGTGCCATTTAAAAAAACAGACTCATTGGCACACCTTTTATAAATGAAAAGCATAGTACTTGAAAATATATTCAAAATATTCCTTCTATGATAGCCTACAACTTTTGTATAAACAGTTTTTTCATAAAATCAGAAATAAAAAAGTTACAAACATTGTTCCATACTTTTTACTCACCACGTATTGTATTTGCAATTCTAAAAATATGATAGTGCAAAAAAAATGCTGTACAATACACGTTTGTGAACTACATTAGAAAATCTCTGAAATTAAAAAATTCGCTCTACTCGTTTTTCAAAATCTTCCTCGACTTTGTAAAAAGCTCTTCCCAACCTTGTATCGCAATATACTATTCTAAGTAGTTGAGTATATATGCGGACTCTCCTTGTGTATAGGAATTTCTAAATTTGGTAACTATCGACACCGTTCATTCGTTTGTTCAGATATTCAGAATGGAAAATGGACGCCTTGTTTCGCGGCAACTTCTCTTGCGGTATTGTCTAGCGTGTAGCATCCACTTTGTATGTCAGGGGCTTCGTTAGCACACAACAGCTGAGAGTGCTGGTGTAAGAAAATCAGCAGTGTAACAATGTCAGTTAGTGTAACCACCGGTTAAAATTGCCACCTAACCCCGGTTTAAGTATTTTTACGGTGCATCGATTTCGGTTAGAACTTAAACAGGATGTTAATCACGGTCATTTCTAACCAGACATATTCGAGCTCTTGAAGGCGATGACCATCAATTAAGTAGTAGTAACAAATACCTTACTATAATAATACCGGACAGCTAGCAATTTTACGTGCGAACGACGATGGTGCTGCTACCTATCTGCCGGGATGGAGATACTCGAGAAACAAGCTGTAATCAACTGCAATGTATATTGTTGCTGGGCTAGTTAATAGTTTTATTAATTAGTAATGTGTTAAAATGTCAGGGTGTATATGTGCTGTTTATAATTGCTACAAAATTACAGCATTACAAATTGCTCCAAATCGTACTTTCGATTTCCGACAGTTCATAAAACGTGAGTCAACAACATTCTTTAGTAGGCCTAATACCTTCGTCTTTGTGTTGATAGAAAAATACAAATTAGTTTTTTTTATTTAGACCTAATAAATAAATAGAAGTTAAAATGTATTGGATTTCAAGGTTTTATCAAATTAAGTTTTATTGTTGTCCACATGCCTTTATTAATTATCACAAGCATCAGATTACTATCAATTTTATCTTTGCAGTTGTCAGCAATGCGTATATAAAACATTACTGTAAATTCATTCCTAATATCAGATTGATTTTGTCTCGGTAAACAAAAGAAAAAATATGTAACAATTAATTACGGAAAGTAATATGAAGTATGCAATATTTCTCATAATATGCAGCTTTGATATAAGATAATAATTTTACATTAAATATTATTCAACATTTCTTAAGTGTTTCATATATAATTCCACATTAGTAACTCACGTTTTAAACAATAGTCCGAATCTCGCTATGTTAATATTTGTATATGTGGACGTAATTCCATCCCTCTGCGCTAGATGTCAGGTTCGCGATTTTTCGCACACACGCCAATGCTAATAGTATACAGCTGTCCGGTATTATTATAGTAAGGTATTTGGTAGTAAAACAAATGACAGTCAGATTGACAGCTGATGATTGCGAAGACGCATATTTGTTTTTGATTACTGGGATCGGGATGATGGTGAGCGCGAAGTTGTCAGTGAAAAGAGAGAATTCTTACGAGGGATTTCTTTTATCGAAATCTATCATAATATTTCTGCTGCAACAGACGATCATTTGAAATATCCCACAAACAAAAATAATCCTATTTATCCTAAGAAATGGGTGATTACAACATTACGATTACATGCAACTGACATTTTAATTATTTTATGCTCGACCATGCCGAAATGTAGTAATTATACACCTGGAAGCAGTCCCTTAATGCATGTCATTAAAGTACACCTACTCATTAAAGTACAGGTCTTCAGCCAATGTCAACTCAGCTTACAGGTGTTCAGCCAATGACAAGTCAGCTTTGAACCGTTATAAAACTGCAAGTATAGATTATTCTCGGATATGCAATCGAAAGACAATTAGCGAAAAGTCACGGAGGCTGGAAATCCAATACTGTCGCAGAAGGTTATGTTCTGTTACTATAATAATTAGCTTTAATTGTAAATAATATTCAAATAAATTCAATTTGTCATCTCGTTTTTCAATGTCGAGCAAATTCAATAATCAAGGTTATATCAAGTTTAACGCTAAATTACATCAAGGTCAATGACATTATTGTTCGTTAATCGTAAAAAATCAATACTTTGTCGTCTCGCATTCAATTTCACAATTCACGACCTAGAACAAGGTCACTTGCGCGATTTCTTGTCAGATACAAATAAAATGTATACATTTGAATAATTTACATCTGAATAATTTAGATATATGGTCGAACATAAAAAGTCGTATGAAACTCGCCTATAATGGTAATTAAGAAGCTCGTTTCATAAACATCCATGCTCGCTTCTTAATTACTATCATTATAGGCTCGTTGCATAATGTACTATTATGCTCGACCATGCCGAAATGTAGTAATTATACACCTGGTAGCAGCCCTATAATGAACCTCATTAAAGTACACCTATTCATTAAAGTTCAGGTGTTCCACCAATCACAAAATACCATTGTAGCAATATGAAAGCGCAAGTATCGATTATTCTCGGATATGCAATCGAAAGACAACTAGTTCTGTTACTATAATAATTAGCGTTAATTGTAAATAATATTAAAATAAATTCAAATTGTCATCTCGTTTTTCAATGTCTAATTCAATTTCAAGGTTATATCAAGATTAATGTTTATATTACTCTCTAGATTATATCAAGGTCAATGTCGACATGTCGGAAAAAATCAATACTATCGCGTCTGCGCACATCTCACAATTTACGAGGTATTGCACAAGGTCAGTTCCGCTCCTCAGTCAGATAAGAATAACATGAATACTTATGAATAATTTCAAGTTAGAAATATGGTCGAGCATAAAAAGTCGTATGAAACTTGACTATAATGGTAATTAAGACGCTCGTATGAAAATTATGAAACTCGCTTGCGCTCATTTCATAAACATACTTGCGTCTTAATTACTACCATTATAGGCTCGTTGCATAATGTACTATTAAGAGGTAACAATTCACACAAGTATACAACTACTGCAATACGATCATTCACGTTGTAAGCAATGCAATAGCATCGCTTGACTCAAAGTGCATCTATTTTCCTACGTCGCAGGCTGATCGAAAAGAGGTTATAGATGAATTCTAGGATATTGCACAGTTTCCTTGTATAATTTTGACCATGAGTTGTAAACATATTCGTACTAATCTACTAGTAGTCAATATTTTATATTTTTTTTATGGAAATACAATATTTTTCCTTATTACATATTTATATCTAGTAATTACGTTCAGGATAACACAAAGGATTTGGAATTGAACGGGATACATCAGCTTCTTGTCTATGCGGATGACGTGAATATGTTAGGAGAAAATCCACAAATGATTAGGGAAAACATGCCATTAGGAAAGTCCAGGATAACAGAGAAGGTTTGGAATTGAACGGGGAATAGGAGAAAATCCACAAACGATTGAAAACACGGGAATTTACTTGAAGCAAGTAGAGAGATAGGTTTAGAAGTAAATCCCGAAAAGACAAAGTATATGATTATGTCTCGTGACGAGAATATTGTACGAAATGGAAATATAAAAATTGGAAATTTACATTTTGAACAGGTGGAGAAGTTCAAATATCTGGGAGCAACAGTAACAAATATAAATGATACTCGGGAGGAAATTAAACGCAGAATAAATATGGGAATGCGTGTTATTATTCGGTTGAGAAACTTTTATCATTCAGTCTGCTGTCGAAAAATCTGAAAGTTAGAATTTATAAAACAGTTATATTACCGGTTGTTCTGTATGGTTGTGAAACTTGAACTCTTACTTGGAAAGAAGAACAGAGATTAAGGGTGTTTGAGAATAAGGTGCTTAGGAAAATGTTTGGGTGTTAGAGGAATGAAGTTACAGTAGAATGGAGAAAGTTACACAACACAGAACTGCACGCATTGTATTCTTCACCCGACATAATTAGGAACATTAAATCCAGACGTTTGAGATGGGCCGGGCATATAGCACGTATGGGTGAATCCAGAAATGCATATAGAGTGTTAGTTGGGAGACCGGAGGGAAAAAGACCTTTAGGGAGGCCGAGACGTAGGTGGGAAGATAATATTAATATGGATTTGAGGGAGGTGGGATATGATGACAGAGACTGGATTAATCTTGCTCAGGATAGGGACCAATGGCGGACTTATGTGAGGACGGCAATGAACCTTCGGGTTCCTTAAAAGCCAGTAAGTAAGTAAGTAAATATACATTCCAAAGATTATTTAAAATGTCGTATATCAGCAAAACAACAGGAGGAAATCCTTTCCCGAAGTTAAGAGTCTTGTAGATCTAACAATGAATTAACCGATTCCAAGTTTTGGAAACTCAATCAGACATCATATACAGTAACTCTAAACAAATCTTAATAATATTTCAGTCTATGCGAACAATTGTTTGTATGCATCTGAAGTCTGACTAGTGTAATGTGTAAGTAGTCGACCGTGTCTGAAATTTAGGGGGGAAGAAACTGGCCACCCTACTAAATTATCTCCTGGCCTAGTTGCCTCATAGGTGGTGCCTTGTTGGTGTCACTTGTGAGGTTCAGATCTGTCTTCGGACAATTTATTAAACAACAACTTATCATTTCAAGTAGGCGAACACAATAGTTTTACACATTACAATACGCATTTTTAATTTTGACAAACGTTTTCAATTTTTATATAAATCATCATCAGTTCTTAAGTTTACAATTCAAATTGAATACCATAACAAAGTTTAACAAGTGAAACTGATTATTTACAATAGAATTATTCTTAAGTTAAAAACTCTTTCAAATATTAAAATCTTAATTTTTTTAGAAATGACATTCCAAAGTGGACAAAATAAAAGGTAAAGGGTTTATTCAAATTAAAAATAAATGAATCGATAACAATCAGAAAGGGCTTATCCACTTTTTTATGAAAATGAGTTAAGATCAATTTTATAACATCTAAAAATAGTCATCAAAAATGAAAAATGGACAACAAAAGTAAAGTTTGATATTTCGACGTCTTTGACATCTTAAAAATTTATTAAAATTCAACAAAGTTATTTTTGTTATTATACAGACATTATTAATCAAGACGCTTAAAACTGGCTCTTGTTCTTAAATCCGTGTAAAGAAATGTTGTTATTGCAAGTGTTGTATTCAGTGAAGAATTATGTTGTGTCTGAAGTATCTTGTCAAAAGTGAACGTCCCTCTTAAACAATGGTCCGTCATTGGTTTGCTGTGTAGAGGTTCAAACAAAATTCATGGAATTATCTTGAAACTTTATTAGTTTATTATGTAATGTCTATTCTTATAAATATTATGAACAGTGAAATTTTTTCAAATATTACATCATCAGTGATTTCAATTAATCTACTTAAATTTGCCTTCAACCAGTTCTTTTTTTCTTTAATGTATGACATCACAATATTGTAATGTTGAATTGTATTCAGGTGCAGATATGAAATATACTTTGAGGTTTTAAGTTCGATTTTATTTTAAGATACAAATTAGAATATTTCAAATGTTATTTTAAGTGATCGTTTCATTTAATAAAAAGTATAAACGTTTGTTCAAATTAAAAATAAATGAATTATGATTGCAGAATTATTATTTTTTAAGAAAATTATTAAGATATTATCATCTAAAAATTGAAAAAATGAAAATTTTCAAAATAAGTTTATTATTTCGTCTTTGACTTATTTATTAAAATGTCAACAAAATTATTTTTGTTATTATATTTTATTACAAGTGAACGTTTTCGCGCCTTGTTATGGGAATCTTCATACAATTGTGTAGATATACAGGGTATATCAAAACCCGGTAACACTTTCAATATTTTATTATACAAAAACTACTAATGATACCACTTTCAAACACACGTCAGTTTAAAGTCAAACAATCAAAGTTCTGTTTTCACCTTACAGAGATTCAATGTGTGAACCACGAGTGACTTGGCAGATGTCCAAACGATAATCAAACTCTTCCCATACCCTTTTCAACATATCCTCTGTGACCGTGGCGGCAGCTTCTCGAATTCTGGTTTTTAGTTGCTCTAAATCACGTGACAAAGGCGGTACAAACACACGGTCCTTTAGTTACCCCCATAGAAAAAAGTCACATGCAGTCATATCGGGTGACCTTGGTGGCCATGTCATCAAACATCTGTCCCTTACTCCAGTACGTCCTATCCAACGATCAGACATCTCCGCATTTAGGTAAGCACGAACTGCATTGTGGAAATGTGGCAGAGCCCCATCTTGCTGAAAGATGAAATCGTCATAGAGATCTTGTCCAAGTTGAGGCACCAACCATTGCTCCAACATGTCCAGATATGAATGTCCAGTCACAGTAGCCTCAATGAAGAAGAAAGGTCCGTACAGTTTTCGTTGTGACAACGCGCAGAAAACATTCACCTTTGGTGAATCACGCTCATGTTCAATGATTGTGTGAGGTTTCTGTTTACCCCAAGCACGACAGTTGTGCTTGTTAATTTTCCCACTCGTATGGAATGTCGCTTCGTCGCTGAAAATTAAGCGGCTGAATAACTTTGAGAGTTTGACTTTAAACTGGCATATCTTTGAAAGTGCTATCATTAGTAGTTTTTGTGTAATAAAATAATGAAAGTGTTACCGGACTTTTGATATGCTCTGTATATGGTGAATAAATCAATATTGTGCGAGATCGTGCGTATTTGCTTGTTTTCCGCACAGAACCAATACGCGGTAAGTGTGAAATACCACATTCAGTATTCCCAACGTAACACACATAACAATTTCTCTCTTCTTACCGCTTAAGCGCGACATTAATTTTACTCTTCAGGCTTTTAACATATTATTTTTAGAGACGTTTAACATAGTAATAATTATAAATTGAAAACTTACCACTGCAATTTCACCTAAATTGCAATGTTAATTATTGTTTTTAAATATTTGCAAAAATTAAGTAAACTCTGCAACACCACGAAACGTATTGCATTTGTAATACAAGTAACATTAAGGAAGCCGTGAAAAAATCAACAAGATTCCAGATGCCGATGTTATTACTGCAATATGTTATATAAATAATATTGTTAAAATATTAAAATGAAAAATAAATCATTACATAACCTTACCGTTTGTTTTAAGTTCGCATTTATAGACTGGGGAAAAAAAGACAGACGTATATCACGGCCTGCTGGAGTAAAGTAAACACAGAAAACATTTTACAGCAAGAAAGATATTTTGGTGTTCCGAAGTTGGCGTCATTAAACAGAAACCAACATGGAGATTTCATTGCAACTAATTAGAAATTCGTCTTTCAGGTATGTAATAAACGATCTTCGCGCAAAATAATGTACGATACACGAGCGGTATGTTTGTTTTCATGTTCTCGGAAATTAAAAAAGCTCAACTACGTTTCGCTTTTTCAATCTTTTCCTCGACCATGAAAACGTCAACATACCGTTCTTGTAACGTATATTACTATTACATATTGCAAGAGTTTAACCAAATTAACAAAAGTACATATAAAATTGCGCAAAATACACATTTAATAATCTACCCATAACATAGTGAAGCATGTTTTTCGCAAAATTTATTATCTGTCACAGACAATTTTAGTATGATATTATTAAATATATATTTCAAAACTATTTTATATGTAATTTTGTTAATTAATTATTTTTACTTTTCAATCCGAAAGCTTTTTTAAAACGTTTTTTGAAAGATTTTTAAATTTTAAAGTTTGTAAAATTTGGTTAAACTTTTGCAATATGTAATGTTGATTTACTCACCACATATATAGATACCTACACAGTTGTCTGATGATGTCCATAACAAGGCGCGAAAACGTTCACGTGTAATAAGATGTATTAGCAAATAGTACATTATGCAACGAGCCTATAATGGTAGTATTTAAGATGCGAGTATGTTTGTTTATGAAACGAGCGCAAGCGAGTTTCATAATTTTCGTACGAGCGTCTTAATTACCATTATAGGCAAGTTTCATACGACTTTTTATGCTCGACCATATTTCTAACTTGAAATTATTGATAAGTATTCATGTTGTGGTTATCTAAGTGAAGAGCGTAACTGACCTTCTAAATTGTGAGATGTGCGCAGACGCGAAAGTATTGATTCTTTCCGAGGGACGAATGTCATTGACCTTGATATAATCTAGAGAATAACATGAACATTAATATTGATATAACCTGGAAATTGATTTAGAATTGAAAAACGAGATGACAAATTGAATGTATTTGAATATTATTTACAATTAACGCTAATTATTATAGTAACAGAACATAACCTTCTGCGACAGTATTGGATTTCCAGCCTCCGTGACGTTTCGCTAATTGTCTTTCGATTGCATATCCGAGAATAATCTATACTTGCGGTTTTATTCATTCATTCCATTCATTCATTTATTTTATTCCATAGATCTTACATGAGCAATGAAGCTTTAAGATGTGGAACAAGTCAAAATTTTACAATATTACAATTACAATTTTTACAAATGTTTACAGTTGTTGCAATTTAGTAATTTTCTACAATTTCTACAATTTTGTGCAATTTTTTACAATATTTTGGCGAGATGTAGTGAGATGAGGTGAGGTCCGAGGATTCGCCAAAATATTACCCGGCATTTGCCTTTTGGTTGGGGAAAACCTCGGAAAAACCCAACCAGGTAATCAAATCAAAGAGGTTGATGCCGAGGTCCAATGGTGATTTCTCATTGGCTGAACAACTGAACTATAATGAATAGGTGTACTTTAATGAGGTGCATTAAAAGGCTACTACCAGGTGTATAATTACTACATTTCCGCATGGTCGAGCATAAAATAACTTTGTTGACATTTTAAAAAATAAGTCAAAGACGGAAATATCAAACTTTACTTTTGTATTTTTCATTATTACATAGCTTATTGGAATACATAAAAAAATGAATTCAAAATTTAAATTTATCTAAACCTCAGCGACGTTGGACGGACCAATTCCATTTGTAGTTCACAGACGGGAAACAACCTAAAACTGTGTCTTGGCAGAAGAAGAAAAAGAAGAAGAAGAAGAAAATTATCTAAAAATAGACTCATCGATGAGGACTTTTCTGCAAACAAATGTTAGCAAACATGTATACAGACGATGTAATATTAAGAACCAATCATTTTCTTAGAATTAATATTGTTTCATTGTTGATATTTTTGTTGTTTAATTTTTCATTCTATTTCAGTAGCTGATTAGTGTACAAGTGCACGTGGCATCTAGTAGCGATAGCAACGAAGAAGTAGCGGTGAATAATCGTAAAAGAGGCATTTATAATCCATTTGAATATAAAACAAATAAGATAAAAGTTGCTAAATCAAAGGGACTACGAACTATGAATGTAAAACGGTGCCTGCTAAAATCGTTAGTAATTCATGTTAAATGTCGATTGAAATGTTTTAAAAATATGTTTAAAACTATGTTAAAAATGGATTTAATATTAAAGAAAATGCTTGAATACCTTTTTATTGCATATTTTTTTGTACCTTTACTAACATAATTAACTAAGCACTTAAAACTGTTAATGGCTGTTGATTGCAGAAAGGACTTAAGTCCAACAGTTTTAAAAATTAATGACACAAAACTACAAATGAAATTTGTTTTATATAACGTCTAATCAGTCAGCATACATGTATACTTTTAAAGAAATAACAGCTAAGTTATTTGAAGTTTTTTTAGTTTCCTCAAAAATAGGTTTTCTGAACTTACATCCTTTCTTCAGTCATCGATCCAAATAATGTAAGGATTAAAACTATTGTATTCACCTACTTTAAATAATAAGTAAAGACTGAAATATTGTAAATATTTGTTTAGCAAGATAACTTATCGGAATAAGAATGACATTGAGAAAGGAAAAAATCACAATATAACAATCTGTTTGGATCTTATTCAAATTAAGGAAACAAGAATTTGGATGTTTCAACGTGAAAATTTTATGTTCGAGAGCCAAATATATGAAAAGTAACAGAAGTTTCAAGATCTGACTTGCTTAGCAATAGAAATGATTTACGTTATTGTATTCTCTATTTTTCTTGTCGTTCTCTTATTCTTCACACCTACGTAAAGATATAGAACATAGTAAAGGTACGTATCTGGCGATTTATTATTATTACTTACTTATTGGCTTTTAGAGAACCCGGAGGTTCATTGCCGCCCTCACATAAGCCCGCCATTGGTCCCTATCCTGAGCAAGATTAATCCAGTCTCTACCATCATATCCCACCTCCCTCAAATCCATTTTAATATCATCTTCCCATCTCCGTCTCGGCCTCCGCAAAGGTCTTTTTCCCTCCGGCCTCCCAACTAACACTCTATATGCATTTCTGGATACCGGTTGTTCTGTATGGATGTGAAACTTGGAGTCTCACTTTGAGAGAGGAACATAGGTTAAGGGTGTTTGAGAATAAGGTGCTTAGGAAAATATTTGGGTCTAAGAGGGATGAAGTTACAGGAGAATGGAGAAAGTTACACAACACAGAACTGCACGCATTGTATTCTTCACCTGACATAATTAGGAACATTAAATCCAGACGTTTGAGATGGCAGGGCATGTAGCACGTATGGGCGAATCCAGAAATGCATATAGAGTGTTAGTTGGAAGACCGGAGGGAAAAAGATCTTTGGAGAGGCCGAGACGTAGATGGGAGGGTAATATTAAAACGGATTTGAGAGAGGTGGGATATGATGACAGAGACTGGATTAATATTGCTCAGGATAGGGACCGACGTCGGGCTTATGTGAAGGCGGTATTGAACCTGCGGGTTCCTTAAAATCAGGGCCGGGTATTTATGGAGATCGCAAAAATCACGACATAATAGATATACAATAGATTTTTACTAATCGTTACGAATTAAGTGATTTTGATTAATAATAATTATGCAGATAAAACAATCGCGACAAATCGTGAAATAGAGTTCTAATAGCGAAATATGAACATATTCGCGAATTATTACTATTGCGTCGTTTTATAGCGAATTTCATATTCTGAGTTTTTTCGGATTTTTTTAGTTCAATTTGATATACTGTAAGTAGGCTACATTACATGGTATTCCAGGTGTTCTGATTAGATTAATGAACTCAAAAGACGGAGAATTCAACATTTCACTAATAATTTTAAAGTGTTAATTTGAGGGCTGCAAGTTTTTTTTTTTCCGTTTTTATTGGATATGTGTTAAGTACAGTCTCAATCCAACAAATATTGTCTATTGGACATACCGCACCTTTACCAGAATCCAACGAATCTTTAATGTCAATTATTTGGAAAGTAATACTCATACTGAGTTAATAGTCCAATTCCAAAATAATTGTATTTTCCAAAATATCCATTAATCTCCGCCAAGAGTACAAATCAATCTCCAACAATCTCCGCCGAGTCCAATATTAAAAAACACAGATGATAAAATTACTTACTTACTTTCTTACTTACTTACTTAGGGGAAGGTTGCCTATATCATACCACTTTTCAGTTTTTCTTCAGTTATTTAGAAATGGGAAGGGATATTTTAATTGCATATACTGTTAGACATTTAGACAGTACCTTGGGACACAAAATATTTTTTTTTTCAAAATTTTTAAATAATTATAAATTGTTTTAAAGAACATTATTTAAAACTCTTGCAAGTGGTACGATTTATGCGCCTAATTTCCTAAATCGTACCTATAGGTTGCTTAAATCGTACCCACTTACAAAAGACATAATTTTCACAATAAGAACTTCATAAAAATAACATATTTCATTTCATTATTATCGTTTAATGTGGAATTTTATTAATACAGATGAGAAACAGATGTTTTAAGATACAAAAATTGTTGTAATATAGCTATAAATCTTAAATATTATCAAGATCTAGTAAAACGAAAACACGAACGGTCACTTAAGATTCAATCTTATTTAACACATATGAAAGATACTTACTTGTCAGATTCTGTCGTTACACGTCACAGACAAGATGAGAACGTTTTCTTGAGCCGTAGAAACTCCTGCACATGTCTCATGCACCCATTGATTGCACAGAGAGCAAGGGATCATAATGACAGCTTCTTCACAGATAAAATAAAACCAGTTATCTTCTTTTACATTAACATCAATAATTTTAGATGCCTTTTTCGTTCTTTTTGATAGCTGATTTGTAGTTTTTTTTTGTTCCCTCCCCCCTTGAAGTTCTTCCTTTGGATTACTTCTGCTGCAATTGATTCTTACAGGGACTTGAAGTTAGCACAAGAGCTTACTGAACACTTTTTCTCGTTCTCGTTTGAACCAAAATCTTTGGTTTAGGGAGAAACCCGTTCCGTCAACGTTAAATTTGTACAAAGCGTCCCGTTAACGGATCCATTTGCAGGACGATCCAGACCTCTCTTTACCTTGCCCATTAAATCTCGCTTGAAAATCGATTTTGAGATTTCGTACTTACGGCAACATTCATTCAATCCCACTGCTCCGGATCGAAATTCATCCAGTGCCTTAAGTGCAGCACTTGGTTCCGATTTTCCGTATTCTTGTTTGATCATTATCTATTCTGAAATTTGAAAATATTATGCACCTAACGTTGTTTGTTCACGTTGCCAAAATCGTACTGGTACGATATGAGCAACATTTCAAAGGTACGATTTAGGAAACTAGCACTCCAAGCAAACTATTCGGGTTATAACCTAAACAAAGCTGTTACAGTGACTATTTTTACCGTTTAAATAATGCAAACAATCTTATATACTAGGTGTAATAAAACACATTCATTAAACTAACTCAATGTTTTAATAAAAACTTCCGAAAGAGTAACAAAATCTTATATGAGAAATCAGAACTTACCATTAAACACGATTTAATACAGCTGTTGTCTTGGGTGAAAGGCGGGAAACTGAACGAGTGACAGTTTCTATTTGTATTTCATGAAAAATTCCTCAGATGGTTCCTGCATGCAATACTTTCCTCAATATTAATAGTTGTACGATTTCGGCGCCGGTACGATATAGGCTACTTTCCCTTACTTACTTACTTACTTACTTACTTACTTACTTACTTACTTACTTACTTACTTACTTACTTACTTACTTACTTACTTACTTACTTACTTACTTACTTACTTACTTACTTACTTACTTACTTACTTACTGGCTTTTAAGGAACCCAGAGGTTCATTGCCGCCCTCACATAAGTCCGCCATCGGTCCCTATCCTGTGCAAGATTAATCCACTCTCTATCATCATATCCCAAAGGTCTTTTTTCCTCCGGCCTCTCAACTAACATTCTATATGCATTTCTGGATTCGCCCATACGTGCTACATGCCCTGCCCATCTCAAACGTCTGGATGTAATGTTCCTAATTATGTCAGGAGAAGAATACAATGCGTTCAGTTCTGTGTTGTGTAACTTTCTCCATTCTCCTGTAACTTCATCCCTCTTAGCCCCAAATATTTTCCGAAGCACCTTATTCTCAAACACTCTTAACCTACGTTCCTCTCTCAAAGTGAGAGTCTAAGTTTCACAACCATAAAGAACAACCGGTAATATAACTGTTTTATAAATTCTAACTGTCAGATTTTTTGACAGCAGACTAGATGATAAAAGCTTCTCAACCGAATAATAACAGGCATTTCCCATATTTATTCTAGTATCATTTATATTTGTTACTGTTGCTCCAAGATATTTTAATTTTTCTACCTCTTCAAAGGATAAATTTCCAATTTATATATATATATATACCAAAGCTTATGTATTCACAGCGAAATATGTTGCTACACAGTGAAGCCATCTCTGTATAGATAGGCCTAATTAAAACACGAATTTTTTACGCCATACGGAAGGCAGTTTGATGAAAAGACCTTATTATTACTATGCAAGGTCATTGGTTTTGAAATGCGATGATGTTACATAAATTTGAATAAATAAATAAATAAATACTAAATACTAAATACTAGTACTAAATTTGAATATCTTTCTATTAATTGTTTCATTTCATTAACAAAATACAAATTTTATAGGCTACCTATAGGTTATGTTACCTGTGGGAGCAGGACCAATGTCAGCTATGCCTTATTTCGACCTTTACAATGAGTGCTACACGAAAGCATTTTTTATAGCTCGACAAACGCATTCTCGCTGTAGTGTGTAACGGAACTAAGCTGCATCTACACAGTTCAGTATTCCAATCTGGGAAGAATATTGAAAGAATCAAGTTTAAAAGGTACGTTCAATTAAGATGCATGAAGATTTTGTTTCTACATGGTGCGTCGTTTTGAACGTCGTCTTCACTGCGTAAATATATTAATTAATATTAAATATCAATCTTGCATTTATTGTTTTAAAGTTGAAAGAAAATTTTAACCGTGTAGTTGCATCTTAATGTATTCATGATCATCAATTCACGGGGAAACAGTTGGCGACAACGACTAAATAAAAGAACGACCATGCGATAAATTGATAGCGATAAATCTAGCTGCAAAAATTATTGCAAATTCTGACTGTGATTGGTTGGAATTCAAAATTTCATTACACTTCATTGGTCGAAAATGGAATGACGTCATATAAACGAAATAGTCTCCATAAATTTCTGCCCCTGCTTAAAAGCCGTAAGTATTTAAGCAATAATTATTATATCCATAACAATAAACTTTTCGCGTAGCGCCCTGGTGCTACAGTATTTTATTTACAACTGCACCCCTGTGTAAGATCACGTGTTTTCGTTTAGGTTACAAAATGGCTGTTGGGTAGTGTTATCTATACTAATAATCAGGGAAAGGATTTATATGTAAATACATATTTACTTATAAAGCTAATATAATTTATATTTTGCATTATCTTTATGTTTCACAATGTGTAGGGTTGAAAATCCTACTTTTTTTTCCATATTTTTCCATATTTTAGAGTTTAGTACATATTTTCGTTAATTTCCATATATTTTCCATATTTCATATAAAACAGTCCATATTATATTAGGTTTAACAATAAAACAAAACAAAATTCCATTAACTTTTAAAAATACATTTCAACAATAGAGATTTAAACACATGTTCAGTAATCCCTTTAACATCAGAGTTATTTGAAAATTAGCAGTCCTATCAACAATGGGAAAGTAAGTTACAAAACTGTATTAATTTAATTTAAAATTTTTAACAGACTTCAGTTGTGCAGCTCAACAGTTAAATGCCAGTCAGAGTACACATAGGTTCAGTTTTGTAAATCATACTATAAAGACGGTAAATATGCCAAAAGTACGTCATTCAGTCAATTTAAAATCAAAACTAACAAGTTACATTTCAGAATTTAAAGAAGATGGTTTATCAACTGACAATAAAATATTATTTTGTAATTTGTGTCAGTGTGCAGTATCATCTACACAAAAGTTCCTGGTGCAACAACACATTACAACTAGTAAACATCAGGCCAACAAACAACTAAATTCCAAGCAGAGACAATTGTTTTTAACACAACCAACAACATCGAATGTAAGATCTGAGTTTAACATCGACCTGTGCCGTTCTCTCATCTCTGCTGATATTCCTCTCTACAAACTAAAGAATAAGGTCTTCAGGGAATTCCTTGAAAAATATACTCAACATACAATCCCGGATGAGTCAACACTTAGGAAGACGTATGCTCCATCCATCTACGATGAGACAATACAGAAGATAAGAGATGAAATTAAAGATAGTTCAATTTGGGTTTCCATTGATGAGACTCCCGACAAAGAAGGTAGACTTGTTGGTAATGTAGTTATCGGTTTGTTAAGTGAACAATATTCTGAACGAATTCTTTTACATTGTGATGTTCTAGAAAAGTGCAATAACAAAACTATAGTTAAACTGTTCAACGAAGCTATGGGTATCCTGTGGCCAAAGGGTATTATGTACGATAATGTGTTATTCTTTATTAGCGATGCTGCCCCTTATATGGTCAAAGCTGGACAAGCATTATCTGTTGTATATCCTAAATTGACTCATTTTACTTGTGTGGCGCATGCATTTCATCGTGTGGCAGAAGTGGTCAGAGACAATTTCCTAAAGTAGATTTGTTGATTTCATCAGTGAAAAAGTATTTCTCAAAGCTCCCAGTAGAGTTAACGTGTTGAAAGAAATGTACCCTGAAATTCCATTGCCACCAAAGCCAATTTTAACTAGATGGGGTACATGGCTAGAAGCAGTTGAATATTATGCCGAACATATAGACTCTATTAACAATGTTCTCCTTGCATTGGACTCTGAAGATGCAGTCTCAATTGATACTGCGAAAACAGTTACCTGTGACATAAGTGTGAAGAATGACTTAGCTCACATTCAGCATACATTTTCATGCATCATAAAAACGCTCAAAAGTCTCCAAAATAGGCACCTTTCACTATCTGAAAGTTTTGAAATTATAAATAGTACTGTGGAACAACTGAATCGTGGTAGAGGTAAAGTTGCAGATGCAGTAAGAGCTAAGGTGGACACTGTACTTTCAAAAACCCTGGATATGAAGAACTACAAAAGGTTGTTGCTGTGATGAGTGGTGAATCAACAGTGAAGATTAACTTGGACTTATCCCCAGCAGACATTGTGAAATTGAATTATGTACCAGTTACTTCTTGTGACGTCGAACGCTCTTTTAGTCAGTATAAATCTATCCTCAGAGACAATAGAAGAAGATTCACTTTTCAGCACTTGAAAGAAATGTTTGTAACCTATTGTTATGGTAACAGACAATAAAAATTGTGTTTTGTTGAAACTACATTGGAAGATAAGGTACGTCCATTATATTTTTTGTTTAGTTTGATTAAAATGTACCAATATTTAACGTACATAGTCATTTTTTTATAATTTTAAGTCCATATTTAATTCCATATTTTGGTAAAAATCCATATTTAATTCCATATTTTGGTAAAAATAACTACATATATATTTACATATTTCATATATTTTTAGTCCATATAAATCCGTTCCTGCTAATAATAAATCTGTAGTCGAAATTTTTCTGGTAATTTTCGATTTTCCAAAAATAATTGGTCCTAACATATATAATTAATCTTCCTGAAACCGAAAATCGCTTTTTTGAAATTTTTGTTTGTATGTCTGTCTCTCTCTTTGTCTGTCCGTATGTTTGTTACCTTTTCACGCGATAATGGCTGAACGGATTTCGATGAAAATTGGAATATAAATTAAGTTCGTTGTAACTTAGATTTTAGGCTATATGGCATTCAAAATACATTATTTAAAAGGGTGTTATAAGGGGGACTGAATTAAATAAATCGAAATATCTCGCTTATTATTGATTTTTGTGAAAAATGTTACATAACAAAAGTTTCTTTAAAAATAATTTGCGATAAGTCTTATTCCTTGAAAAATTTTGATAGGACTGGTATTTAATGAGATAAATGAGTTTTAAAATTAAAATAACTGCCATCTAAGGCCGTGTAATGAATTAAAAAACAAATGACTTCGTCTATAAGGGGCCTTGGACAGCAACAATCGAAAGCTATGAAAGATAGCCTACAGAGAATGTTTCTGTGTTTGTATGAAGTAATATCGGAAGCTAAATTAACCGATTTGTATAATTAATCATTTCACCATTGGAAAGTGTAATTTCTCTAGATGGACATAATGCTATAATGTTATTACAGTAACTTCTGAGTGAATCGAGGACAGGTAAGATTAAAATAGCTTCTTATGCACAGAAAACTTGATAGGCTATTCTGTACATTCGTTTCCTGTATTTCCTAAAATAATTTTTATGACCAAATGAGAGGCCTCTGGATCAAAATGATCGCATTTTAATTATGCAAATACAATTTAAATTAAGTAACATAATAAACGATTTATCCTCCTATCAAACACGAATGTTGCCTGGATCAAATGTCCTATTTTAATTATGTAATTACTTTATATTTATTTCTAACGGGTGCAGCGGAGCGCACGGGTACGGCTAGTTGATAAATAATACAATATTATTTAAACACAGAAATAAAGGTAATGTTGTTATGTTAAACATTATTGATATTGAAGGATGTGGTATTTGCCACGGATGCAACACCCAGACAGCGTCAGTAGCCACCTGCGGTCCGCCGGCCCTCAGCGGGGCCACCTGTTGTCAACGGGCGGCATTACGACGTCGCCCCGGGAGGTCTGTGTGCTGCCCTCCTCTCCCCCCGCCCCCAGCGGCCCCCTGTCGGGCTCCCCCCAGCAGCGAATCCCTCACACTAGACCAATGACTGTTACCGGTTTTTAAAAAGAGGCGAGAGGGGAGAGATCCTCGGCCACCGCAGCCTGCTAGCCGTGGGAAGCGCACGTTTTCGACAACAAAGCTGCGCTGCTCCCTGATACCGCGGCGACGATGTCTCCACTTCGCACGCAGTGACCTTGCGGAGAAGAAGAAGAAGAGCCGGCGCTTTGCAGTGACCACGCCGGCGCGGCGGACCACACACGCAGGTAAGTCTGCCACTCTGACGTCACTCATCACGTGTTTTGTTTTATTTAACAACGTCCTCAACTCCAGAGGCCGTGGGGTGCTTACGATACGACCGAGTGCCCATCGCAGTGTTTGGAAGAAAGCCACAAAATCCCGAATCGAGAAACAATTTTCATCCCTGAACTCTCTACACGAGACGCAGCTAGCCAGTCAGTTGTTTCCATCGATGACTCTTCTGACGTCACTTATTGTTCCGATTACATCTCTCTCTTTCTTTTTACGGAAACCACAATTATTTTGCATGGGGACTGACCATAGTATAGTCAAGGTCATTCGCTGTTCTTGCTGGTAGTTTTGTTTCTTGTTATTCGTGTTGCAATCACAACAATGTAACTATCAGCGTAACATACGAGTAAACCTAGAAAAAAGACCGGTTAACATTGCAAATAGTGATATCGTTACATCAGAACTACAGTAGGTTATTTTGATAAATAGTGGTTTTGAGATAATTGTTGTTTAAAAGTTCTACAATTTTGAAATAGATGATGTTTACAACTATGTAAATATCAACGTATCATAGGAGTAAACCTAGAAAAAAGATCGGTTAACATTGCAAATAGTGATATCGTTACATCAGAACTACAGTGGGTTATTTTGATAAACAGTGGTTTTGAGATAATTGTTGTTTAAAAGTTTCTACAGTTTTGAAATGAATGATGTTTACAACTATGTAAATATCAACGTATCATCGAAGTAAACCTAGAAGAAAAGATCGGTTAACATTGCAAATAGTGATATGGCTACATCAGAACTACAGTGGGTTATTTCGCTAAACAGTGGTTTTGAGATAATTGTTGTTTAAAAGTTTCTACAGTTTTGAAATGGATGATGTTTACAACTATGTAAATATCAACGTATCATAGAAGTAAACCTAGAAAAAAGACCGGTTAACATTGCAAATAGTGATGTCGTTACATCAAAACTACAGTGGGTTATTTTGATAAACAGTGGTTTTGAGATAATTGTTGTTTAAAAGTTTCTAGAGTTTTGAAATGGATGATATTTACAACTATGCAAATATCAACTTATCATAGAAGTAAACCTAGAAAAAATATCGGCTAACATTGCAAATAATGATATGGTTACATCAGAACTAAAGTGGGTTATTTTCATAAACAGTGGTTTTGAGATAATTGTTGTTTAGAAGTTTCTAGAGTTCTGAAATGGATGATATTTACAACTACGTAACTATCAACGTATCATAGGAGTAAACCTAGAAAAAAATACCGACTAACATTGGTTATTTCGTTACATAGTGGGTTATTTTGACAACAGTGGTTTTGAGATAATTTGTTTAAAAGTTTCTACAGTTTTGAAATGGATGATGTTTACAACTATGTAAATATCAACGTATCATAGAAGTAAACCTTGAAAAAAAATCGGTTAACATTGCAAATAGTGATATGGTTACATCAGAATTACAGTGGGTTATTTTGATAAACAGTGGTTTTGAGATAATTGTTGTTTAAAAGTTTCTAGAGTTTTCAAATGGATGATATTTACAACTAGGCCCTATGTAAATATCAACGTATCATAGAAGTAGAAAAAAACGGTTAACATTGCAAAAAAATCAAAATACAGCGGTTATTTTTAACGGTGGTTTTGAGATAATTGTTCAAATAGAAATGGATTATGGTAAATTACATCAGTAAACCTAAGAAAAGATTACAGTGGGTTATTTTGATAAACAGTGGTTTTGAGATAATTGTTGTTTAAAAGTTTCTAGAGTTTTCAAATGGATGATATTTACAACTATGTAAATATCAACGTATCATAGAAGTAAACCTAGAAAAAAGACCGGTTAACATTGCAAATAGTGATGTCGTTACATCAAAACTACAGTGGGTTATTTTGATAAACGGTGGTTTTGAGATAATTGTTGTTCAAAAGTTTCTGCAGTTTTGAAATGGATTATGTTTATAACTATGTAAATATCAACGCATCGTAGGAGTAAACCTAAGAAAAGATCGGTTAACATTGCAAATAGTAATATGGTTACATCAGAATTACAGTGGGTTATTTTGATAAACAGTGGTTTTGAGATAATTCTTGTTTAAAAGTTCCTACAATTTTGAAATGGATGATGTTTATAACTATGTAAATATCAATGTATCATTGAAGTAAACATAGAAAAAATATCGGTTGACATTGCAAATAGTGATATGGTTACATCAGAACTAAAGTGGGTTAGTTTGATAAACATTGGTTTTGAGATAATTTTTGTTTAAAAGTTTCTACAGTTTTGAAATGGATTATATTTACAACTATGTAACTATCAACGTATCATAGGAGTAAACCTAGAAAAAAATACCGACTAACATAGCAAATAGTGATATGGTTACATCAGAACTACAGTGGGTTATTTTGATTAACAGTGGTTTTGAGATAATTGTTTAAAAGTTTCTACAGTTTTGAAATGAATGATGTTTACAACTATGTAAATATCAACGTATCATAGGAGTAAACATAGAAAAAATATCGGTTAACATTGCAAATAGTGATATCTTTACATCAGAAATACAGTGGGCTATTTAACAAACAGTGGTTTTGCGATAATTGTTGTTTGAAAGCCGTGACGAACGCAGAATTTTGTCAAGGGTGGGGATTTATTATTAATATTGTTTACAATTTACATTATCGGTATTTTAAATTTTGTATATTATTATTATTATTATTATTATTATTATCATCATTATTAAAATGAATTGTCAGATGCACAAAATGTTAAACGAACGTTTTACAATAAAGTCAGAACTCAAACTAACGAACGTGTGAATATTGCTCTTAAAACGAGTTTAAAATCGACAATGTGGGGCTTCATTTTGTTACAAGGTCGGTACTAGGCGGTAGGTCTCTCTATAATAAAGATAGCATTGTTATAATTTGAACGTACCACATCACTAAGCACGGAGATTATATTGAAAATAGGGTAGGACTATGTATTTTGTCGATGTAGATTTTGTTACTCTGACAGTGAAAAATTAGAAAAGGGAAAACGCTTGTGGATAAAAAAAATATTCAAATCTAAATATGTAATTATTTTTTAATGTTCAAGGAGGTGGGCTCAAACCCGGTAATCGCCCCTTGCGTACGCCCCTGTTTAAAAGTTTCTACAGTTTTCAAATGGATGATATTTTTCAGTTTCTCATTTGTTTCGCTTGTTATTAAATTAGCTGTATGTTTATGTATTGTAGGCCTACTTAATGCTCAAAATTACTTAATATTTTTTTCTCGTTATTAAAGATGAATTTTACAAGACATCCCGCTGTAGTTCTGGTGTAACGATATGGAATCACCCACTGTTATCGCTGATAAAACTGTTTTTGTTACAACAACAGATATGTAGCAATCCATCCCAATATGGAACAAAAACACGGAAGTTTCACTTTTATTATTGAAAAGAGTGAAATGAAGATCGACCTCACTTATCGATGACAGTATTTTGTTTTCGTCACAACCACTAATGTGTAAAAATCTACCCTGATTTGCATTAAACGTATGGAAGTTTCTAATAAGAGTTAAAAACAATGAAATGGTTATCCATATTAGTGATAGTATTTTGTTTTAGTTAAAATCACAAAATTTCAATTATTGCCCTTCGTAATATCACACAAACCTAGGATAATGTGAATATATTGAAAATAGTGGAATAAAGCTCGTTTCATTTATCGCTGGTACTCTTTTGTTTTTCTTGTTTTTATCACAACGATAAAAAATTATTTTTAATTTATTATAACATGGCAATAAACCTAGAAAGGTTTCGAATAATATTATTGAAAACAGTGAAATGAAATTTGTCCTCAGTTGCCACTGAATTTTGCTTTTCTAGAAATCAAATAATTATCACAACATTTTAATCTCATCCAGCCACCAGACATGTGAGGATCTCCATGCGTATCATTCTTAGGTTACGGTTCGTTCAACGACTTCAAAATTTACCGGTTTGTGATGTTAAATCTGTAAACCGAAACTCATTGCAGCTTGTAGATATCATCGGTTCCACAACGACATATTTTCAACTTACACAACAGTTTTAATGACATTAACCTTTCATAAAACGAGTACTGTAGTATTTTTCTCCGTAGTACATAAATGCGAGTAAAATATATTAAGAAAGTTGACAGCACAATATCCATCCTGTAGAACGTAATGCAAAAATGTTTACCTTATGTCAAAATCTGAACAGATGTAGATGGTTAGCATTATTGAATTCGTCGTAAAACTATTTAAGTATAAATAATCGTGGATCACTATAAATAGCTGGTATTTATAGAAAAACAAATGTAAATGATAACAATGAAATTGTAAAAAAAAAAATTTAAATAATCAAATAGTTAAAAATACAAACTGAAATGATGGTAATAGACATATAAATTGAAATGATCCCATAGTTATAAATATAAATTAAAATAATGCTAATAGTTATTATTGCGACGTTTTGTTCAATGATCTCAGGATTGATTCCGCTCAGAAACTACAGCGTGTTCATAACGCGTGCGTCCGCTTCATTTGTAATGTTCGATACTATGATCATATTCACCTTCTTTCAAGAAGTTATCGTGGCTTAGGTTACATAGAGGAGAAATCTGCACTCACTTTTCTCTTATATCGAATTATGCACTCTTCATCCCCTATTATTTATTCGCTCGATTTCATATTTCTCGCATCATAATATTAATACTGATCACAACGCGATAAACGCTAGAAATTCCACTTCACGCATCGTCTCTGTATTCCTCATCCTTCACTGTTGCTACCTCTCGTCACTGGAACTTCTGCCGCCTGAAGTCAAGGGCTGCCGAACATTGAATTCTTTCAAACAAGTTAGAAAATTATCTTATGACGAGTTGCCAAACTAACTTACTATTATGACAAGTGTTGAATTGCATGTTTCCACGTATTCACATTTTTATGTTCTAATGATATTCAACTTATTTTATATTTTTGTTTTCATATTTTCCGAAATAATGTTATATCTCTAAATGATAAGTTGAGCTATATATAATCTTAATTTTCCTTTTGTGTGTACTTAGAAATATTGTATTCACTGTATACTTTCACTGCACTATTTTATTACTACTATTAGTATTATTATTATTATCATTATTATTATTATTATTATTATCATCATTATTACTATTCTTATTATTATTATTATTATTATTATTATTATTATTATTATGAATAATTGTCTTTTTTTGTATGCCTCATTTATTTTGACCTGCTGTTCACATATTATTATGCTTTTTCTTTCATTTACTCCTTCCATTTTATATATTATGTCTGATTTCTTCTTATTTGTTGTTTATTTTTGTTATTATTATTATCTTATTCAGTTTTGTTTCCTTGTAAAATTGTAGTGTAATTTGCCAAATTTGTAGTGTTTTGTAAGCAGTCTTTACTCCTGGTTGAAAGTGTTAGAGAAGGCCGTATGGCGATAACTCTTCAGGTTAAATAAATCATTATTTTAGATTATTTTATTATTATTATTATTATTATTATTATTATTATTATTATTAATATAATTGAAATAATGTTAATAGTTATAAATATAAATAGAAGTAATTCTAACACTTCAAGTTCATTTAAATAGTCACCATGGCGATGTACCGCGCTTCGCTCTGACGCACATCTTCACGGTGCGTAATTTTGCTGCAATTCCACAATTACGCTACACTAAAAGCGCAGAATTTTACAAAAATAAAGAAACTGGAAACACTTCCGGTACAGTCGAAGCAACATCAGGCTATCTCGAGCACTCCATACCGAAATGGAAATTAAACTCAGGACGTGAGTCGATCCCCACCTAGATTGATTACCTGGTTTGACTTTTTCCTAGCCTTTCAACTTTTTCTCCTCCCATTTTCTCCTTCCATTTTAAATATACACTTATTTTGGTCACTTTAACAATTAAGTCGTCTGATTAGTGTAATATGTTACTAGTCAGTAATGTACTCGTTTGCAATGGAGGGAGAAAGGAACTGACCACCCTACCCCTAATATCTCCTTACTTAGTTACCTTATGAGTGACGTCTTATTGGTGTAATTTATGAGGTTCAAACCTGTCTTAGAGAAGTTTACTAAACGAGTCATATCGAGACCAAAATGCATAAATTAGCAATGGAAAGGTGAGTTTTTTATATATATATATATGCTTATTCCATACAATCTTATATATATACAGAGTGGACAAATTATTAGACTAAATTAATTGTTTGCAACGTTGCTATATTTATCGGTAGAAATAATGAACAAAATGAATTTTGCACAGATATAATGAAGAGAAAATTGAGAATTGACGTTATTAATATTTTGTGAACATTCCTTACTCTTTATTAACACGTTGATTTTGTCAGGGATGCTGAACCTAGTAAACCAAAGTTTGACACTTTCTTTGAATATCAGCATCATTTAGCCAGATATCAGACAGTGCTTAAATGAGTCCATGTTTTGTTGTAAGCCTCTTTTTATTCACTTCCTTCTTCAGTATAGATCACGGATTTTATGATGACGTCTTCTTGGTGGGAGAATATCTTCTGAGTATATAATTAAAACCAATAGTACCAACTTAGCCAGAAAAAATATACTTAACCATTGGAAAAATATACCAGAAGATTTAAACAATTATATTTACAAAATAGAGACTCGTGAATTACACTGATAGTTGATATGACGAATTATATTACGTTTCCAAGAAAAAGTTTTAGTCTAATAATTTGTCCACGTCTATATATATATTAGCCGTACCCGTGCGCTCCCGCTGCACCCGTTACAAATAAATATAAAGTAATTACATAATTATAATAGGAAATTTGATCCAGAGAACATTAGAAGGATAAATCGTTTAATATGTTACTTAATTTAAATTGTATTTAAAAATTTAAATGCGATCATTTTGATCCAGAGACCACTCATTTGGTGCAATGACAATTCCTTTAACATGTTTCTTAATTGTTATCACATGCAACCATAGTTTAATGAAGAATGACATATCTTTTAGTTTTAATGTATATACTTTATGATACTTGTTATAGGTTTCCATTGAATTATGGTAATAACTTAATTTTAACCCTTGTTTTCTACGTCTTCAGTAAATGGCTCTTGGCCCGCTATGGTTCTGAACCCTTCAAATAACTTAAATAGTGATACAGCATATATAGTGATATGTAGCCTAATTATATTTCTTTCTTTCGAAAATGTAAGAATTCACTATCTCCTATGTACCATTGACATGGAATGAATAAATGTGTTTTTCTTTCTACTCAAAAATTTTATATTTTGCACATGGGAATTACTGTAGGAACAACAACGCTATAATCTGAGGCGGCGGTGAAAATGTATTGTATTGTTATTTTAAAAATCTTGTATATCCTTAAATGTCAGTCCTATCAAAATTTTGCATAGAATAAAACTTATCGGAAATTATTTTTAAAGAAACTTTTGTTATGTAACATTTTTCACAAATAGCAATAATAAGCGAGATATTTCGATTTATTTAATTCAGGCCCCTATAACCCACCTTTTAAATAACGTATTTTGAATGCCATATAGCCTAAAATCTAAGTTACAACGAACTTAATTTATATTCCAATTTTCATCGAAATCCGTTCAGCCATTATCGCATGAAAAGGTAACAAACATACAGACAGACAGATATACAAACAAAAATCTCAGAAAAGCGATTTTCGGTTTCAGGATGGTTAACACCAATTATTTTTGGAAAATCGAAAATTACCAGAAAAATTTTGGCTACAGATTTATTATTAATATATATATATATATATATATATATATATATATATATATATATATACTAATAATAAATCTGTAGCCGAAATTTTTCTGGTAATTTTCGATTTTCCAAGAATAATTGGTCCTAATATATATAATTAACCACCCTGAAACCGAAAATCGCTTTTTTGAAGTTTTTGTTTGTATGTCTATCTGTCTGTCTGTATGTTTGTTACCTTTTCACGCGATAATGGATGAACCGATTTCGATGAAAATTGGAATATAAATTAAGTTCGTTGTAACTTAGATTTTAGGCTATATGGCATTCAAAATACATTTAAAAGGGAGGTTATAAGGGGATCTGAATTAATTAAATCGAAATATCTCGCTTATTATTGATTTTTGTGAAAAATGTTACATACCAAAAATTTCTTTAAAAATCATTTCCGATGAAAAATTTTGATAGGACTGATATTTAATGAGATAAATGAGTTTCAAAATTAAAATAACTGCCATCTAAGGCGGTGTAATGAAATAAACAAATGAATTCGTCTATAAGGGGCCTTGGTCAACAACAATCGAAAGCTATGAATCATAGCCTACAGAGAATATTTCTGTGTTTGCATGAAGTAATATCGGAAGCTAAATTAACCGATTTGTGTAATTAATTATTATTTCACCATTGGAAATTGTAGTTTCTCTATATGGACATAATGCTATAATGTTATTACAGTAATTTCGGAGTGAATTGAGGACAGGTAAGATTAAAATAGCTTCTTATGCGTAAACAACTTGATAGCCTATTCTGTGTATTCGTTTCCTGTATTTTTTAAAATAATGTTTATCTCAGAGAATTAACGAACCACAAGAGTGTATTGATTTAGTATGCAGTAATAATATGTTAGCTTAGCATTCCATTATTTTATAATCCAAATTTTAACTATGCTCAATTGAATCGTGTTAAAATACATAAAATACATATGCATTAAATGCAATGCAAAAAAGTTGGGTAATGAGCCAAGCAGATTATGTTGCGCTGTTGTAAAATAAAATTTGTTCCTCCTGAGATTCAAGAGCCCCCATAACAAATTAAAAACTTACGTATCGGTGTACATCCGTTATCAACACATTTTTATATTTTTATATAATATAATATAATATAATATAATTTAAGTTATTTAAGTTATTTGAAGGGTTCAGAACCATAGTGGCCCAAGCGCCATTTACTGAATACGTAGAAAACAAGGGTTAAAATTAAGTTATTACCATAATTCAATGGAAACATATAGCAAGTAAAATAAAGTATACACATTAAATCTAAATGATATGTCAGTCTTCATTAAACTATGGATGCATGTAATAAAAATTAAGAAACATGTTAAAGGAATTGTCATTGCACCAAATGAGTGGTCTCTGGACCAAAATGATCGCATTTTAATTATTTAAATACGATTTAAATTAAGTAACATATTAAACGATTTATCCTTCTATCAAACACGAATGTTCCCTGGATCAAATGTCCTATTTTAATTATGTGATTACTTTATATTTATTTCTAATGGGTGCAGCGGAGCGCACGGGTACGGCTAGTATATATATATATATATATATATATATATATATATATATATATATATATATAAATGATACTGAATTAACCATTTAAATTATGATTGCAAAATCTTGTATCCTTAATTTTAAAATATACCTTTTATTAATCAGCAGAATAAGACATAAAAATAAAAAAAAAAGAATTTAAACTTTATATTTTCTCCTTAAACAATAAATTTAATTGATTTTTTTTAACAAGGAGCATTATCAAGTTCAATGTTTGGTAATTTGGCTGTTATCTTGTCTTAAAGCCATGGATCGAAGTTACTGCTGTGATGATAAGCTACAGTTGTGGTACATCTAGCTTCTGTGAAGCATATGTTTTCTGATCTTTTAGTTTATATTTATGTGAAAACAAATTAAATATATTTCGGATTTTGTGTACGAAATTCAATAAGGCATTGTTATAAATTTCATAGATATTAAGTACTTTAAATTCTGAATACAGCAGCTCTGAAGGATAATCAAGAGGTTTATTAAGGCATATTTTTATTATCCTTTTCTGTAGCAGAGTTATTAGCATGAGGGAGGTACTATAAGCACTACCCCATCCTATAATGCCGTATTGTAATATAGCTTGTACTATGCGAGGTAAATCAGTCGTAAAGTATGGACAGTATAGAAATTTCGTAGCATAATAAAATAGTGAAAATTTTTTCTTAATCTAATTCAAAGATAAAGAACATGTTTATCCCGACGTAAGTGTTGGTCGATTATTATTCCGAGATACTTAACTTCAGGAGATCCATTTAGTCCTACAATTACCCATTCTTAATCTACGCATAACCTTAAGGAGATTCAAGAATAATTTTAAAAGTTGTGTATATAAAGTGAAAATTAAAATTAAGGTGACATTCAACATTTAATTTTTTTAAGGTGACATGTATTTATCTAGGCTGACGAGTTTACTTCCTTGGTTTGAATTGTAAATTATTTAAAACTAGCGTGTAAGAGGGCCTTAGACTAGAAATGTTTAGTTTAAGTGTAGTTCTGTTTATAAGTATGCATAAGGATGTAATTATTTGACTTATTTGAACTGTTGTATCAGTGAAGCGAGGTGAGTCAGTGAAGTTATGGTTTTACAGTGCAGTGAACAGTTCCGATCAGTGACAATTTATAGCGTCAATGAAATGTGTTCTATAGTGTCAGTGAAATGAGTTACAGAGTGTCAGTGAAATGTGTGCTAAAGTGTCAGTGAAATGCGTCATAGTGCCACTACAGGGAATGAGATGAGAGTAAAGTGAAAGACTATTGAAACTCATGTAGGACCTATAGATAATTATGTAGGTTGTATTGTAAAATTAGGTATTTTATTTTATGTTTTATTATTATTGTGTTAAATTGTATTGTGTATTATTATTGTATTGTGTGTAAAATTGTATATGTGTTGTAAAATTGTATTGTGTATTGTAAATTTTATTGTGTATTGGTTATCATTTTATTGTGTATTGTTAATATTGTATACACCACTGCCACCAGGTGCTTGCCCACTTGCAGTGTAAATAAATACATACATACATAACGACTTGATCTCTTCTAGTCAGGTGTTAGCCCTCGAGCTTGCAAAAGAAACTCTTACATTTGTTTACAATATTTGCAAACTTGTACTTACGCAAAATAACTTCGTCGTCTATTATCTCCATGAAAACAAAGCGAGAAATCTCCTTAAACTTGAAAATGATATCAGTGTGTGTGTGTGTGTGTGCGTGCGTGTATGTGTGAGTGTGTCGAATAGAGAATCTAGATTTAAGAAGCTAACGGGCATATTTATCCGTAGTAATGTGACGAGAGGTCTGAGATCTGCCGATAAATCCAAGAGCGAAGCGAGTGGATTTATCTGGGAAATCTCAGACCTCGAGTGAAATTTATTAGGACTATTTCGTGAATAAAATAAAAATGTAAATAATATATCCCTAAAATTCGATCACAAAATGTTAATAATTGTATATTTACGAATACTTGACCTATTCAGACATTGTGAAGTTGAAATAGATGAATATCGATTACTGGAAGAAAGAAATTCGATGTTATTATTCAGTAATGCCAATTGCGAAAAGCGAAATACACGTTTAATAATGTTAATTACATGTACTGCACTTTTCTCTTATTATAACATAAATACACAGTTTAATTTAAAATGTTATAATATAATTACAGTAACCTAATTAATACATTAATTAAATGAAGAATTGTTGAAAACGCAGTTATGAAATCTGAATGCAGGAATGTAATTTTTTTCAGATAGTCTACAATGGACATGGAATTAGAAGGTGAAGATGGAGATGTGGAAGTAGAATTTCGCACTTTATTTAGTACTTCATCGTTACATTACACACTACACCGAGAACTAAGAACTGTGTAATATGTGTGGGGACACACATGCTTATGTATTCACAGCGAGACATGTTGCTACACAGTGAAGCCATCTCTGTATAGATAGGCCTAATTAAAACACGAATTTTATTACGCCATACGGAAGGCAGTTTGATCAAAGACCTTATTATTACTATGCAAGGTCTTTGGGTTTGAAATGCGATGATGTTACATAAATTAGAACATCTGATTTTCTATTAATTGTTTAATTTCATTCACAAAATACAAATTTTATAGGCTATAATTATAGCTTAAATTATCTGTGGGAGCAGGACCAATGTCAGCTGTGCCTTATTTCGACCGTTACTCATTACTACAGGAAAGCATTTTTTATAGCTCGAAAACGCATTCTCGCTGTAGTGTGTAACGGAACTAAAGCTGCATCTACACAGTTCAATATTCCAATCGCGTATGCATGCAATCTGGGAAGAATATTGAAAGAATCAAATTTAAAAGATACGGTACGTTCAATTAAGATGCATGAAGATTTTGTGTCTACATGGTGCGCCATTTTGAACGTCGTCTTCACTGCGTAATATTAAATAATCAATCTTGCATTCATTGCTTTGAAGTTGAAAGAAACGTTTAACCGTGTAGTTGCAGCTTAATGTATTCATGATCATCAATTTACGGGGAAACAGTTGGCGACATTAATATATTAATTAATATTAAATAATCAATCTTGCATTCATTGCTTTGAAGTTGAAAGAAACGTTTAACCGTGTAGTTGCAGCTTAATGTATTCATGATCATCAATTTACGGGGAAACAGTTGGCGACATTAATATATTAATTAATATTAAATAATCAATCTTGCATTCATTGCTTTGAAGTTGAAAGAAACGTTTAACCGTGTAGTTGCAGCTTAATGTATTCATGATCATCAATTTACGGGGAAACAGTTGGCGACATTAATATATTAATTAATATTAAATAATCAATCTTGCATTCATTGCTTTGAAGTTGAAAGAAACGTTTAACCGTGTAGTTGCAGCTTAATGTATTCATGATCATCAATTTATGGGGAAACAGTTGGCGACATTAATATATTAATTAATATTAAATAATCAATCTTGCATTCATTGCTTTGAAGTTGAAAGAAACGTTTAACCGTGTAGTTGCAGCTTAATGTATTCATGATCATCAATTTATGGGGAAACAGTTGGCGACATTAATATATTAATTAATATTAAATAATCAATCTTGCATTCATTGCTTTGAAGTTGAAAGAAACGTTTAACCGTGTAGTTGCAGCTTAATGTATTCATGATCATCAATTTATGGGGAAACAGTTGGCGACATTAATATATTAATTAATATTAAATAATCAATCTTGCATTCATTGCTTTGAAGTTGAAAGAAACGTTTAACCGTGTAGTTGCAGCTTAATGTATTCATGATCATCAATTTACGGGGAAACAGTTGGCGACATTAATATATTAATTAATATTAAATAATCAATCTTGCATTCATTGCTTTGAAGTTGAAAGAAACGTTTAACCGTGTAGTTGCAGCTTAATGTATTCATGATCATCAATTTACGGGGAAACAGTTGGCGACATTAATATATTAATTAATATTAAATAATCAATCTTGCATTCATTGTTTTGAAGTTGAAAGAAACGTTTAACCGTGTAGTTGCAGCTTAATGTATTCATGATCATCAATTTATGGGAAACAGTTGGCGACATTAATATATTAATTAATATTAAATAATCAATCTTGCATTCACTGCTTTGAAGTTGAAAGAAACGTTTAACCGTGTAGTTGCATCTTAAATGTATTCATGATCATCAATTTACGGGGAAACAATTAATATTTATTTCAATCTTGCATTCATTGCTTTGAAGTTGAAAGAATCGTTTAACCGTGTAGTTGCAGTAATGTATTCATGATCATCAATTTATGGGGAAACAGGCAATAATATATTAATTAATATTAAATAATCAATTTGCATTCATTGCTTTGAAGTTGAAAGAAACGTTTAACCGTGTAGTTGCAGCTTAATGTATTCATGATCATCAATTCACGGGGAAACAGTTGGCGACAACGACTAAACAAAAGAACGACCATGCGATAAATTGATAGCGATAAATCTAGCTGCAAAAATTATTGCAAAGTGTGACTGTGATTGGTTGTAATTCAAAATTTCATTACACTTCATTGGTCGAAAATGGAATGACGTCATATAAACGAAATAGTCGCATTAATTATTTTTTTAATTTAAAACTACTGAAACAATTTTTTATTTTATGTTCAACTTTATGTACCAGGTAGCCTATTTATAGGGCTCTTTTGTTTTATATTTTGTAAATAATCTCACGATCCCCCCCTCAGCTCTTTACACTGTATTAGAGCATTATTCCTTTACAGAATGTACAGCACAATTCACAAGCTTTGTGATCTCTGTCCTAGTGCAAATGTACTCTACCTAGCGCGCAATCAAGCTGTCAGCAGACGTCGCTGTCTTCATTGCAGCCGATACAGTCAGCTCGCTGTCCCCTCACTGCTCTGACAGTCGGAAAGGTGGCGATATGTGGCGATTATTTATGAAGCAAAGGCAAAAGAATCGTAAGAACTGAGAGAAGGCTGGCTGACAGCCAGTAAATAGACCATAAATACGTAGAGAAGAACTGCCTCATGTCCATAATAAATAAAAAATATTCTGTAAAAACTTATGTCTACTAGAATCATGAGTATTTTAATTGGTTATTTTACTACGCTTTATCAACTGCTGTGGCTATCTAGCGTCTGAGTGAGATGAAGGTGATAATGCCAGCGAAATGAGTCCGGAGTACAGCGCCGAAAGTTACCCAGCATTTGCTGTTAATGAGTTGAAGGAAAACCCCGGAAAAAACTCAACCAGCAACTTGTCACAATCAGGATTTCAACCTGGGCCCGTTCGTTTCACGGTTAGGCATACTAACCGTTACTCCACAGCGATGGACATCATGAGTATTAGGGCTAAGAGGAAACTGTGGAACATCACATTGTTTTCTCTCGAGCACATAATATGCACGTGATATGCTGTAGGACGAAAAAAATTGATTTTCATTTTTTATTTGATTCACAATAATTCATGGATATATTAGTAATTTTTATGTTCTTCCATTTAAAGGACATCAACTGTCGATTTAAAAATGGATGCTCAGTTGACACACCCCTTTAAAAATCTCTGATGTCTTGGTTCCAATACACGTTTTCTCCTGTTAATAATTTATGGTTAGAAATACGTATGTTATAAACTTTGTACTCTTTACTCGCACTCCTGTAGACGTGTGGAAAATTTAGAATCTTCGCTGAATTATTGAATCCGTTGTTTACATGTGTACACGTGGTGGGTGACTGTGGACACTTGATTTTGTATGTAGGCCTACGTACGTGTATTCAAGTTGTATGTATGTATTGTATGTATGTATGTATGTATGTATGTATGTATGTATGTATGTATGTATGTATGTATGATGCATATTTCTGTACGCAGAGCGTCATTAAAAACGCTGTTTTACGGGAATTCATAATGAAACTAAAGATAGATAGTACGCCTACTTATGAAGTGCACATAATGAGTTAAAGTTTTATGTATTTATTTATTACTTATTTACGTATTTATTTAGTTATTTATTTATTTACATGTTTATTTCTTTATTTACGTATTTATTTACTTATTTATATGTTTATTTATGTACTTATTTACTTATTTATTTACGTATTTATTTACTTATATATATTTATATATTTATTTATTTACATATTTATTTATATATTTGCTTATTTATTTATTTATTTTTCTACTTATTTATTTATTTATTTCTTTTTACTAATTTATATGTTTATTTATTTATTTATTTACTTACTTTACTTTAATTATTTACTGATTGATTGATTGATTGATTGATTGATTATTGATTTTATTGATTGATTGATTTTGATTGATTGATTTTGATATATGTACTTATTTATTTATTCATTCATTAATTTTTGAAATAATTTATTCTGGTTTTATAGTGTATTTTTATTTATTTATCTTTTTATTTATTTTTTTTAATTCTATTTATTTATTTATTTACTTATTTACTTAACTTTACTTTACTTACTACTTACTGATTGATTGATTGATTGATTGATTGATTAATTGATTGATTGATTTACTTATTTATATATCTATTTACTTATTTATTTATTCATTCATTTATTGAAATAAAAGAAGAGCCTTGTGTATTCTGGTTTATAGTGTATTTGGTTATTTATTTAATCATTTATTTATCTTTTTATTTATTTTTTTACTAATTTGTGTCTATTTATTTATTTATTTCTTATTTCTTATTAATTTCGTACTTTGATTGATTGAATTGATTGATTTATATATCTACTTACTTATTTATTCATTCATTAATTTCTTGAAATAAAAGAAAAGCCTTGTGTATTCTGGTTTTATAGTGTATTTGGTTATTTATTTAATCATTTATTTATCTTTTTATTTATTTTTTTACTAATTTGTGTCTATTTATTTATTTATTTACTTATTTACTTACTTTACTTTACTTACGTACTTACTGATTGATTGATTGATTGATTGATTGATTGATTGATTAATTGATTGATTGATTGATTTACTTATTTATATATCTATTTACTTATTTATTTATTCATTCATTTATTGAAATAAAAGAAGAGCCTTGTATATTCTGGTTTTATAGTGTATTTATTATTTATTTAATCATTTATTTATCTTTTTTATTTATATATATTTTTTTTATTTACTCATCCATTCATTTCTTGAAAGAAAAGAGGAGTCTTGTGAATTCTAGTTTTTATAGTGTATGTATTATTTATTTTCTTAATTACTCGCTTATTTATTTATTTGTTTATTTATTTAATCACTCATTTATTTATTGAAATAAATTAAGAGCCTTGTGAGTTTCGGTTTTTATAGTGCAATACCAGCCTAAACGTTAATTAATTCTTATTTTACTCACAACCTTTGGAAATTATTCTCAATACCTATACAGCAAGAATATGATTTTTTTACCAATGACGGGTGCTTGACTGTTCGTCATTCACTCATATGAAGCCAGTTACGTAGACCATTTTACCGACTGAGTCGTTGCCCAGGGTGAGCAATAGGAGGCTGATCTACGCTACACACACGATGAGATGATTATGGAGATTTATTTGTTGTGATGTCACAAGGGAACTGGAGTTCCCGGAGAAAACCCCTACGTTACCTGCACCACGGGCTTGCCCAACACAAGTTATAAATCGGTGATACACCCGTGATCGAACCCGGATCCACAGGATTTTAAGTCCAGTCCACTAGACCACCTTGGCGGCACAATAGGAAATATTGAATTGCATCCGTGAATATCAGTATCGTTAGAGTGAATGGAAACATCATTCGTATTCTTACTAATAACCCTGTGTAAACGTATTCCTCCGCTAGTCCACATGTCCTGACGCGGTGGAGTATCCATCCGGCGCTGCATGCAAGTGTCACGCGGGCCCCATCGCTGGGGGTGACAGCTGTTCCCAGATTATGTCGGAGCGTTCCGCACCTGCGTGTTCCCAGCTGAACTCTGCAGCCTGGGCTTCAATTTTTTAAGATGATTTAATTTCCCCGGCTTATGTCGAGAGTACCGACCATGCAAATAGAAACACTAAACACACGGATTGTGTCACCACAGCCTGACAGACTCAGCTGTGTTGCTTTGCTCTAGCTCAGCCTCGGCGAAAATGCGGCTCACGAGCACATTGTGGCTCGCAGTGCTTTTCTCTCGCTTCCTACCTACAACCCCCACCCTCTCACTCACTGGAGTCAAACTCCGTTCTATTTTATTTGTCTGACCTTGGCGTATCGTCGCAATGTCTCTCTCGAAACCATGTACCTCTACAAAAACGAAAGCTAGGATGGGAGGATGCATTCTTTTGCTTACAATATGATGAAAATATTAATGATTTGTTCACAAATATTACTAGGAAAAAATAACATAAAACGGCATTATAAGTTACTACATGTTACTGATGAAACATTAAAAGGTTGTGTTATTATTATTATTATTATTATTATTATTATTATTATTATCATTATCATCTCTGTACGTAGATTCTTTTAGAGCAGATGTACGAATAATGCGGTTAGATTTTCAATTTAAACTCACAGATTTACAATGTGACGTTAAATGAAAGCTAGATGTAAGGACTTCACAGATATTGAACTTTTCAAATCTTTGGAAAAAATAAATATTTGAAGCTTCGTTCTTTCGCTTGCTCTGTTGAAGCCATGTTCGCTGTAACTTACGTTTGTGAAAAATTATTTTCAACAATGAAAATAGTAAAAATCAAATTTAGATCACGACTGACAGACAAATACCTTCGTGATCAACTACGACTGGCAGTAAGTGACATAATTCCTGATTTTGAAACTTTGTCGCAGAGACATTCTGAAGACAGTTAATTTTAGGTTGTGATAATGTGTCCTATGTTTTCTTGTTCATTTTTTTCAAACGTCTAAACATTAACTTCTCCTTCGGTTGTCCGCCTCCCTCCGTAGGTGCTATGCACGTTGCAGCTTACACAGTGGCTCGGCGCACCATGGCCTTTTCGCCATGGCTGCTCTAGGTCATCGCTCTCTTTGACTGCATGTATCTTCAGTTACTGGTTGGTCATTAGTGGCGAAGCTAAGGTGGAAATACTGGGTAGGCTGAAAAATCTGCTTACCTTATACAGGAACATCATTTTATTTTTACTAACATGTTTAATATTAACCTGGCTATATCTTTGGATTAAAGGTCTAGAACCGGAAACACCGCTTGCTCCCCCTTCCAAGACTGGAGTTCGATGATACTAGCGTAAAATACAGATCACTTTACTAGGTATAGGAGGGAAGAAAAGTAGTTCGTCCATTTACGTAAACTAGGAAATATCGCAATTTTGAGTTCGATAATTTTCATTAGGTTTTTGATTAATCAAAATGCAGTACTGTATAGAATAAGTGTTTTTACTCACGAATTGAGCTGTCCATGCGTACGTATTCATTATGCAGTGTATATTATACTGTCTACAGCACATTAGCGTACAATATAGAGAATGAAGTTAAAGTGAAAAAATTATCGTAATATGGATATTTAAACACATTTTTGAAAATGGTGGCCGTTCATTTCGATACAGGCTTCAATTCTTTTGTGCATATTATCGCACTATAGACTAGTGTACCTAATTCCAATTTTATTACCAGTTTCGTCCTTTGTACGAATAACTCATGTTGAAATAATTCTGTACCTACTCTATAAAAGCGCACCTTACGTACTGTAAATTTAATCTTCATTTCTGCCCGAGCCGAAAAGATAAAATTACTCAGAAATGCTATCTACTGTCCGTTCAAGTGGTTTTGTCGCAGGGTCGTAGAAGGGGGGGGGGGAATCACGTGACAGTTAATTACTTAACGAGGCACTTTTATTTAAGTTATTTTAAACAGTTGTATAATATTACGTAGACGTCCAATTCCTAACAAAATTTAATGTTTTCAGAAAAGAGCTAAGACAGCCCAGCCACTAGACTTTATAGAGGGGCGAACAGAAGCAGGTGGGAGAAACCGGCATGCGACGTAGGGAAACGGACGACAGTACCTGTGCGAAAATATGATTCAATATTGAAAGCTCTTACGTCACTGGAAAACGCGAACATATTTCTGGAACGTACTATACTCACTAACTCAGTACTGCATACGCGGCCTTGGTTTTGTGTGGAGGACGGTTGGAAGTTTACTAGTAGAGGGGGTAGGAGTGAAGTACATTCAAAAACTCAGGTACAATAAAAATTGAAGTAAAAATAAAATGATGTCCCTGTATATATTTATATAGCATATGTTTCTCGGCTTTTTATAAACATTTTTTGTGACACATACCCCACAAGAAGATGATGATCACTCATTTTCATCCCAAAACAGATTACAGGTCAAACAATATAACTTAATTATCTCAGAGCACTCTGTTAGCCAAGGATATTTCTTATATCATGAAAATTGAAAATTTGCTTCGTGTGGAGTGTAGTATTGTATGGGACAGAAACATGGACATTACGACGAAGTGAAGAGAAGCGACTAGAAGCATTTGAAATGTGAATAAGGAGAAGAATGGAACGTGTGAAATGAACAGACAGAATAAGAAACGAAGCTGTGTTGCAAAAAGTAGGTGAAGAAAGGATGGTGCTGAAAGTGATCAGAAAGAGGAAAAGGAATTGACTAGATCACTGGCTGAGAAGAAACTGCCTTCTTAAGGATGCACTGGAGGGAATGGTGAACGGGAAAAGAGTTCGGGTCAGAAGAAGATATCAGATGGTAGACGACATTAAGATATATGGGCCATATGAAGAGACAAAGAGGAAGGCAGAAAATAGGAAAGACTGGAGAATGCTGGATTTGCAGTGAAAGACCTGCTCTTGGGCAGAAAAGTATGAAAGAGTCCACACCTATGGAGTAACGGTCAGAGCGTCTGGCCACGAAACCAGGTGGCCCGGGTTCGAATCCCGGTCGGGGCAAGTTACCTGGTTGAGGTTTTTTCCGGGGTTTTCCCTCAACCCAATACGAGCAAATGCTGGGTAACTTTCGGTGCTGGACCCCGGACTCATTTCACCGGCATTGTCACCTTCATTTCATTCAGTCGCTAAATAACCTAGATGTTGATACAGCGTCGTAAAATAACCCAATAAAATAAAAGTATGAAAGAATGAATATTTTGTTTTCCTCTAACCGTTATTTTAATATGTAAATGTGGTGTCGATCTTCTAACTTTGTAAGCTCGTTTTGTTTCATACGCAAAACTTGAAAACGGTTTCTCTTTTATTTCTATAAATGACCTCAATGTTCTCTCAGTATGAACCATTTCACACAAAATTAACATGTAACACACACATGTACTTTTGGTTAAAATAACACTCAACAATGCAGCGCACTGACAGAACACTAATATAGCGCAAGGTATTATTGTTGATGCTGGCCGTGTTTCGTACCGAGATATAGCGAATCGATACCCCTTGTCGGTCCGCCCCTCAAGCTTACGACTCAAGGTCGTAGTCATGTATTTAGAGGCTTCTGCCGCAAGCCTCGCACTGAACTCTCCATCCTGGAATGATTGCCAACATTGAACTTAATATATGGAAAGATCGGAATGAAACCAAGTGTTACGATATATCGTTGTTACAAACTTATAGGCCTACTGTTACTAGGTATAACTATATTTTTTTGGGTGGGCTAAGACTCAGAAGTCTCTTAAGAGCTTCGCCACTGATACTAGCAGAAAATATCCCTTAAATATTATTGTTATTTATCCAAGTAATGCCAAGTTTGCATTAACTTTTCATAGTTGCACATGTAGGCCTATTGTGCTCGCCAATGTTTCTCTTCCATGTCAAAGAATAATTAAATCTATTTTGTTTAAATGTAATGTAACTCCCCCATGAATAAACTCTTCCAAGTAGGTTATGTATAGGCCTATATGCGACTTCCCTTAGAAATGGACTCATTGTTATCGTCATTTTTTCGGATAAGACATAAGCGTTTCCATAGCAACCGAAGTAGATTTTACGGTCCAAAAAAAAAACCTTCAGGTTATTAATGTAGCTCGAATATCTATACTAATAATAAATCTGTAGCCGAAATTTTTCTGGTAATTTTCGATTTTCCAAAAATAATTGGTCCTAACATATATAATTAACCACCCTGAAACCGAAAATCGCTTTTTTGGAATTTTTGTTTGTCTGTCTGTATGTTTGTTACCTTTTCACGCGATAATGGCTGAACCGATTTCGATGAAAATTGGAATATAAATAAAGTTCGTTGTAACTTAGATTATAGGCTATATGGCATTCAAAATACGTTATTTAAAAGGGGGGTTATAAGGGGGCCTGAATTAAATAAATCGAAATATCTCGCTTATTATTGATTTTTGTGAAATATGTTACATAACAAAAGTTTCTTTAAAAATGATTTCTGTTCTCCGAAAAATTTTGATAGGACTGATATTTAATGAGATAAATGAGTTTTAAAATTAAAATAACTGCCATCTAAGGCGGTGTATTGAAATAAAAAACAAATGACTTCGTCTATAAGGGGCCTTAGACACAACAATCGAAAGCTATGAAACATAGCCTACAGACAATGTTTCTGTGTTTTATGAAGTAATATCAGAAGCTAAATTAACCGATTTGTATAATTAATTATTATTTCATCATTGGAAAGTGTAGTTTCTCTGGATGAACATAATGCTATAATGTTATTACAGTAACTTGTGAGTGAATTGAGGACAGGTAAGATTAAAATAGTTTCTTATGCACAGAAAACTTGATAGGTTATTCTGTATATTCATTTCCTGTATTTCTTATAATAATGTTTATGAACATATTCATTTTTATCTCAGAGAATTAACGAACAACGAGAGTGTATTGATTTAGTATGCAGTAATAGTACGTTAGCTTAGCAATCCATTATTTTATAATTCAAATTTTAACTATGCTCAATTGAATCGTGTTAAAATACATAAAATACATATGCAATACAAAAAAATTGGGTAACGAGCCAAGCAGATTATGTTGCGCTGTTGTAAAAGTTGTTCCTCCTGAGATTCAAGAGCTCCCACAACAAATTAAAAACTTTCTAATTCGAGTACATCCGTTATCAACACACTTTTTCATAATATAATATAATATAAACATAATAATAAATCTGTAGACAAAATTTTTCTGTTAATTTTCGCTTTTCCGAAAATAATTGGTAATAACAATTAAGAAACCTGTTAAAGGAATTGTCATTGCACCAAATGAGTGGTCTCTGGATCAAAATGATCGCATTTTAATATTTTAAATACAATTTAAATTAAGTAACATATTAAACGATTTATCCTTCTATCAAACACGAATGTTCCCTGGATCAAATGTCCTATTTTAATTATGTAATTACTTTATATTTATTTCTAACGGGTGCAGCGGAGCGCACGGATACGGCTAGTAGACAATATAGGTAGAAAAATAAGAAAAGATGAATAGACAGAAGAAGTTTGAAGCTCGAACAAGTGACACTCAATTTTCGGCTATCCAGCTAACCCAACTGAAGAGATGAACCTTCCGAGTCTCGGAAGACAACTTTGAACACGGACTGGGAAGTAGTACAGATTATATTTAAGCATATGTTTGAGCCATCCGAAAGGACTATATCACGGCATGTGCAAAAACACATTGTAGTGTTGTGTGATTCGTAAATATCTGCTACAGGGACGTCGACATATTGGATAAGTGGACGGACGCGTGGGGAGCGAGCGCTGTTCATTCTGCAGCTGTCGAACCTCTCCATCCTAACCACAGTGCCAACCGGAGTGCCTCATTTTCCACTTTACATAGTGCAGCGAGTACAATGTGACGGTGCTCAAATCGATTTAGAGATTTGCACACAGATAATAAGTCTTCAATATCCCTGACACAAAGAAAAACAAAATCTGTGCTCTATTAGGGTACCGCCACCGGTTCGCAGAATATGTAACTCAGTTTCCAGAATAAAACTGGTACAGTTGTGTTCGTTTAAATGTTTTAGTGCGACAATCCGAAATTATTCCCAACTCACAACAAATTTTTCCACTAGGTTAATTAAAAATTTATCTTTTGAAGAGGTGGAGAAGTTCAAATATCTTGGAGCAACAGTAACAAATATAAATGACACTCGGGAGGAAATTAAACACAGAATAAATATGGGAAATGCGTGTTATTATTCGGTTGAGAAGCTTATATCATCCAGACTGCTGTCAAAAAATCTGAAAGTTAGAATTTATAAATCATTAAAATAATATATATGATATGCGTAAATCACTTCGTGATTTAAGACGGCGCTTATTCCGTCGGATCCCGGCCAACTAGTTACTCATAACGAGTGCACCTCAGCACATATGTGGACTTTAGTCCTACGTTCATAGACATCTATGACGTAGTGCAGAGGGCGGCCACTAGAGGGAACCCAAGAGTTGGAACTTAAACTGAGACGATTCTGTCCGCCGCCGGAGTGAGTATCCAGTGTGGCTTAGTGGATAAAGCATCAGCACGTAGAGCTGAATACCCGGGTTCAAATCCAGGCGCCGGAGAGAATTTTTCTCCGTTCCATTACTCTTTCATCGTGTGATGACGCTGAATATCTGCATGGAAATATCATATGTACTTCGGTATATTAAAATAATATATATTTAAAAAACAGTTATATTACAGGTTGTTCTTTATAGTTGTGAAACTTGGACTCTCACTTTAAGAGAGGAACATAGGTTAAGGGTGTTTGAGAATAAGGTGCTTAGGAAAATATTTGGGGCTAAGAGGGATGAAGTTACAGGAGAATGGAGGAAGTTACATAACACAGAACTGCACGCATTGTATTCTTCACCTGACATAATTAGGAACATTAAATCCAGACGTTTGAGATGGGCAGGGCATGTAGCATGTATGGACGAATCCAGAAATATATATATAGAGTGTTAGTTGGGAGGCTGGAGGGAAAAAGACCTTTAGGGAGGCCGAGACGTAGATGGGAAGATAATATTAAAATGGATTTGGGGGAGGTGGGATATGATAATAGAGAATGGATTAATCTTGCTCAGGATAGGGACCAATGGCGGGCTTATGTGAGGGCGGCAATGAACCTCTGGGTTCCTTAAAAGCCAGTAAGTAAGATTAATTCAAAGTGTATCGTATGCTTTTAGTGTCACTTTAATACAAAGTGTTCCAAAGTGATGGTCAATAAATATTTAAAGATGAAAAGTACAAACTGAAAGAAGCAAAAAAAGTTTCAATAAACATTAGACCGCAAATTAATTCTCCATGCGCTATTCCCTTAGGCAGAGAAGGGCCTATACCGTGGCCTCCTAGGTCACCGGATTTAAATTGGATTACATTCCTGTGTTTGGGAAGACGGAAGAAAACCGAAAAAAAAAAATCGCAAGAATTGGATTGTCGCGTCAGATATATGTGGAAACAACAAGCATTAAAACTCGTGTTTTTTTTTTTCAAAAATATTTTATTACCGGTATATTAAATTCCCACAACATCACAACATTTGCAGTAAGCGTTAAACCAGAGACAATAAATAAGAACAATATTTTATAAATTCATAATACTTAAAAATTTTATAACTAAGGAGGCATTGAGAATAATATTTATAGCTCTAGTACAATCATTAATACAATATGGTATAATAAATTGTGGTGGAGTAGCATCATCTGTACTTAATCCATTAATTTTATTACACAGAAGATTAATAAAAATTTGTCTGACCAAAAATATGGATTACCCAACAAATTTAATTTTTACAGATTTTAAAGTATTAATTATTGAAGAAATTTATAAATATAGTTTACTAACTTACTACCACGGAAATCAAATAAAACATAAATCTAATCGACATGAATATCGTACTCGAAGACAAAAGTCTACTTTCCCATTAATTGAGCCTAAATGTCATACAAGTGCAGCTCTTAAACATGGTGCTAGTTTCGGCCCAAGACTGTATAATAAAATTACAAACCATTTTCGAAATTTGAAATATTTTAAAATTGAAGCTTTTAAAAAAGAAATTTATAAAATTATTCATGATATTATATAACATTAACAAATGTATTTTTTTTTTTTTTACCTTTTATTTCTGTAGACTATATTCATGTTTTTATTGAATATCACTGGCTTCTGTCTGATTGTAAATTTATATTATTAAATGTGTCTTTCTCTCTCTCTCTCTCTCTCTCTCTTTTTTTTTTTTTATTTTATTTTTTTTTTTTTTGCTCGTGTGTTATTTATTGGTTTGAATTAAGTTACTTACTATATTTAGTAAACTGTCCTTGTAACTTTTATGTTATATTATTGACTAAGACCACACCGTACACGAACCTGGCTCTTACGGTAGTGGCTAGAAACGTTTTTGTTTTATAAATATAATTTGTACTCACTAGATAGCTAGCTAGTTCAATAAAAAAATAAAAAATAGGTTCATTTATATTACAACTAGTGGCTTGTGCAGAAAATGCTGCAAACTAAGTTCATTAGACGTTCAAATACGAGTAAACATTTTTCAGATTTATTTTCAATGAAGAATACCAGACATTCTGAAAGTTATTTGCTTCCATAATAATGAAAGATACTCTCTCTCGAGCCAATACTGAAGAGAACCACGCATATAAATATCTACACCACACCGCCATTAAATATATGAAAAAGACCCAACCCCCCTTGATTAATAACTATAAAAATATTTGATTTTTAATAACAATATTATTATCTGAAGTAAGTGTTATAGCTTTCAGTAACATATACTATATATACTATATAGCCGCCACTCAGTAAAATATAGAAATCAAAATCTAATTTAAGTTATTCTCTACATCTACTTATATAACCCCAAAACGTTTCACTTTCATATCATCAATAGTATTAATATGTATAATTAATTAAAAATAGTCACATCATGGTATTAACTACAATAATATTTCATTTCTAATGGTAATAATGTCATCAAACCACCTCAAGTTTTGTAGTTTTTAATATCCAATATACAGCTGTACCCAGAAAATTACACATCATAGAATCGAACCTGTAAATTATTTTTGTAACTTAAGTTGTTTATAACAAATTTAATTTGAGCTCTAAATATGTCAGCATTCTTGCAGATCATGGCCTTCGTGTAATATTGTTTACTGTAGTGTGTGTTTTATTTTATTCTGAAATGCAATTAGCTAGTTCTCAAAACTGACGACAGATGGATTTTGGAAAATAGGAAAATTATGTTGAAAAATTGACATTTCACTGAAAACTACTATTTTTCTGAAAAACTTTGAGTTCCAAGCTTCAAGATGAGGGGTTATTTATTAAAATCCGTTCAGCCGTTTTCCCGTAATTTCCATTACCAGTTAAAATTATATATAGATGTGCTTTTTTCTGCCTTTCTCTCTCTTTTTTTTTTTTTTTTTTTTTTTTGCTCGTGTGTTATTTATTGGTTTGAATTAAGTTACTGTATTTAGTAAACTGTCCTTGTAAATTTTATGTTATATTATTGGCTAAGACCACACCGTACACGAGCCTGGCTCTTACGATAGTGGGTTGAAATATTTATGTTTTATAGATATAATTTGTACTCACTAGCTAGCTAGTTAAATAAAAAAAAAAACAAAAGTTAGGTTTATTTATATTACAATTTCCCAAGCCTTCTTTTCTAACGCACCCGACCTACTTTCGGAAACTGTCTATTGATGTGCAGAATTATATTATCCGCTACAAAATGGTCCATAATATTGGTGTTAGAATGTGACCTCAAAGACGATAGGAGTTGAACCCAGGTCTTCAGACACCCCCACACTTGACATGAACTTGAGGCACCATTGGGACACGTGATTGAAGCTGATAGGAGCTGGATCCGTCTCAAACACAGTTTCCTCGAGACGTTCACTTTCTTAACCTTCAAGATATCTAATTCAGCTTCCTAGAACGAGCGCGCCGTCCACGCGCCGGTCTACTGCATCGAAATCAACCGATTATCACGATGCAGAGCACCAGTACGAGGCAGCGACGGAAAAACAATAACAGACAGAGAGAAAATGCATGCTTGGAAATCATAATACTATGTGTTTTCTTGCATTCTTTTGCGGAGCCCTGAGTCTGATTGGCTATGCGAGCTCCAGGCATTTGGTCCATTTATCTCACTCTATAACAGGCATGTCAGAAATCAGACTCTAAGGCCCGATTGTATAAACCGTTTAATTTTAGATCAGAGGTTAAATTGATTCTTGTTTCAGCTGAACTTGGAATTTTGTGTTGTATAAAGTCTAATCTGAGATTAATTTGTCTCAAACTAAAGTCAACTTTAACTGAAGAAATTTCTCCGATTAAGTTAGATGATACAAGTTCAGTTATTTCTTTTCCGTTTGAAATATACGAGTGACAGATTGTGCTAATAAAATATCCATAATTATTAATATTAATAGATATGATAGGTACATTTATATATATTTCTTTCAATTTCTTGCCTTAATACACAATCTTATATTTTATAAGGCTCTATCGTGTTCAGCAGTATCAAATAACGTAACCTATAATTATATTATGTTTATAGCCATTAATTACTAATGGATATGATAGGTACATTCATAAATTTTCACTTAACTGTATTACTAAACGAAAATTGTCGTTTTATAAAGCTTTATTATGTTTAGCAGTATCAAACACCATAACATGATATCAACTCGGAGAACAGTCAACCTTCTTCTTATTGTCCGCCATTATTTACATTGCACAAAAAACCAGTGTCTCCAACAGAGTGTACGGAAAGTCGCCAAAAAGTAGTTGTAAAGTCGTTAGATTTCTCATTATCAACAAAGAAAGATTAAATTTTGTCATTATGGGGTGCTAAAAAAGGTCACTAAATCCCTATTTAAGCAATATAAAAGTTAAAAGAAATTGTTGTTGAAAAAGAGTTAAAGTCGCTAGATTGGCAACACTGAACAAACCTGTCCGCGCATCACGTATTTCACCTGTTTATGCGATGTTGCCAAATCCTTTTCACGTGAACTTAGATTGCATTTGAACCAAGGTAATTTGATCGCAGAAAAGTTTTATACAATAGAAGAAGTGTCTGAACTCGGTTCACTTTTCGATCTTCGATCAAAGTTGATCTTTAGTCAGGGAGTTTTATACAATTGGGCCTAATGTGCAGTTATGTGCGCGGATCGCCGGTGTGTGCAGGTTGCATCAATCAAGTGTTGCTCTTACCCGTTCTTAGCTGGATGGGTGTACAGTAATATATTCTGCGCTCCTAGGGTTGGATTAAATAGACATTTGGACATAATAACCACAGTTAGCAGAACGAAAAAAACACAGTTACTATCAGTGTCTATATTTGACAATTGTAATACAAGAAACTTTAGGGTTACTCAGTTATACTTCACAAAGTAGTGGTTTGTAAAGTATAATTTATTAATATGATTTTTATACAGTATTTGAAGAAAAAAAAATGCGGTAATTTCGAAACAACAAGAAACGAACAAGTATTTCATTTTACGTAGTAGGTACTAATTATTTTAAAGTAATAGACCCTACTCTTTCATTGTTCGTCAAGCATTATTATATACTGTGACCATTGGTACACAAATGTTGAAATATATACTTAATTACATTCAGTAGGACATTGTGAAGTTTTTACACTGAAATCATTTCTTTGCTGTATGTCAATATAAATTAATATTAATAAATATAAATTAAGCTTAGAATTTAAATTCACATATAGTTTATTTGAAATCGTTGAGAGCAAGTATCGAAAAGCTCGGAGCGTTACTGAAAGAAATTAAAAGTGTAGTTCACAAGCTGTGAAGCGACGATATTCTCTTTATGTCAGATTTAAAGATTTATTAATAAAAGTATACTGAATTAATATTGCGACGTGAGATGGAAAATTTGCCATTATATATTTTTCCAGAAACTTTTTCCGCCTTGCAAATAGTTGTTTTCTTCTCTCCTTACAACCTCAAGAGCCTCACATGTATTCCTCGCTATATTCTCATCACTTACCAGTTTATGAAATGAAAGTCGTTAGTCGTTAACCTTTGAAGGCTGTGTTAGTACAGACTCCAAAACAACGCCATTGTAAAGTACGTTTTGCCGTGAGAGTACTGATTAAGAAATAAGCGCTGCCAATATCATATTTTGAGTATTTTACTAATCTGATCTAAATTGTCACCTCACAACACTATTACCTCGACATAGGCTGATGAAAGCCTTTCATTTTAAAATAATTATTATTGTTGGCTGAGGAAAACATTATAACAATTATGTTATTATTATGATTCGTAATTTCTCTTCTCCGTTATCTGTGAACTCCTCACTTTATTTATCATAACTAGACTTCGTGGAATTGCCACGAGAATCGTAAGGTTTACTGCGCACGCGGTATAGACTGTATGAGAAGGGTGCGTGCAAAGGATGGGGTATGCCTCTAATGTAAACACTGAGCAGTATACTGCGGTTACAATAAAACCTGTATCCTGCATTCAAGAAATATAATGATCACTGAAGTAGGAAATGTCTAAACATGTAAGTACACAATTATTTTATAGTGAGATATATTAACTCTTAAAATTTAATGTAAGATACTCGCATCATCCTTGAATATGTGAATTGCAGTGAAGAGTTACGTACATTTTGAGCGACTGCAAAGTAACCTCCTTCGATGGTCACTTAAACAGTTTTTATTTTGGGAAAATGTACGTTCAACATCACACGATGTAATACGTACATATTTGAAGAACGGAAAGTGACTACTTTTTAGTACACCAACTTCAGACGTCTTGTCGTGACCTGATGGTACATCATTTATAATACGAAGTTGTGAATAGGCAGAATTTTTAACAATAATGTTCCTGAACTTACATTTCACTTTTTCTGAAATTAGTGAATTGTTATTTTGTATAACGATTTGTGATGCTTTATTCACTATATTAAGGGCTTGTAGTTTAGACGATTCTAACAGGATGATGCTTTTGGACACGATTTTAAAATTAGAATTAATGAACAGAATATCTTCCAATAGCTGTTCCGAAGGCAATGATTTTTACAGCTGCAACAGCGGAACTGTTTGTGCTATCCAATGCATCAATACCTCCACTATTTTGCCGTAATGTTCTGCATAATAATTAACAGCATCCAATCACGTTCCCCAACGGGTCAAGACTGGCTGCGGGGGTAAGGGTATTCCAGGGGCAATTGTTTGGAACAGCAACACTCTCATTGTAGTATGTTTGATTGAATTCTTGTCTGCACTGAACAAATGTTAAGCTTTGACTATTCCAACCACAATAATGAAAAAACAAGTGATTACTTAGATATACATTAGCTGTAGCTGCTCTATTTATTTGGACCAGTCACAACTCTTAACATGAACTGCTTATACTACGAGACCGGGCGGCCGCTCACCTCCTCTATACTACTGTACATCGGCAACCTGATTGCATGTTGCGTGTGACAATTCAACGAAGTTTAATCATAACTCATTCACAGACACAGCCAAATCGGCACTCGTACTGAAACTGTGTTACTGAAACAAAAGCTGCTGCAGGTATTGTATAGACCTGTCGCATTCCCCTCCAAGGCGATTCCCTCCCTCCAGGTAGGGGAATAGAGAGTGCACATCGCACAGAGACAGTTGCACAATGTGCAGGGTTTGACATGCCTGCTCTATAATTTATCATAAGGAAAAATGATTAGTTTACAAAACAGCTCCTTTGGCCACAGGTCATCTCTGGCCCTCGTCGACTTGTGAGGTCATCGGGAATCGAATCCGAGAATTACTGAGTTCCGCCCTGCGCGAGTTATTTTGTTAGTTGGTTATTTAATAACGCTTCATCAACTACTATGTTGTTATTATTAGACTTCGAAGTTCAGGTCCCGGTGGAGGAGATACAGGTTGGGGGAACAGGCTAAGGCTTGTTTACCTTTTCCGGTCGGGTTGAAGGTTTAGTCCGTACTAGCACTGAAGCTGGGACAGTTGGGTCTACGTGAAGTCATTGCGATATCGTATGCAAATGCATATTTTTACGTTTGTGATGACGATATGCGAAGCTAATTCTGCATATGTTTGCATATTTCAGACGTTCCTGCATATAATGGTACTATTGTGCATATGTTGTAGCATATTTTCAGGATTTTCTTGCATAAACCTCCAAACCCACTTTCTTGTAAAAAAAAAAAAAACAAATATTCTGGATTATCACATTTCTATATTTTCTGCCACCAAATCCAACAACAATTACTTCACTTGATATGTCGCATTAGGTTTCTTCCTGCGTTTCTGGTCTACACAGGTCATAATTTAACCCTAGGTAAACTATTTTCACGCACTTAACCTACATACACAAGTAAATCTGTTTATTTTCATAATGAATTGGTAGTTTACATGATGCTAGTCAATTATTTTCTATTAACCTTTCCGTACTTCGGTATGAAAAATATAGGGCCGTATTCATAGACATTATTAGCGCGGGCTTCCGATGGATGATCAGCGAATTAACGTTTTTCGTATTCATAAACCAGTGTTAGCGATATGATATGATATGAATCATCCAGTCGATAGCCGGGGCTAGTTTAGCATGCTCGTAGCGCGGGCTAGCGAAATGTCTATGAATAGCACCGTTAGCACTTAGTTTCAGAAAACCAGGATAATAAATGGTGTTGCAAATACAGAACTGAGTGTTATCCAAGATAATGGTATTACCATAGTTTTAGAAATCTAAGATAACAGCAAATATTAGTGGCGTTGGTGAACACAGAGTTGAGTGTTATCTGTGATAATGTTATTAACTGACTTTTAGAAAACTAAGATAACAAGAAAATTTACCAGTGTTGGTGAAAATGGCCCTTAGAACTAATTTTAGACATTTTTAAACTATGACAGACGGATTCTCAGTGAACTCTAGTGGCAGGGGATCGGAACGTCTACGACAGCGTTTCTCAAACTTTTCTGAAGTGGGGACCACTTTTTTTAAGTCAGAACAGTTCCGCGGACCACCTTACTCTTGTTTCCTTGGAAAGCAAATTTATCATTTTTGTAGCATATTTTAATACAGTATACTTATATTTTAAAACACAATTAATTAATTAAAATCAATTTAATTCATTTAGATTAGTATTAACTAATTAAGTTAAACGATGAAAGAGTAATGGATCGGAGAAAAATTCTCTCCGGCGCCGGGATTTGAACCCGGGTTTTCAGCTCTACGTGCTGACGCTTTATCCACTAAGCCACACCGGATTCCACCCCGGCTTCGGAAGAATCGTCTCAGTTTTAAGTTCCAAAACGTCATAGATGTCTATGAACCTAGGACCGAAGTCCACACATGTGCTGAGGTGCACTCGTAGAGCTGAAAACCCGGGTTCAAATCCCGGCGCCGGAGAGAATTTTTCTCCGTTCCATTGCTCTTTCATCGTATGATGACGCAGAATATCTGCATGGAAATATCATATGTACTTCGGTACATTATAATAATAATAATTAAGTTAATGTTAATAGAAAAAATCATTTTCGTGTTTTAATAAATCAAGGCTATGAAATTCGATAAAATCTTTAACTTATTAACTAAACAAACTAAATAAATGTCGTGCTCACATTAATGAGATGGATGAGCCTGCCGATTCTTGCACAGCTGTTCTATACTTGGACGTATGCTGGTAAGCTAAAGTCGGAGATCGTCACACACATCGAGTCGATTTCGGTAGCCTACTTTGTTTTTATTAGAGTTAGTGATGAAAACCCTTTCTCACACAGATACGTAAAAGCAAACTGAATTATAATCTCTAAAGCACCATTGTACAGTTCACTGTATTCTCTTTTCACTTGTGATGAGGTCCAGAAATTAACCATACCTTCCGCTTGGAATTTCATTTTAAGTCCGGTGTCATTCGAGAGTTCAATAAACTGTTCTCTTTCACTCAATGAAAGTTTGTTATTTTCAATATCGCAATGAAAGTGATCACGAACCCATGAAAATTCGTCATATTTACTTGGAAAATAAGTTTCAAATTGTGACCTCAGAGTTTCTAGATGCGAACATATGTCATTGCATAATTCATTTCCAATAACGGAATCATTTTCGATCAAAAAAGACTCTAGGGTTTGAAATAGTGAAAAAATCGTCTGTTTTACGGAACTGACCCATGAGTATTGAGAACAGTCAAAGAATTACCTTGAAGAGAGAGATTTAGTTCGTTTAATTTTGATAATATATCTGAAAGATATGCCAATGTATTTAGCCACATGTCATCAGCAGGGAAAAGATGGCAAGAAACACCACGTTCATAGTGCTTTAAATCCCTCTTTTGTTGCTGAGAGTAGAGTGGGAAGTCGATAGACAGGTAGGGTAATAAATTCCATAAAATGTCAGTACTGGGAGAAAAAGTAAAAGGCGATTGCCATGTGTCATTTCCAAACTCTGAGATTTTCAGCTAAAGTTTGATAAGCAATTCGTTTGAATTTTATTTTTTCTTCTGTACTTTTTGAAGGACCACAGGTGGTCCGCGGACCATAGTTTGAGAAACGCTGGTCTACGACTTCCCAGCCGTAATCACCACCCAAACATATCACCGTGACTGTGAAGAACTCCAGAGCTGTGCGTATATCACAGCCGGCATTGCCTTAAAACAATAGAATTGCATTATGTTGTAAGTTTATATTAAGCACGAATCTAAACTGAGGCTAGACTGATAATTTTAGTTAAATTGTAAATAACATAATATATAAATAAATATCGCGATTTCTCCGATGTTCTGAGGCGATCCTGGCACCGAACAAGATTATATGACCTTTCGATGTCAGGTCTTGACATATCTCTGGCAACTCTCCATAACTACAGAAGATTATGCTATTTGTTAATTATAACACACGTTTGGTCATTGATTCAAGGCTCGGTGCCCAAAGAAGTTCTCCTTAAATGTCAGTAATAGAATGACGAATTACTTTTCTTTTGCTATACAAGCGAGTGAAAGCAAATCAGTTCATGTTACTTTTGGAACCAGAACTGAAACCTGTCCTCCTGTAACGCTTTACAACAAAGAACTTCCTGAAGCAGACGATGTTAAATATTTAGGTATGCATTTAGATCGCCGATTAACATGGCGTAAACATATTGAAACTAAAGGTAAAGAATTAAATTTTAAAACATCAAAAATCTATTGGTTATTGGGACCTAAGTCAATGATAATAATAATAATAATAATAATAATAATAATAATAATAATAATAATAATAATTCTTTATTTATACTGGCAGAGTTAAGCCCATAGGGCCTTTTCTTACACTCTACCAGGTCACAAAGTATACAAGCAGTTAAAATTTAACAAAAAGTTAAAGAACAGAATACTAACATATTACAAAAAAATAATAATAATAATAATAATAATAATAATAATAATAATAATAAAATCGACACTAAACAACATGAAAATAATACCATAATAGAAAAAAAGTAAAATACATTGGAATATAGTGAAAGCAACTCATTTAGTACAAATGGTTAATATGGAAAAACTTAAGAAAGAATATATCAAAATATATCAAAATATCGACACTAAACAAATGAAAATAATACCATAATAGAAAAAAAAAAGTAAAATACATTGGAATATAGTAAAAGCAACTCATTTAGTACAAATGGTTAATATGGAAAAACTTAAGAAAGAATATTTCAAAATGGAATGTAATAAAATAATAATAAAAAAGAAGAGAAATACGAAAATTAAATAAAATTCACGGTAAAAAGGCTATGATAATAAATTCATCGGCTGATAAAGAGAACAAAAAGGGGAAAGGAAGGAAAAAGAAATATATAGCCTATATTTTTACAAAACTATGGCAGAGAAAAGGGCTTATAACTGAAAGGAATCTAATTCAAAAAGTGCAATTTTAATTTAAAACTGTCATTAGAAAATAAACTTCTTGTTTATAAAGTCGTACTAACACCAATCTGGACAAACGGCATCCAACTGTGGGGAGCTGCTAGCAACTCAAACATTGAAATACTGCAGAGGTATCAGTCCAAAACTTTACGTTCCATTGTCACTGCACCATGGTATGTACGTAATGATGTCATTCATCGTGATCTTAACATTTCAACTGTGAAAGAAGAAATCTCCAAGTTCAGTAAAAATATATGCACCAATTAAATCAACATCCCAATCATCATGCATTAAATTTGCTGGATAATAGTCAAACAATAAGAAGACTTAAAAGGACCAATGCTCTTGATCTTCCATTCATTTTTACTACAGCTATTTGAAACATTGTTATTTTTCTTTTGGAGTGTTGTCATGGGATAACATCTCCACTCATGTCATATTCTTTTGTGCGAGATCGTACGTATTTGCTTGTTTTCCGCACAGAACCAATACGCGGTAAGTGTGAAATACCACATTCAGTATTCCCAACGTAACACACATAACAATTTCCCTCTTCTTACCGCTTAAGCGCGACATTCATTTTACTGCTTTAGGCTTTTAACATATTATTTTTAGAGACGTTTAACATAGTAATAATTATAAATTGAAACTTACCACTGCAATTTCACCTAAATTGCACTGTTAATTATTGTTTTTAAATATTTGCAAAAATTAAGTAAAGTCTACTACTCCACGAAAGCTATTGTATTCCTGATACAAGTAACATTAAGGAAGCCGTGAAAAAATCAACAAGACTCCAGATGCCGATGTTATTACTGCAATATGTTATATAAATAATATTGTTAAAATATTAAAATGAAAAATAAATCATTACATAACCTTACCGTTTGTTTTAAGTTCGCATTTATAGACTGGGGGGAAAAAAAGACAGACGTATATCACGGCCTGCTGGAGTATAGATATTTTTGTTTTCTAAAGTTGCCGTCATTAAACAGAAACCAAGATGGAGATTTCATTGCAACTAATTAGAAATTCGTCTTTCAGGTATGTAATAAACGATCTTCGCACAAAATAATGTACGATACACGAGCGGTATGTTTGTTTTCATGTTCTCGGAAATTAAAAAAGCTCAACTACGTTTCGCTTTTTCAATCTTTTCCTCGAACATGAAAACGTCAACATACCGCTCTTGTAACGCATATTACTATTATAATATTTACTTATTGTCTATTGTAGACAGATTGTAAATGTGGCAGGTGTTAAATTTAAATTTAATATATATATATATATATATATATATATATATAAATTCTAAAGAAAACGTCGCAATGTTGCAACGATAGAAAACTCCAATTTTCTACATCTCTGATTTCGAAAAATGAAGTAATATTTTCTTGTCTGTCTACAACGCTTATAATAAAATACAGCGTGGTCCTCTCAGACTCCCCCCCCCCCACCTCCGAGTTTGATTGTATGAAAGGAAGACCAGAGGCGCAGGGAAATTTTATCTTTTTTATTGAGAATTTCAACTAAAATATTTTCGTCATTGATCTGGATGGCATTGGTGATTGTTGTTTGTCGATGAAGAAATTATACAACATAATCATTACCCCTACGGGCCGGTATTATAAACGCCTTTTAAACCTTACGTTCAGTTTAAACTGAAGTTTTTCGTTCTGCTTCGTATTATAAACCTTAACTACCAGTTAATCTTGAGTTAACTTGAGTTTAACTTGATCGGCAGTTCTCTCCCGTTTAAACTGCAGTTCAAGGCTCAACAGTGCAAGATGGCGGTTCCCGCAATACACATGGATATTGCAGATGTTTTCCAAGAACTTATGAGTGACGATAAGTGAGTGATCAATATTACTGAACGACCACGTCGGCCAAGAATTTTTCGAAATAGAATGCACCACTTTGAAATATACATAAATGAACATAAGTTTTAAAACAGATTGAGGTTTTCGAAGCAGACGGTCCTAACCTTCAGAATTAGGCTTATAGTCTTAACCTTGTTTCCAAAAATTGAAACTCGGATACAACATGCAACAGAAAAATGGGAAAGTGCAAAAATATGTGTTTTAGGGTTTGAATTTAAAGATTATTTGACAAGATAAATGATTTCTTTTTCTATTTTTGAAAACATTCTGTTGAATCTCTGCATCAGTCACTAGTTGCGCTGCGCTATTCTTCCTCTGGTAGTAGGCATACTGAAAACGATGGAAGATTTCGGAGGTGTCCGTAAATCTACTATAAACCTATTGCGCATTGTACTGTGTGTGGCAGACAGTCTCCTGATAAGATTTACTATGGGGCCTGATTTTATAAACACACTAATAATATTACCTAATTTTACTAGGCTCGTAAAAATAATTTTATTACTTTACTGAATCCTGTTTCGTAAATATTCTAGACAACACATAAAATGCGCACACTAATATTATTAGTTCATTACTCAGTTGATTCTGCATGCAGTTACTTTGGTTGCATTGTGTTTGGGAGAATAACGTTGGTAGCCAGCATTAAGAACCTATTTGAGGTTAAGTTTGACAAGCATATTGAAGTACGCGGTATTGGTCCTCTTTAGGTTTTTCATATACTCTGATATCGAAGAACAAAGATGATCTTAGCATGCAGGCTTTCACGGCCGGTGTCTAGTTGAAACGGAGCTTTCGGGCTAAGATGCCGTGGTCTACTGGTGCAGATGTTACCAGACGTTTCGTCTACTACTGCGGCAGACATCTTCAGTGGTTAGGTATCCTCGGTCGAAGTCTTCTGCTCGGGAAAAGTGGTTAGGTATCCTCGGTCGAAGTCTTTGGCTCGGGGAAAGTGGTTAGGCATCCTCGGTCGAAGTCTTCTGCTCGGGGAAAGTGGTTAGGTATCCTCGGTCGAAGTCTTCTGCTCGGGGAAAGTGGTTAGGTATCCTCGGTCGAAGTCTTCTGCTCGGGGAAAGTGGTTAGGTATCCTCGGTCGAAGTCTTCTGCTCGGGAAAAGTGGTTAGGTATCCTCGGTCGAAGTCTTCTGCTCGGGAAAAGTGGTTAGGTATCCTCGGTCGAAGTCTTCGGCTCGGGAAAAGTGGTTAGGTATCCTCGGTCGAAGTCTTCTGCTCGGGAAAGTGGTTAGGTATCCTCGGTCGAAGTCTTCTGCTCGGGAAAAGTGGTTAGGTATCCTCGGTCGAAGTCTTCTGCTCGGGAAAAGTGGTTAGGTATCCTCGGTCGAAGTCTTCTGCTCGGGAAAAGTGGTTAGGTATCCTCGGTCGAAGTCTTCGGCTCGGGAAAAGTGGTTAGGTATCCTCGGTCGAAGTCTTCTGCTCGGGAAAAGTGGTTAGGTATCCTCGGTCGAAGTCTTCTGCTCGGGAAAAGTGGTTAGGTATCCTCGGTCGAAGTCTTCTGCTCGGAAAAGTGGTTAGGTATCCTCGGTCGAAGTCTTCTGCTCGGGAAAAGTGGTTAGGTATCCTCGGTCGAAGTCTTCTGCTCGGGAAAAGTGGTTAGGTATCCTCGGTCGAAGTCTTCTGCTCTGGAAAATTGGTTAGGTATCCTCCAGTCAGGTTATCAGTTGCTACAGGTATCGCGAGCAGAAGACTTCGACCGAGGATACCTAACCACTGAAGATGTCTGCCACAGTAGTAGACGAAACGTCTGGTAACATCTGCACCAGTAGACCACGGCATCTTAGCCCGAAAGCTCCGTTTCAACAAAGATGGTGTTTCTTAATGAAGATTCTCCACGAGCGTCGGCTATTTTAAATCAATAATATAATTAAACAGTTGCGATGTTCTTTTTTTTTCCTAGCAGTAATACCAATCGTATTCCACTACGGTTTAACTTAACTGAGACTCTATAATACGGCACGTTGAGTTAAACTCATGGTTAGGTTTAACATAATATTTAGATTAACCGTATTTATAAAACCGGGCCTAAAAGGTACAAATTGTTCAAGAAATTAAGTCAACTGACAAATCTTAACGACAAGAATTTGCAATGAGATCCTTAGTATAATATGAATGGAAAAATCCTCTAGCATTTGTTTTTTTTTTTTTTTTCAGTATTTATTTATTTTCTCTTCACTGCTTAGCAGAATGGGTGTTTCCATGTGTTGACAAGTGCTACTGAATTTACTGCGATGTTGCAAATATTTCTTGAAAGAAAGTCTACTTTCCACAAAATAAAAAAGAAATAATGCAAAATGGCAAAGGAAAATTCTGTCCCTTTCATCTTATCTGCGTCGTTACTGTCATTGAACACCTTCCTTACATTCTCTATGTACCAATATGATATATATTAATATGTTATAAAATATTTGTTACTATTCTTATTTTTCGGGCCGTAACTAACTTATTTCCTTCAAAAATTATTCTTCAAATTCAACAGTGACTTACAGCCCTAAGGTCCATAATGCAGCCATGTGTGAACATATCAAGGAAATCAATGAAATCGTAACCAAATCCTTGAAGAAATGCAGCGTTAACAACGTCCTTGCTGATAGACAAAATGACATATTTTTTGAGGACGCAGAAAGTGAAATTTAAAATTCTAACGTCGGCAAACAATTTTAAAGAACGTAGGCAACTTTTACTAATTCGTGTGCCCTGAATTCGAATTTGAAATCCAAATACCCTATATCACTTAAAATTTTCCTTGAAATCAGATTTAACTTTTGCTTCTAAAATATATCTACAAATTTTTTCCATATTTTCACTTCCACACAGAAAATTTCGCGACACGAAACGTACTAAATAGTCTATTTTACTTTAAAATGTTGTTCATATCATAAAATATGATATCGCAAATTTCAGATTCTAAAATTAATTGCTGTTACATGCATATAATTGCAAAGAAAATTCATAATTCTACTTACCATTATAAAACGAATGTCTGGATGATTTTCGTTTGTGGTCGAACGCAGAACTCTCTGTAACAAGAAACCGACATTAGTCAGCAAGTATGCTGGGTGACCCCTTCCCATGTACCATTTTTAAATTTGAGATATATCCTGATTGAATCTTTCCCCGTGATAATCGAAGACTTCGAGGGTAAATAATAACCCACATTTACAAATTGCATATATTTTTAATTTTTACTGCAAACACAAGAGGATTGTCATATTTTTCAAGCAGCATAATCCAATCATTGTTCACATATTTACATCAGTATTTAAGCAAATCAAAGATAATCTGGCTCATAGGCTGTCAACAACCAGAAAACTGTCAATCTCAATTTTGAGGGTTATCACTAGACTTCGTGGAATTGCCACGAGAATCGCAAGGTTAATCGCGGTATAGACTGTATGAGAAGGGGACGTGTAAAGGATGGAGTATGCCTCTAATGTAAACACTGAGCAGTATACTGCGGTTACAATAAAACCTGTACCCTGCATTCAAGAAATATAATGAATGATCATTGAAGTAGGAAATGTCTAAACATGTTTTATTCTTGCTTATTTATTTGTTTTTAAATTATTTCATACGTACGTTTTTGCGTGGTACAATTATTTTTGTCTTAATGATTATTTATTTATTTTTTTTTCTTTATTCGCAGTATTAAGTTTTGTAAATTTACAATTATTTTATAGTGAGATATATTAACTCTTAAAATTTAATGTAAGATACTCACATCATCCTTGAATATGTGCATTGCAGTAAAGAGTTACGTACATTTTGAGCGATTGCACAGTAACCTCTGATGGTCACTTAAACAGTTTTTATTTTGGGAAAATGTACGTTCAACATCACACGATGTAATACGTACATATTTGAAGAACGGAAAGTCACTACTTTTTAGTACACCAACTTCAGATGTCTTGTCGTGACCTGATGGTACATCATTTCTGCAGTGCTTGAGAAAAGTGACATAAGTCAGTTTCCACAAACCTTTTTTGATAATTTATTGACGACTTACACTGGTTTATATCGAATTGATTTTTTTCTGTATGCATTATTGTAATGGGAGAAATACTTATGTATTTTTTTCCAAGCGAGCAGATGTTCCGTAAGTTGTCAATAAATTATCAAAAAGGTTTTTGAAAACTGACTTTTGCCACTTTTCCCAAATACTGCAGATTTATAATACGAAGTTGTGAATAGGCAGAATTTTTAGCAATAATGTTTCTCAACTTACATTTCACTTTTTCTGAAATTAGTGAATTGTTATTTTGCATAACGGTTTGTGATACTTTATCCACTATATTAAGGGCTTTTGAGAGTTGTAGTTTAGACATTTCTAACAGGATGATGCTTTTGGACACGATTTTAAAATTAGAATCAATGAACAGAATATCTTCCAATAGCTGTTCAGAAGGCAATTATTTTACAGCTGCAACAGCGGAACTGTCTGTGCTATCTAATGCATCAATTACCTCCATTATTTTTCCGTAATGTTCTGCATAATAATTAACAGCATCCAACCACGTTCCCCAACGGGTCAAGACTGGCTGCGGGGGTAAGGGTATTCCAGGGGCAATTGTTTGGAATAGCAACATTCTCATTGCAGTATGTTTGATTGAATTGTTGTCTGCACTGAACAAATGTTAAACTTTGACTATTCTAACCACAGTAATGCAAAAACAAGTGCTTACATAGGTATACATTAGCTGTAGCTGCTCTATCTATTTGGACCGGTCACATCTCTTAACATGAACTGCTTATACTACGAGACCGGGCGGTCGCTCACCTCCTCTATACTACCGTACATCGGCAACCTGATTGCGTGTGGCAATTCAACGAAGTCTAGTTATCACTATTTACCCCAAAGTCTTCAATTTCTAACCGCTCAAAGATTTTGTGGAAAGAAATTCACATGACACTGCAAAAAATGAAAGCTCACAATTACCTCAAATTCATATCTTCCACAATGGCAGGTGGTTACCCGCTCTAAATATGAGCACACATCTTCGAACCCATGCCACGCCACACCATTTTTTATGTTTATGTAAATTTCTCATCTAACAAAGGGTCCCCCATGACTGTGCGAACTTGAGAACCAATAAAAATGCTCTCGAATTTCTTTCACTAACTTCGGAAACTAGTCTCTTAAATATTGAAATCTACTCCCCTTTCTGTCCACTGCTTCAAAAAAAAAAGTAATTTTAAGTCTAACTTAACCTGAAGTAACGGTAAAAAGAAAATTGTAAGAATCTATATACGAATACTAGACTACTTCACACAAAGTATATGATTATGTCTCATGACCAGAACACAGTACGAAATGAAAGTATAAAATTGGAAATTTATCCTTTGAAATAGTGGAAAAATTCAAATATATTGGAGCTACAGTAACAAAATACATAAATGACGGTGGAGAAACGCCTAGCGCGCCTGGCCGCGAAACCAGGTGGCCCGGGTTCGAATCCCGGTTGAGGTTTTTTCCGGTGTTTTCCCTCAACCCAACTTGAGCAAATGCTGTATACCTTTCGATGCTGGGTCCCGGACTCATTTCACCGGTATTATCACCTTCATCTTATTCAGACGCTAAATAACCTAAGATGTTGATAAAGAGTCGTAAAATAACCTACGTAAAAATACATAAATGATACTCGAGAGAAAATTAAACGCAGAATAAATATGGGAAATGCCTGTTATTATTCGTTTGAGATGCTTTTGTCATCCAGCCGCTCTCAAAAATGCTGACGACTCTTCTTTGCTTACGTCTTAGGAAGTCAAGTCTCTATAATGTCTAGGTAGGTAGTATCGTTCGCCATTTTTGTTCTTTCGTTACCGAGCTACCAGACGAGGGATCTATTTGCCACACCGTTAAACATTATCATGTCGTAGCTCCTATGATAATAAATCAAACGCACTGTAATTCAGCAAATAATTGAGCGGCAAATAATGTCCTCGTGTGCTTTCTGCGAACGCCAACGAAAGAGCCAAAATGGAGGCCGATTTTATTTTTATTTTATTGGTTATTTTACGACGCTGTATCAACATCTAGGTTATTTAGCGTCTGAATGAAATGAAGGTGATAATGCGGGTGAAATGAGTCCGGGGTCCAGCACCGAAAGTTACCCAGCATTTGCTCGTATTGGGTTGAGGGAAAACCCCGGAAAAAACCTCAACCAGGTAACTTGCTCCGACCGGGATTCGAACCCGGGCCAGACGCGCTAACCGTTACTCCACAGGTGTGGACTTGATGGGCTATTATATTAAGTATTTATCCAGTCTTAGGAAATGCATAACGTCTTCATCAGCGAATCACAAGACGCACACGTTTAAATGTACTCGACCTGTAACGTGATTGGCTGCCAGAAATTAGAGCGACGGGGCTATAGTTTTATTTACTACTAGCCGTACCCGTGCGCTCCGCTGGACTCGTTAGAAATAAATATAAAGTAATTACATAATTAAAATAGGACATTTGATCCAGGGAATATTCGTGTTTGATAGAAGGATAAATCGTTTAATATGTTACTTAATTTAAATTGTATTTAAATAATTAAAATGGAATCATTTTGGTCCAGAGACACTCATTTGGTGCAATGACAATTCCTTTAACATGTTTCTTAATTTTTATTACATGCATCCATAGTTCAATGAACATTGACATTATTTACATTTAATGTGTATACTTTATTTTACTTGTTATATGTTTCCATTGAATTATGATAATAACTTAATTTTACCTCTTGTTTTCTACGTATTCAGTAAATGGCGCTTGGCCCACTATGGTTGTGAACCCTTCAAATAACTTAAATAACTTATATTATATTATATTATATTATATTATATTATATTATATTATATTATATTATATTATATTATATTATATTATATTATATTATATAAAAGTGTATTGATAACGGATGTACCCCGATAAGTAAGTTTTTAATTTGTTATGGGGGCTCTTGAATCTCAGGAGGAACAAATTTTATTTTACAACAGCGCAACATAATCTGCTTGGCTCATTACCCAACTTTTTTGCATTGCATTTAATGCATATGTATTTTATGTATTTTAACTCGATTCAATTGAGCATAGTTAAAATTTGGATTATAAAATAATGAAATGCTAAGCTAACATATTATTACTGCATACTAAATCAATACACTCTCGTTGTTCGTTAATTCTCTGAGATAAACATTATTTTAAGAAATACAGGAAACGAATACACAGAATAGCCTATCAAGTTTTCTGTGCATAAGAAGCTATTTTAATCTTACCTGTCCTCAATTCACTCACAAGTTACTGTAATAACGTTATAGCATTATGTCCATCTAGAGAAACTACACTTTCCAATGGTGAAATAATAATTAATTATACAAATCGGTTAATTTAGCTTCCGATATTGCTTAATACAAACAAAGAAACATTTTCTGTAGGCTATGATTCATAGCTTTCGATTGTTGTTGACCAAGGCCCCTTATAGACGAAGTCATTTGTTTATTTCATTACACGGCCTTAGATGGCAGTTATTTTAATTTTAAAACTCATTTATCTCATTAAATATCAGTCCTATCAAAATTTTTCAAAGAATAAAACTTATCGGAAATGACTTTTAAATAAATTTTTGTTATGTAACATTTTTCACAAAAATCAATAATAAGCGAGATATTTCGATTTATTTAATTCAGGCCCCCTTATAACTCCCCTTTTAAATAATGTATTTTGAATGCTATAGAGCCTATAATCTAAGTTACAACGAACTTAATTTATATTCCAATTTTCATCGAAATCCGTTCAGCCATTATCGCGTGAAAAGGTAACAAACATACAGACAGACAGACATACAAACAAAAATTTCAAAAAAGCGATTTTCGGTTTCAGGGTGGTTAATTATATATGTTAGGACCAATTATTTTTGGAAAATCGAAAATTACCAGAAACATTTCGGCTACAGATTTATTATTAGTATAGATTGTTAGTAAAGTTAGTCACTGTTTCAAATATTTGTTTCAAACACATTACATTACAATTAATTAGAAAATTGCAAATAAACGAGAAATATTGCTTTAAAATGACAAAAAAATGGTATTCATTAGTAAGAAACGCCTCAAAAAGGCAAAATAGGCAAAATAAAAATTGGTCCTATCACTTTGATTTACTCCAAATCACATTTATATCTATGCAAATAACGATTTACTTCCACCCAGTAAAAAGGCATTTTGCCAAACATCCGGGCTCTAGTTTTAAAGATCTCAATCAAGTAGTGTGCGCTTATCGCACGACACCGGATGAGATTCGATCCCAGACCGTGGATTTCTCCTCCTCCCCTCCAGTCGTTCCAGTCTTGGGATGACAGCGTATGAAATTTCTACCGTTCAACCGGAATTTCCGGCAGCATGCAGTGGAGGTCTCCTGCAGCCCGCGGTTGCGCACTTGGTTCGCGCAACTTATTCACACGAGCGATAGTGGTTATACCTGTCGGAGCAACTTAGCCGGAGGGGAGATGCTGGCCACCCCTACCGCTCCAGACCTCCCCCTCTCCGCCCCTGCTGTTCTTTGTCGCCCCCCTGCCGAAGCAACTGGCCGAACAAAGAATGAAGTGTTTTTTATGTACTGGTTGGTCTATTATAATAGTCTGAAACGCGTCAAACATTGTGAGGGACCCCCACGTCGAGCAGGGGTTCCACATGCAACAGCTACAAATTGTGTAGCCTACACCCAAGATCCTACAGCAGACAGGCTCAATTACGGCAGACACTGATAGAGCCTCCACATTTACGTAATAGTGTTTCACACACTCAAATAAGTACACAGTACGTGACAAAAAATATATCGAAATGTAGAACGGAATTCCTCGAGAGCAAATTAAACGCAGAATAAACATGGGAAATGCCTGTTATTATTCGGTTGAGTAGCTTTTATCATCTATGCCCACGTGCATCAACGTCGGTTAGTGTAATCACCGGTTAAAATTGTCACCTAACCCCTGGTTAAGCATTTTTACAGTGGATCGATCTCGGTTACGACTTAAATAGGACGTTAACCACAGTAATCTCTAACCGGCCATATTCGAGCGGTTAAAGGAGATAACCAGTGATTAGTAGAGCAAGAAAAGCAAAATGGCGGCCAGAGCCACAGATGTTTATTTCGAAGACGATTATTATTAAAGAAAGAAGATTCTTCAACTCTCTCTTATTACTATTTAAAATCATCCACACCTCCACACCCTCTTACCTAGCATATCGTTTTGTTTACCTTTCACTACCTCGAACCCGGAACATGTACCTTCTCTCTATTCCTCTGCACAGAACATCCTTCTACTCATCATCTTTCAGCATATCTATTCCACGCCTCTGAATTCTCTCCTGACCATGTCAGAGACTGTCGGACAATATCAAAATTCAAATTTCAATTAAAAAATCACATTCTAGATCGTGGAATTGCTTGTTGAACACATGTCAGGTTGCGCAACTTCACCTTAACCCATGACATATAGTAACTATTGTAACTATGCTGTTGTAAAATTGAAAATTAATATGTAATGTATTTATTATTATTATTATTATTATTATTATTATTATTATTAGTATTATTATTATTATTATTATTATTATTATTATTATTATTATTATTATTATTATTATTATTATTATTGTCAGTTATCAATACCATCATTGCTATCTCTGTTTTCTTTCTTTTTGTTGTATTAGCTCGATGAGAGCACTATAATGTACTTTTAACTCTGTTGACCCTCTACAGGGCTTTAACTTAATTTGTGTCATTTTCTCAGTGTTTGTATTTTTTTTTTTTTTTTGTATTTATATGTGCTATCTGGTATGATGGAAGAGAAGGCCTTATGGCCTTAATCCTGTCAGATTAAATAAATTATTATTATTGTACAGTACTTGAATTACTTGGATAGAGCGTGAGCGTGAAGTTTCTTTAGTGGAAAGGGAGAATTCTTACGAGGAATTAGGTGACAGAAAATTTCAGGAGGGATTTCGTTTATCAAAATCTACAAATGGATCAACACAAAAAGTCATATTTCTCCTATGGATCGGCTGCTTATATTACGACTCTATGTAACTTATTTTCTCTACTAAAAGGGGGAATATTCGAATATCTCTTTCTCTATGTCACTGGCTGAACAAAGAGAGGTTATGGATGGATATTAGGATAATGAACAGTTCTCTCGTGTAAATGGGGTCCTGGATCGTATATACATTCCTACTAATCTTCTGCATCCTTCTCCTTTATAGATATTCCATCTTTTTATATATAATATATTTAAATCTAGTAATTAAGTCTATCGATACTTCAACCTCACATTGGGATATAATCATTTTTGCAGTCAATTTTCTATTTTGTACGATTTTAACCTAACAGCACTGAAAAGCAAAAAAAAAAAAAAAAGTAACTCGCAAATATAACAGTACCCAAAGGCAAACAAATTCAAAGCGAAAATGTAGGACACGTTCATTTCGATGTAGAACGGAGTGAGCGCAATCGCTTTTAGACGTTGACTATTATCTTTGCAGCGGTATGGATGCTTTCTTTTAGTCATTTTCTAGAAACATTGTACCATCATAGACTTTACTCTGGTTAAGTGAGGTGTCAGCTAGCCATGTTTAAGTAATCGGTGATTATGAATGGTGCACTGAAATTACATTTTAACCACTGGTACTGTTTAACCGTCGTTTCGTAATCTATGATTATTGCGTTTTTAACCGATGTTGATACACTTCGCCACTAGTCTGCTCTCGAAAAATCTGAAAGTTAGAATTTATAAAACAGTTATATTATCGGTTGTTCTGTATGGTTGTGAAACTTGGACTCTCACTTTGAGAGAGGAACAGAGGTTAAAGGCCCATTCACAATGAAAATTAAACATAACCGTAACATAAACACAGAAGTTTGCGCCCAGGCTACCAAATGGGATCACTCACAATGATTCACATAAGCATTGACATAAACATTACCGTAAGACGTTAACATGAAAGTTTGCAAACTCCAAACTTTCATGCTTGTGCTTACGTGATTTGCAAACAGAACACAATCGTGGATCGCTGAAGTATACGACAGAATATGAGGAATTGGCGTCGTTGTTATGTTTCCATGGTTACCAAGTATGTTTGCTGTTATGTTTATGTTCCCATTGTGAATGATAGTATGACTTCTTGATTTTACCGTAACGTTTACATTAAGTTAACGCTTACGTTATGTTTAATTTTCATTGTGAATGAGCCTTAAGGGTGTTCGAGAATAAGGTGCTTAGGAAAATATTTGGGGCTAAGAGGGATGAAGTTACAGGAGAATGGAGAAAGTTACACAACGCAGAACTGCACGCATTGTATTTTTCACCTTACATAATTAGGAACATTAAATCCAGACGTTTGAGATGGGCAGGGCATGTAGCACGTATGGACGAATGCAGAAAATGCATATAGAATGTTAGTTGGGGGGAATAAGACATTTGGGGAGGTCGAGACGTAGATGGCAGGATAATCTTGCTCAGGATAGGTACGGATGGCGGGTGATTCACGAGGATTTACCGCCACTTATGGAACTTATCTTCGAAGACATTCTGAGCAAAAAATGTCATATAAACATTTGCCCTAATCTCAATATTTTCAGAGTTACACTAATTTGAAGTTGTTTGTAAAATACCATTATTCTTGAATTTTAAGGATAAAAGAATGAACTATTCAGGAGTATCATTCCTTTAATTAGCTAGTATTCCGAAGCTAAAAATGTGTTCTGAATTCCATAGTTGCTTCGTATAGAATTTATTTCCGATTCTTAACTACAAAATTACATTTTCTTACGTATTTGTCACAGAATTGTTACAAATCACGCCACTCTTGTTAATTCTTTAAGACTGTACATTAGGATGCATAATTAAACTGTAAAAAATCAAGTTCCTAAAGTCGTTAAAAATTGAAAAACATAATCTGTACAAAGCAATTAACAACACATTTTTAGCTTCAGAACACTAGCCAATTAAAGAAATGATACTTCTGAATAGTTCACTCTCCATTTGTAATATTATTTTAACCTTAAAACTGAAGAAAAAAGGTATTTTGATAACAACTTCAAATTAGTGTAACTTAGAACATATTGAGATTAGGACAAATGTTTACATGACATTTTTTGCTCAGAATGTCTTCGGAAATAAGCGCCGGTAAATCCAGGTGAATCATCCTGTATGTATTAATAATATACAGCTGTTTTCCAATGTAGTCAACATATTATTTTCTCCTACTCAAGTATTTATAAATGCCACATAATTTTACTTAAATACAAATAAATTTCACAGATGATTATACAAAAAAGAATGTAACTACTTTTTCAACATGAAGTATGAGGTTGTCATTTTGTCATAATGATTAAACTGTTTCTGCATTTGTAAATCTGACTGATGGATGTAACATTTAACCACAGTCTAGTATATACAGTCATGAAGTTCAACACGTAGGGAACATACATCCATAGATAGTTGCTAACCACTAGGATCGCTACTATCGCCTCATTACAGACAATGCGAAATAGTACCGGCACAGTCTATTGTTCCTAGCAACCTCAACAACTCAAGCTTCCTGACTGTATATACTAGACTGCGATTTAATTTGCAACTTGACTTACTTTTCTTTCTCGATTTTATGGGGTTTATAATATTGATGTTGTATGCGTTTAAAATGTTCAGTTCGTAACCAAGGGGCAAAGGAATCAAAGGGTACCAAAATCTTCCTTTCTCTCTTTTTATACAGGGTGATTCACGAGGATTTACCGCTACATACGAAGCTTATTTCCGAAGACTTTCGAGCAAAAAATGTAATATAAACATGTGTTCTATTCTCAATATTTTCAGAGTTACACTAATTTGAAGTTGTTTGTAAAATAATACCTTTTTTGTGCGAGATCGTGCGTATTTGCTTGTTTTCCGCACAGAACCAATACGCGATAAGTGTGAAATACCACATTCAGTATTCCCAACGTAACACACATAACAATTTCCCTCTTCTTACCGCTTAAGCGCGACATTTATTTTACTGTTTTAGGCTTTTAACATATTATTTTTAGAGACGTTTAACATAGTAATAATTATAAATTGGAAACTTACCACTGCAATTTCACCTAAATTGCAATGTTAATTATTGTTTTTAAATATTTGCAAAAATTAAGTAAAGTCTGCTACTCCACGAAACTTATTGCATTCCTGATACAAGTAACATTAAGGAAGCCGTGAAAAAATCAACAAGATTCCAAATGCCGATGTTATTACTGCAATATGTTATATAAATAATATTGTTAAAATATTAAAATGAAAAATAAATCATTACATAACCTTACCGTTTGTTTTGAGTTCGCATTTATAGACTGGGGGAAAAAAAAAGTATAGTAAACACAGAAAACATTTTATAGCAACAATGTTGAAGAAATATATTTTGGCTTTCCGAATTTGCCGTCATTAAACAGAAACCAAGATGGAGATTTCATTGCAACTAATTAGAAATTCGTCTTTCAGGTATGTAATAAACGATCTTCACACAAAATAATGTACGATACACGAGCGGTATGTTTGTTTTCATGTTCTCGGAAATTAAAAAAGCTCGACTACGTTTCGCTTTTTCAATCTTTTCCTCGAACATGAAAACGTCAACATACCGCTCTTGTAACGTATATTACTATTATTTAGTTTTAAGGGTAAAAGAATATTACAGATAGAGGATAAACTATTCAGAAGTATCATTTATTTAATTGGCTAGTGTTCTGAAGCTAAAAATGTTTTGTTAATACCTTAGTTGCTTTGTACAAAATTATTAGTTTGCATTTTTATATGGCGGTCAATTCCTAAATTGCCTCTTATACCTAGTGAGGAGAATGACATAGTTTACGTCAAACTCCAACAACGTAATCAGCCCCAGTAGGTTTCGAACCAATGTCCGAACGCAGCCTCAGATATATAGGCAGACTCGGTACGTACCACCTGAGCTAAGCATGAGGTAGATTGTTGACTTTATTTAGATTAATGAATATCTGGATAACATGCAAAAGGCTTGCGCTATCATTTCTCCTGGTTGGAAGACGCACAGGATTGTCCGGAAAGTAATTATTTAATAGTTTGTAGCCGCCGTGTCTTCACACAGCGCTGTCGTTTTCAACAGTCACACAGCAGGGGTGTACAGCATCTCGCCAAGCGCAACTTTTAGTATTAGAATACCGAACAGCAAGTTTGTATAGTCGTTACCACAAGCATACTGCAACATATTCCACAGAACGGGCAGTGTTAAATTTGTATCGAAAGCGTGAAAGTACACAATATGTCCCATCCCAGCAAAAATTCAACTGTAGAAAGTACGAATAAAATTAATTGAAACGTTGGGCCTAATAACGGTCTATGTTGCCGTCCGATAGTAAATTTATGAGCGGAATTACGATGTAACATTTTTGTTCCTCCTGCACAGTTAGCAGATTGTAACATAGACCGTTATTCAGTCCAACGGTTCAATTATTTAAATTTATACATCATTAATCGATTTTCTGTATTCCAAACATAGAAAAGTAACATAGAATGACCTCCAACTCAATGTATACTTTCGAGAGGCTATTGAAGTAATATTAATGCCCACGTGCATCAACGTCGGTTAGTGTAACCACCAGTTAAAATTGTCATCTAACCTCTGGTTAAGCATTTTTACAGTGGATCGACCTCGGTTACGACTTAAATAGGAGGTTAACCACAGTAATCTATAACCGGCCATTTTCGAGCGGTTAAAGGAGATAACCAGTGATTAGTAGAGCAAGTAAAGCAAAATGGCGGCCAGAGCCACAGATGTTTACTTCGAAGACGATTATTATTGTACAGTACTTGAATTACTTGGATAGAGCGTGGGCGTGAAGTTTCTTTAGTGGAAAGAGAGAATCTTTACGAGGAATTAGGTGACAGAAAATTTCAGGAGGGATTTTGTTTATCAAAATCTACAAATGGCTCACTTGCAATAACTCAAAAACAGTCATATTTCTTCTGTTGATCAGCTCCTTATGTTAAGATTCTATGTAACTGTTATTTTCTGTATTTTAAGAGGGAATACTTGAATATCTCTTTCTCTGTCACTGGCTGAACAAAGAGAGGTTATGGATGGATCTTAGGATAATGAACAGTAACCTGGTGTAAATGGGATCTTGGGTCTTACACACATTTTTACTAATCTTCTGCATCCTTTTCCTTTATGGATATTCCTTCTTTATTATATATATTATATTTAAATCTATTAAGTAAGTCTATCGATACTTAACCTCACATTGGGATGTAATCATTTTTGAATTCAATTTTCTATTTTGTACGATTTTAACCTAACAGCAATGAAAAACAAAGAAATGCAACTCGCAAATATAACAGCGCCCAAAGGCAAACAAATGCAACGCGAAAATGTAGGACATGTTCACTTCGATGTAGAACGGAGTGAGCGCAGTCGTTTTTAGATGTTGACTATTATCTTTGCTGTGGTATGAATGCTTTCCTTTAGTCATTTTGTAGAAACAGTGTACCATCATAGACTTTGCTCTGGTTAAATGAAGTGTCAGCTAACTATGTTTAAGTAATCGGTGATTATGAATGGTGCACAGAAATTACATTTTAACCACGGTTACTGTTTAACCGTCGTTTCGTAATCTATGATTACTGCGTTTTTAACCGATGTTGATGCACTTCGCCATAAACCTAACTCAATGGTGGCAAAAATAGGAATTACATCTCATGTTACACAGTCCGATCGGTATTACAGGTATTCATTATACAAACAGTAGGCTATTATTACTAGTATTTTCATATTACTTCCCAAAGTAGCGTAATGGCTTATCTATAGTAATCTCGCTAGAGGTTTTGATTTATCTAGACTATTACACTTTTACTACATCACACTACTTTTGACCAATAAAACGGTACGAAAGGACGTCTTTCAACCAATCATGGCTGCTTATCGCACAATTTTATCGCGTCCCTAGCATTTGTTTAATTTTATCGCGTCCCTAGCATTTGTTTATTTTCATCACTACCCTAGATTTGTTTCTTTGTTTGCCAACATTTCAAACTGCACTGGCCTGGATGTCAAAAAACAGAAAATTAAAAACCACTCCAGTCGATGCACAGCAGTTTCAAATATGACTCGCATTGACATTCAAGAACAAGAATTAATAAAGATCACTGGTCATATATGAAGAGCACCATTCGGAAATCCTGAATAAGTTGAGGGATACACCATGTACATCAACGAGTTCACTTCTTTTACGCACACGTCCAATATAACATCAACTGAACCACCAACCACTAAAACATTCAAATTTGAAAATTGTACTTTCAATCATTGTTTCTTTTAAAATTATTCATGTTTATTTTTTATTTCATCATCGTTAATTAAAAAGTTTCTTGTTTATTTCATCATCCCTAATTAAAAATTTTCCAACACTTGTTTATATTATTTAGGTTATGTTTGTTATAGCTTCTGCTATATGATATTATGGATAGTCACGTATCAGAGATTGTTTAATACTAAGATTTATTGAAAATCATTTGTCAAGTGACGTTGATTACTGGGATCCGGATGATTGAAGTGGAATGCAAATGTTTTAATAAAAATGAAACTGAATCAACAAAGCCTTCTTGACTAGTAACCGTCTAGAGTGTTAAATGAAGATTCCATGTTGGCACACCTGATAACAAGAAAACTGCCATTTAGCATGCATCTAGCATAATATTTGTAATGTTGAGATGGTACAATAATACATTTGAAGACAGTTGTATTTTCTTAAGTCAATTAATATTTTATTGTATTGGAGTACTTCGTTACTTCTAATCTTCATATACTTTCTTCTAATCGTGTAATAGTCAATTAAATCCCACTCGAGTTTTGATTTTCTCTAGATAAATCAAAACCTCTACTGAGACTACTGTTGATAAAATCAAAACTCGAGTGGATTTAATTGACTATTACACGATTAGAAGAAAGTTCAAAATGTTCAGGTATGTTCGACCTTTAAAACCCTATTCACAAAGCGTTCGCTTCATCACGTCATATTATTGTCCGGCATTACAATTTGTTGGATGCCTTGTCATGAGAAGATTTATTGCTGAAACTGCATCTGCCTTCAGTTTCGTTACGCGAAGTGGCGAGTGACCTAAGACCTTTTGTTGCAATGATGTAGACATAAATCACAGCCTTTGAAATAATGTGAACGTGTAGATCTAAGTTCTGTAAATCTGTACACACACGGTTTTACTTATAAAAACTCTTATACAAATTTATGTATTGATCCTCGCTCGGTTCCAGTTCCTGGTTTCAAAACCCAAATCGGTCCCGCCTGCCAAGAGAGAGGAACAACCCATGTAGGTCCCGCCTTGAAAACTCTAAACAACCAAACTCGATCCCGTTTATTGATAGAGGAAATCTACTATAGTGTATAAATTTTCTTCCCATTTTAAAAGACTTAGGACTTTCAGTATACATCAGCTTCTTGTCTATGCGGATGACGTGAATATGTTAGGAGAAAATACACAAACGATTAGGGAAAACACGGAAATTTTACTTGAAGCAAGTAGAGCGATCGGTTTGGAAGTAAATGCCGAAAAGACAAAGTATATGATTATGTCTCGTGACCAGAATATTGTACGAAATGGAAATATAAAAATTGGAGATTTATCCTTCGAAGAGGTGGAAAAATTCAAATATCTTGGAGCAACGGTAACAAATATAAATGACACTCGGGAGGAAATTAAACGCAGAATAAATATGGGAAATGCGTGTTATTATTCGGTTGAGAAGCTCTTATCATCCAGTCTGCTGTCCAAAAATCTGAAAGTTAGAATTTATAAAACAGTTATATTACCGGTTCTTTTGTATGGTTGTGAAACTTGGACTCTCACTCTGAGAGAGGAACATAGGTTAAGGGTGTTTGAGAATAAGGTGCTTAGGAAAATATTTGGGGCTAAGCGGGCTGAAGTTACAGGAGAATGGAGAAAGTTACACAACACAGAACTGCACGCATTGTATTCTTCACCTGACATAATTAGGAACATTAAATCCAGACGTTTGAGATGGGCAGGGCATGTAGCACGTATGTGCGAATCCAGAAATGCATATAGAGTGTTAGTTGGGAGACCGTAGGGAAAAAGACCTTTAGGAAGGCCGAGACGTAGATGGGAGGATAACATTAAAATGGATTTGAGGGAGGTGGGGTATGATGATAGAGACTGGATTAATCTTGCACTGGATAGGGACCGCTGGCGGGCTTATGTGAGGGCGGCAATGAACCTTCGGGTTCCTTAAAAGCCATTTGTAAGTAAGTAAGTAAGGACTTTCAGTACACATAAATGTATAAGTATAGTTAAAAATTATGCATTCTAGACTTTTATGCAAGAGTTAAAACATTAATAGTTAACTGATTAAATAGTTGACTAGTTTCAAAGCAGGGTTTAAGGGGTTAGGTACACCTTACAGCAGTAAAATTTTGGAAATATTCAACATTTGTTTTCTCCGTTACTGTATCTTGTAAAATAATGAAAATTGGTATGTGTAAAACACTGTCCTTCTGCTATATGAAAAAAATATATATATATTTATGATTTAGAAAAAATATTTACTTTTTTTTTTTTTTTTTTTTTTTTTTTTCAAAATTCAGGTCACTGTGCAGTTATGAAGCGTTTCCCACATAACTAAAAAACTATCCAATATTCTGTGATGAAATTTTTATGTATTTATACATGTCACATCAACAATATGATGCAAGATAACTCCTCTACCTTTGATACACTATCTACCAAAAAGTAATTGGGCACCCAGGATTTTACGTGCTAGATGCCATGTTTCGGCGGCTACTATACAGTGGTATGCAGACAATAATGTTCACCGGTTGGACTGGCCTGCACGGAGTCCTGATCTCAATCCCATTGAGCACCTTTGGGCCGAATTGGACCGGCGATTGAGGTCTCGGGAGATGCGGCTAATTTCCATTGTCCAACTGAGTGCCATATTGCAAGAGGAATGGCGACGCATTCCAGTGGATATCCTACACAAACTAGTGGAGAGCATGCCTGACAGGATGGCTGCTGTTATAGCAACAAGAGGTGGTACCACGAGGTTCTAAAGGGGCAAAAACAGTGCCCAGTTACTTTTTGGTAGATAGTGTAGATTGTCTGATAACATATAAATTCGTTTAAAAATGATCAAATATCAGTATTTTCTTCTAACGCAAAATAAAAAAAAAGATATTCTTTATTAAGGAATGTAGTTGAAAGAGCATGATATTGTAAATATGAGTCTCAGCAATAAAATAAAAGAGAGAGAACATGAAAAAGTAAACAAGTTTATGAGTTACGAGGGAAACGCTTCATCACTGCACAGTGAAATGCCACCATTTTTAATTTTGAAAAGAAATATATAGGTAATTTTTTTAAAGCGCAAAAATATATATTTTTTTTTCATATAGCAGAAGAACAGTCATTGATCTGGTTCACTTTAACACTTTGTTTAAAAAAACTTCAGATTTTTTAACGACACGTTAAAAGTGTTAACATTTTTAAAAAAGGTAATGTACTTTAGACAGACGGCCCGTTTCGACGCCGCTTCTGCGTCATCTTCAGTGTCCTATGGACTACGAGTAAAAATTTTAACACTTTTAACGTGTCGTTAAACAATCTTAAGTTTTTAAAAAGAACCGTGTTTTACAAATACCAATTTTCATTATTGTAGAAGATACAGTAATGGAGGAAAAAAAATGTTAAATATTTCCAAAAATGTTACTGCTGTAAGCTGTGCCTAACTCCTTAAGCCACATAACATTAATTCCAGACGTTTGAGGTGGGCAGGGCATGTAGCACGTATGGGCGAATCCATAAATGCATATAGATTGTTAGTTGGGAGACCTGAGGGAAATAGACCTTTGGGGAGGTCGAGACGTAGATGGGAGGATAATATTAAAATTAATTTGAGAGGGGTGGGATGTGATGGTAGGGACTGGATTAATCTTGCTCAGGATAGGGACTGATGACGAGCTTATGTGAGGGCGGCAATGAACCTGCGGGTTCCCTAAAAGCCATTGATATGTGCTACCATCAGAGGTGCAAACATAGCAGAATTTTTGGCCGTACATTCAGTGGTTTAAGTCCAATGCTTAAACAACGCAGGACAAATACAAAGCAAAGAACATACAGACGTGGACAAATTATTATCAGACTAAAATCTTTTTCTTGGAAATATAATATAATTCGTCATATCAACTATCGGTATAATTCAAAAGTCTCTGTTGTTGTAAATATGATTGTTTACATCTTCTGGTATATTTTTCCAATGGTTAAGTATATCATTGTTAGAATAACATCATTGTTTAGAATAACATCATTGTATAGAGCACATCTAGGTCAGAAAGCATGGGTAGACATAACGGCTCGGTTAGAAAAGCCAACGTACTATGGTAGGAACGATCATGATTTTTAAATCAAATGTAGGAAACAGAAAACGGATGTAGGTAAATTCTCATTTTTAAATAGAACTATAAATGATTGGAATGACCTACCTGCAGCGTTCTTTGAGGGCTGTCCTTCCTTAAGGAGATTCAAGAATAATTTAAAAAGTTGTATATAAAGTGCAAATTAAAATTAAGGCGACATTTAACATTTAATTTTTTAAGGTGACATGTATTTAATTAGCCTGACGAGTTACTTCCTTGGTTTGAATTGTAAATTATTTAAAAATAGCGTGTAAGTGGGTCTTAGACTAGAAATGTTTAGTTTAAATGTAGTTCTGTTTATAAGTACAGTATGCATAAGGGTGTAATTATTTGACTTATTTGAACTGTTGTATCAGTGAAGCGAGGTGAGTCAGTGAAGTTATGGTTTTACAGTGCAGTGAATAGTTCCGATCAGTGATAATTTTTAGCGTCAATGAAATGTGTTCTATAGTGTCAGTGAAATGTGTGCTAAAGTGTCAGTGAAATGCGTCATAGTGCCACTACAGTGAGTGAGATGAGAGTAAAGTGAAAGACTATTGAAACTTATGTAGGGCCTGTACATAATAATGTAGGTTGTAATGTAAAATTAGGTATTTTATTTATGTTTTATTATTATTGTGTTAAATTATATTGTGTATTCTTATTGTATTGTGTATAAAATTGTAGGCCTATTGTGTATTGTATAATTGTATTGTGTATTGTAAATATTGTTTATCATTTCTTTATTGTATATTGTTTATATTGTGTATACCACTGCCACCGGGTGCATGCCCACTTGCAGTGTAAATAAATACATACATACATACATATTTTTCTGGCTATGTTGGTAATACTGGTGTTTTAATTATATACTGCAGAAAGTCTGTTCTCCTATGGCCTGCAAGAAGACCGTACATGAACGAAATTTAAAATCTGTGATCTATACTGAAGGAAAAAAGTGAACAAAAAGAGGTTTACAACAAAACATGGACTTATTTAAGCACTGTCTGATATCTGCTAAATGATGATGATATTCAAAGAAAGTGTCAAACTTTGTTTCCAGCATCCGTGACAAAATCATCGTGTTAATAAAGAATAAGGGAATGTTCACAAAATATTAGTAACCTCCAGACTCAATTTTCTGTTCATTATATCTGTCCAAAATACATTTTTGTTCATTATTTCTACCGATAAATACAGCTTCTTTGCACATATAATTAATTTAGTCTAATAATTTGAGAATAAGGTGCTTAGGAAAATATCTGGGGCTAAGAGGGATGAAGTTACAGGAGAATGGAGGAAGTTACACAACACAGAACTGCACGCATTATATTCTTCACCTGACATAATTAGGAACATTAAATCCAGACGTTTGAGATGGGCAGGGCATGTAGCACGTATGGGCGAATCCAGAAATGCATATAGAGTGTTAGTTGGGAGGCCGGAGGGAAAAAGACCTTTGGGGAGGCCGAGACGTAGATGAGAAGATAATATTAAAATGGATTTGAGGGAGGTGGGATATGATGATAGAGACTGGATTAATCTTGCTCAGGATAGGGACCAATGGCGGGCTTATGTGAGGGCGGCAATGAACCTCCGGGTTCCTTAAAAGCCAGTAAGTAAGTAAGTAATAATTTGTTCACGTCTGTAATATAGGCCTACTCAACTCTGAAATGAATTTCTCTACTTCTCTGCAGAAAATCTAAACTCGTTCCCCTGAATTTATAACTACTATCGTAATAAGACGATCAGATATTCCTGATTCATCGCTATTAATGATTCCTGCTCTAGGATGATTTCTTTATGCGATTGTGTACCTAATTATCATGGCGAGTTCACCGGTTGTCTTACGGGCAAGGTAACCCGGCCAAACGAGGAACTCCGTTGGAGTTGGTCGTCACACGTGAAGAAGGGCCCCCCGCGGCGCCCCCTGTGCACATATGAAGAGCTGGACCTCCTAAAGAAGCCCTTATTATTATTAGAAATACCCCCAGACTCGGCCGTGCCCCCGGAGAGCGTAGTCTCCACCTGAGAAGTCTCTACGGCAGTGGATAAACACGATTCACGGCAAAACGTCGCTCAGGAACGTCGCCGGTGCACGTGGAGACCAACCCTACAACCGTGAGTACACCTACATTTACATTGACATTGTCAATAAACGGTCATTATCCTTCTTCATTAGACCAGCGGCTTAGGTGTGGGAGTTTCTACATCATTTAAGGGGAGGGGACATACATTTTTAAGTACTTTTAGGCACTGAAAAATTGGTGAAATTCAGTTTCATTTTTTTCTCGACAATGAATAAATCTGTAACCTTGAAATTTTATACGCTGAATATACACTACTTTTCCAATTGTATAGTATTTTCAGATTTAGTGAAACTATTACAATTACGGGCTAATAGAAATACAAAATTGCTCCCGTCATTTTTATTTTTTCAAACGGTTTCCCTGATAACTCAAACGGTTTTTAAAATATTTGTGTGAAATTGTATTTTATATTTGTGAACAAACCACCCTACAACTACTGGTTTAACACTAACAGATTATTTTAAAAACATATATCTTTTACATAATAAAATAAAAAAAAATACTGTTGTTGTTGTTGTTTAGTCAACTGTCCGAAGACATGTTTGAACCTCGCAAGTAAAATCAATAAGGCATCACTCATGAGGTAACAAGGCCAGGAGATAATTGGGTAGGGTGGCCAGTTTCTTTCCCCCTCCAATGCATTCATCGCCGATTGGCTACATATTCCATTAATCAGACTTCACTTTCATACAAAGAATTGTTCTTCCTCTGACATAACATATCGTCACGTGAGATGTACTGCGTGATAATAGATATACATATCAGCCAGAACCTCAATCAGAGGTAAAAACATCTATATATATAATTTGAACTGGTAATGGAAATTACGGGAAAACGGCTGAATGGATTTTAATAAATGACCCCTCATTTTGAAGCTTGGAACTCAAAGTTTTTCAGAAAAATAGTAGTTTTCAGTGAAATGTCAATTTTTCAACGTAATTTTCCTATTTTCCAAAATCCATCTGTCGTCAGTTTCGGGAACTAGCTAATTGCATTTCAGAATAAAACAAAACACACACTACAGTAAACAATATTACACGAAGGCCATGATCTGCAAGAATGCTGACATATTTAGAGCTCAAATTAAATTTGTTATTAAAAACTTAACTTACTAAAAATAATTTACAGGTTCGATTCTGTGGTGTGTAATTTTCTGGGTACAGATGTGTATTGGATATTAAAAACTACAAAACTTGAGGCGGTTTGATAACATTATTACCATTAGAAATGAAATATTATTGTAGTTAATGCCATGATGTGACTATTTTTCATTAATTATACATATTATTAATGCTATACTGATGATATGAAAGTGAAACGTTTTGGGGTTATATAAGTAGATGTAGATTTTGATTTCTATATTTTACTGAGTGGCGGCTATATAGTATATATAGTATATGTTACTGAAAGCTATAAAAGTTACGTAAGATAATATTATTAAAAATCAAACATTTTTATAGTTATTAATCAAGTGGGGTTGGGTCTTTTTCGTATATTTAATGGCGGTGGTCCTCTTCAGTATTGGCTCGAGAGAGAGTATCTTTCATTATTATGGAAGCAAATAACTTTCAGAATGTCTGGTATTCTTCATTGAAAATAAATCTGAAAAATGTTTATTTGAACGTCTAATGAACTTAGTTTGCAGCATTTGCTACACAAGCCACAAGTATATATATATATATATATATATATATATATATATATATATATATTAAATATAAATTTAAATAATAGTAATTTATGTACCAAGGACGAAATGACGTTCATAGCGATGGCTACGGGGTTGCTACCGAGGGTGCAAGTGGCACAATAAACATGAAATTTCGCCAAATTACATTATTTTGTGGCACATTAGTCCGTAATTGAATTAATTAAAACTTTTTGATAAGAGTTTTAAGGGAAGACTCCACTGAAAATTATGAAAAATTTTCCAGATTTTTTCTTAGCTATTTCACTTATTCAGAATTTATATTTTCATACCCCAAATAGATTCAGCTCAATTCTGATTACAAATACTCGTATGTTTACACTTTTTAAATTAAGGCTGGAAGGGGGCGTGGAATTTAAAGAGCTGTCAAAATTGTTTTTCATCCAAGAATTCTTTTTTAAAATTTCTGATTACAAATGTAGTAATTTTTTGTTGGCTCCCTGAAGTTACTAGATTAATGTAGCGGAGGAGAATATTAATTTACATAAATATTCATGTTATTTTCAAATCTATTTTTCTATGTTCATTTTTGTTGATTCAGCACCAACTTTCTTATGCCAAATATTAAATTAATCAATATGGATGAAATTTTTACTTTAAGTATTTATGAGGTAGCTGCACGTTTCTATGCATTTATTTTGTGAGAAATTCTGCTAGTTCATTCCATTAATATTTTTCTTAATGATGCTAGTTTGTTTTATTAATATTTTTCTTAAGAAAAATATTAATAATGAAATGAACTAGCAGCATTTCTCACAAAATAAATGCATAGAAACATGCAGCTACCTCATAAATACTTGCAGTAAAAATTTCATCCAGATTGATTAATATTTGGCATAAGAAAGTTGGTGTTGAATCAACAAAAATGAACACAGAAAAATAGATTTGAAAATAAAATGAATATTTATATAAATTAATATTCTCCTCCGCTACATTAATCTAGAAACTTCAGGGAGCCAACAAAAAGTTACTAGATTTGTAATCAGAAATTTTAAAAAAGAATTCTTCGATGAAAAACAAATTTGACAGCTCTTTAAATTCCACTCCCCCTTCCAGCCTTAATTTAAAAAGTGTAAACATACGAGTATTTGTAATCAGAATTGAGCTGAATCCATTTGGGGTATGAAAATATAAATTCTGAATAAGTGAAATAGCTAAAAAAAAAATTTGGAAAATTTTTCATGATTTTCAGTGGAGTCTTCCCTTAAGTTAGAAATTCGCTTTGTGTTTGTATGTCTTGTTTAGCGTGTTTTGTTTTGGTATCTATGAACTGCATATACTAGAAAAACAAAAGAATACGTAGAATAAAAATTATTCGTTGAGGGAAGCCATGCATGATGCTATTATTTCTTTGTTGTTAATTTACTCTCTGAATTTAATAAACAGTTCTGTCATGTTGGAAATGATGTCGGGATTTGTTGAAACCGAAATTTCTTCTGCAGTTGTTGCTGAAGATTAGTGTTGCCAATTAAATAAATGTAGGCCTAAGTATAAGTAAACAAACGACATATTCTTTCGGCCCTAGGGCCTGTGAAAGTTTTTTAGGCCCGCAAAATATAATGGGCTGTATTAAATATATCGTATCCATGGAGAAATTCAATTGGACTAGTGTACCACAAAAAATATTACTATGAAGATATTTCAAATATTCTAAGTTATGTTGTTCATATGGCATTCAGTAATAAATGTAACAAAGAATCGCTAAAAAAAAAAGCATTGATATTTGTGAAAATTGTCAGGGAAACGACATTTCAATGCACAAAATGCAGCTGCCATTTTGAATGGGTAATTAGCCATAATAGTAATAGTTGTACTAAATCTGAAAACAGTATACAATTGCAGAAATGACGTATATGAAATTTCAAAGTTACAGATTTATTCATTGCTGAAAGAAAAATATTACATTTCACCAATTTTTGGTGTAATTTATGTCTTCCTCTTAAATGTTGTAGACCTAATGTCTGGAGTTTCGAGTGAAAATTTGCATATTAATCTGCAGAAATAAACTAACATACTAGTTGTTCGCAACCTTTCTTTAGGTTACGGATCCCTTGAAGTTCATATTTCATTTGCATAATTTAGACCGACTATTACACTTTTACTACGTTGTACTACTTTTGACCAATAAAACGGTATGAAAGGACGTCTTTCAACCAATAATGGCTGTTTATCGCATAATTTTATCGCTTCCCTAGCATTTTGTTTGTTTTTATTACTATCCCAGCATTTATTTCTTTGTTTGCCAACATTTCAAACTACAAATTCTTTATGGTACTGTACTATAAAACATGTTTTGCGATCGTAATTTCTTTCCCTCATAGAGAATCGACTGAAAATGGCGGCTCCGTTCAAACATTTTGGCGAAGGAAACATTAGTGAAATACAATTTTAGTAAGTCAATTAATATCTATTTTATTGTATTAGAGTACTTTATTTCTTCTAATATTTATATACTTTCTTCTAATCGTGTAATAGTCAATTAAATCCCACTCGAGTTTCGATTTTCTCTAGATAAATCAAAACCTCTAGTGAGATTACTGCTGATATTTTACCTATCAAACATTTGCATAATGTAGTGAATTAAATATCCTTAAAGGGGTTGATGAGTGAACTTTCTATTTACTACAATTTTTAAGACAAAGACTTCATATCTTGTACACTTCATCTCCTTGCTATAAGTATTCTTGCATACAAGTTTCATTATGATCAGATGAATGTTCTTTGAGTTAATTTAAATTAAAAAAAAATTACATATTTTAAAAATGTATCTCCTCTTACAAAATTTAAGTTGCATGTATGATTCCTTTTATTGTATCTTTGATATGGTTAGAAAGAACTAAGCATCTAGAATTTTAAATTTACATCAATAAATAAAGAGAATTATTTTTAAACATCGACTGCTGAGAAGTGATACCTGATATCAGTAAATTTACAGGTGAAAAAAGAAAATGTTATTTTTTCTAAAAAATATATATATATATATATATATATATATATATATATATATATATATATATACTCCAGCTTTGCAAGGTCTACTTATAACTTACTTATTTACTTACAAATGGCTTTTAAGGAACCCGGAGGTTCATTGCCGCCCTCACATAAGCCCGCCATCGGTCCCTATCCTGAGCAAGATTAATCCAGTCTCTATCATCATATCCCACCTCCCTGAAATCCATTTTAATATTATCTTCCCATCTACGTCTCGGCCTCCCCAAACATCTTTTTCCCTTCGGTCTCCCAACTAACACTCTATACGAGTATGCATATCGTGCCACAGAATCAGTCCCATTTCAATGCTTATTGTAAGGTTTCGTAACAAGCTGTTTTTTACGGTGATGGGTTGTTAGCCCTTCGCCCAACCCCCAACCCCTTATCGGCTGTCCACGACTGCTTATTCAATATATTCGCAGCTACCCTCCATATCTGGAGGCCGTCTCCTCTATCCGCAACCTGAGGACGCGCCATGCCGTGGTGATAGGGACCCACAATACATGGTTTGCAAGATCTACTCGAGAACAAAATATTAGTTGACTCTCCAATTTTGTGAACATAATAATATAGTTAATCTAAATGATATGGTGGTTAAATGAAATTATAATTTTTATAGTTACGAGGTATCACTTCTTAGCCATCGATATGCAACTTCAAAATTTAAATTTTTAGATTTCACTGAATTTTTTTTTTTAATTTAGAAAGTATTTGATTTATATAAAAAATATGTTAATGTGTTCCGATAACCACATTACATAGAACATGCAGTGAAAAATTTCAACATTATAAGAGCCTTTTCACTTTGAACATAACGCAATGTGCTGAAAAAAAGGTCAGAAAACAGCTTGTAAAGTTTTGTATGGGATTTAAATTCAAGAATGCAGCCATTTAAATATGGCATAATTTTTATGCGTTCAAGTGACGGCAGAACACTGAAATTACTTAACTTAATGAATAAAAGAATGCTGATTCACTTTCTAACAAAAAACAAATAAATAAAAATTAAAAAACGAAAATGCAAATTTTGACTTTCAGTGTTGCCAAGTTGGTGATTTTGTCACCAGATCTGGTGTTTTTGGGAAGCTATTTGGAGCCGAACAATGTCATTTAGCGACATGTCGAAATTCTGGTGATTTTAAAGTAAATATGGTGATAATTTGGGGTATTGGACGCACAGAATCAATATCTGATTTATTCTGATTTTTCATTTACTTAACCTCATCTTAAATGAATGGGAAAAGATTGGCATCACTTAGCATTTCAAAATATGTAACGTCCCCTGGTGGGGATTCCCCTTCATATCATCATTCTATCAACTCTGAGAAGAGGAGTTACGAGGTTATTTGCATGAGGAAACGGAAATTGGGAACGAAGAGTTACAGAAGTCAGTTAAAAATATCTGAAAAGCTTTATTACCATTAAGTACGAGAAAAATTCGTACCGGCACCGGGAATCGAGAGGAGTTAGGCCGGCTTCGTGGATCGTGTCCCGGCATGGCTCAGTTGGTTAAGAGCACTCAGCGCGCACAGCTGAGAGGTCCTGGGTCCGATTCCCGGTGCCGGTACGAATTTTTCTCGTACTTAATGATAATAAAACAAATTTGCAATGAGGTGGGCGAGACCTCATTCATATTCGATACATATCTGAAAAGCTTCTTGTGCAAATTTTAAACAAATTGTGATACCTCGTTCACGCATTAAAATCCAGATTTGTTTTCTTTATTTTCTTTAGGAAAAATGGTCATTTTCTAAAATTCTTTTGAATTTGAAATTCGCAGCAAATTTACCCGGGACCGCCAGTGCCACTTACATCATAACACTGGAAGATGTTAATACTGGTCACACAGTTCATCCCCTCTATTTCAGTAAACAGTTGTGTAGTTTGATACAAGTATGAAAAGGTTAGATTTCTTGAAAAAGTGAAAAGGGTCGAAATTCAGGAGTGTGGACGTGAAGTGGCAGATTATTGGGATGTGGAAGAATGATTTGAGATAATATCTAACTCTATCCCAAAATTCATTAATCTAAATAGGCTACATCCATTCTGGAGTAATTAATTTTTACCTACAAAAAAATGTAATTTTTCAGCAAGTTTTCATAACAGAAAATTCGTTATATAATCCACAGTTTGAAAGATACAGAGATTGGGTTTGCAATAAAAAACTTTATTTTTCACAGGCATTTGATTCCTTTATACATACCAGGGGATGTCACATAAGTATGACAGGAGTGCAACATCTCTTTCGAAGGGGTGTCCTTAAACTTATGGTAGAACCTGTAATTCAGTAATAGATTTCTGCCCCAGGGCAGGTCTTCCACTGCAAAACCAGCATTATCCAATCTTTCCTATTTTCACCCTTCATCTTAGTCTCCGTATATGATTCATATAGCTTCTTCTACCCATTCGATTATAGCTTACTGGATGACAACTTGAACCAAACCTAAACAAACTAATCGCAGAATATTTGTAGAGGCGTAACAGCAAGAATTACAAATGTATAAATTGTTTTACGAGGTATGTTACATAAAGTATTCTTATGTTGGATTTACAATACTGCGACTTGAATCGCTGGTTCGTGTGAATTAGGAAACTTAAAATGAAACGATGCCTGCCTTCTCTATTTTTGTAATAGAAGAAATCAACATATCATAACTATACGTGAATCACATCTTCACAATTTGAGGAGGGGATAGCTAGGTGACAAGATACAAAATAAAAATTGTCAAAATTGTAATTGTAATATTGTAAAATTCTGACTTGTTCCACATCTTAAAGCTTCATTGCTCATGTAAGATATACGCAATAAAATGAATGAATGAATGAATGAATGAATGAATGACAAGGTTAGAGTTGTTTAGGTTAGGAGATAGCTAAGTGACATGATACTGAGGATTGTGACAAGGTTAGAGTTGGTTAGATGAGGGGTAGGTAAGTGACAAGATACTGAGGACTGTGACAAGGTTAGAGTTGGTTAGATAGCTAAGTGACAAGATACTGAGTATTTTGACAAGGTTAGAGTTGGTTAGATAGCTAAGTGACATGATACTGAGGACCGTGACAAGGTTAGAGTTGTTTAGATTAGGAGATAGATAAGTGACAAGATACTGAGTATTTTGACAAGGTTAGAGTTGGTTAGATAGCTAAGTGACATGATACTGAGTATTTTGACAAGGTTAGAGTTGGTTAGATAGCTAAGTGACATCATACTGAGGACTGTGACAAGATTAAAGTTGTTTAGATTATGAGATAGATAAGTGACAAGATACTGAGTATTTTGACAAGGTTAGAGTTGGTTAGATAGTTAAGTGAAATGATACTGAGTATTTTGACAAGGTTAGAGTTGGTTAGATGAGGGGATAGCTAAATGACAAGATACTGAGGATTGTGAAAAGGTTAGAGTTGGTTATATGAGGGGATAGCTAAGTGACAAGATACTGAGGACTGTTACAAGGTTAGAGTTGGTTAGATGAGGGGATAGCTAAATGACAAGATACTGAGGACTGTGACAAGGTTAGAGTTGGTTAGATGAGGGGATAGCTAAATGATAAGATAGTGAGGACTGTGACAAGGTTAGAGTTGGTTAGATGAGGGGATAGCTAAATGACAAGATACTGAGGACTGTGACAAGGTTAGAGTTGGTTAGATGAGGGGATAGCTAAATGACAAGATACTGAGGACTGTGACAAGGTTAGAGTTGGTTAGATGAGGGGATAGCTAAATGATAAGATAGTGAGGACTGTGACAAGGTTAGAATTGGTTAGATGAGGGGATAGCTAAATGACAAGATACTGAGGACTGTGACAAGGTTAGAGTTGGTTAGATGAGGGGATAGCTAAATGATAAGATACTGAGGACTGTTACAAGGTTAGAGTTGGTTAGATGAGGGATAGCTAAATGACAAGATACTGAGGACTGTGACAAGGTTAGAGTTGGTTAGATGAGGGGATAGCTAAGTGACAAGATACTGAGGACTGTGACAAGGTTAGAGTTGTTTAGATTAGGAGATAGCTAAGTGACATGATACTGAGGATTGTGACAAGGTTAGAGTTGGTTAGATGAGAGGATAGCTAAGTGACAAGATACTGAGGACTGTGACAAGGTTAGAGTTGTTTAGATGAGGGGATAGCTAAGTGACAAGATACTGAGGACTGTGACAAGGTTAGAGTTGTTTAGACAAGGGGATAGCTAAGTGACAAGATACTGAGGACTGTGACAAGGTTAGAGTTGGTTAGATGAGAGGATAGCTAAGTGCCAAGATACTGAGGACTGTGACAAGGTTTAGTTGGTTAGATGAGGGATAGCTAATGCCAAGATACTGAGGACTGTGACAAGGTAAGAGTTGGTTAGATGAGGGGATAGCTAAGTGCCAAGATATTGAGGATTGTGACAAGGTTAGAGTTGGTTAGATGAGGGGATAGCTAAATGCCAAGATATTGAGGACTGTGACAAGGTTAGAGTTGGTTAGATGAGGGAATAGCTAAGTGACAAGATACTGAGGACTGTGACAAAGTTAGAGTTGTTCAAATTAGGAGATAGCTAAGTGACAAGATACTGAGGACTGTGACAAGATTAGAGTTAGTTAGATGAGAGGATAGCTAAATGACAAGATACTGAGGACTGTGACAAAGTTAGAGTTGTTTAGATGAGGGAATAGCTAAGTGACAAGATACTGAGGACTGTGACAAGGTTAGAGTTGTTTAGATGAGGGGATAGCTAAGTGACAAGATATTGAGGATTGTGACAAGGTTAGAGTTGGTTAGATGAGAGGATAGCTAAGTGACAAGATACTGAGGATTGTGACAAGGTTAGAGTTGGTTAGAAGAGGGGATAGCTAAAGTGACAAGATACTGAGGACTGTGACAAGGTTAGAGTTGGTTAGATGAGGGGATAGCTAAGTGACAAGATATTGAGGACTGTGACAAGGTTAGAGTTGGTTAGATGAGGGGATAGCTAAATGACAAGATAGTGAGAACTGTGACAAGGTTAGAGTTGGTTAGATGAGGGAATAGCTAAGTGACAAGATACTGAGGACTGTGACAAAGTTAGAGTTGTTCAAATTAGGAGATAGCTAAGTGACAAGATACTGAGGACTGTGACAAGATTAGAGTTGTTAGATGAGGGATAGCTAAGTGACAAGATACTGAGGACTGTGACAAGGTTAGAGTTGTTTAGATGAGGGAATAGCTAAGTGACAAGATACTGAGGACTGTGCAAGGTTAGAGTTGTTTAGATGAGGGGATAGCTAAGTGACAAGATATTGAGGATTGTGACAAGGTTAGAGTTGGTTAGATGAGAGGATAGCTAAGTGACAAGATACTGAGGACTGTGACAAGGTTAGAGTTGGTTAGATGAGGGGATAGCTAAGTGACAAGATACTGAGGACTGTGACAAGGTTAGAGTTGTTTAGATGAGGGGATAGCTAAGTGACAAGATACTGAGGATTGTGACAAGGTTAGAGTTGGTTAGATGAGAGGATAGCTAAGTGACAAGATACTGAGGACTGTGACAAGGTTAGAGTTGGTTAGATGAGGGGATAGCTAAGTGACAAGATACTGAGGACTGTGACAAGGTTAGAGTTGTTCAAATTAGGAGATAGCTAAGTGACAAGATACAGAGGACTGTGACAAGGTTAGAGTTGGTTAGATGAGGGGATAGCTAAGTGACAAGATACTGAGGACTGTGACAAGGTTAGAGTTGTTCAAATTAGGAGATAGCTAAGTGACAAGATACAGAGGACTGTGACAAGGTTAGAGTTGGTTAGATGAGGGGATAGCTAAATGACAAGATAGTGAGGACTGTGACAAGGTTAGAGTTAGTTAGACGAGGGGATAGCTAAGTGACAAGATACTGAGTACTGTGACAAGGTTAAAGTAGATTTGGTTAAGATATTTGTGTGGTTTGAAAAGAATGTAGAAGTAAAGTAGCCTCCTCTTATATTGGTTTGCTAACTAATTCTACAACTTCACTCACCTGTCATCCGTTGGTTGAACTGAACTTAATTCTCTGACGAATTTGTCCCCCACGTGTTCCGGTGGTAAATACTCGAGTTCAAAACACACGCTATTCACTTCTGATCTTAAGTTCGATCGTCGTATTAAGGAATTCCTACATATATTCGAGAAAAACACTCACTAATGGTGTATTGTGAAACAGTTATGTAAGTCTGTGTGCGTTTGTCCGGCAACACAAAAATTAGCAAAAGAATACAATATCCACTTATATATTATTATCTATACACATTAAACAGTCGAGTGTAGAATTTTGGGCAGTAATCAAACTGTTCGTCTACGAAAACTGTATCATCACTTCGCAGACACCTTACGTTAATATTACAACAACATGAATATAGGAGTCACCATTTCTTAAAGAGTTTCATGAACCTTATCTTCAGAGACTGGAAGTTCTGAAAATGTACACAAATAAGATATAAACTTTTACCATACAATCTGATGTTCTTTATTTCCATTTGCGTTCATCGTTTTCTTTTAATTCTCAATAGAATAAGAATTTGTAATTGTTTATCAATAACACATAACAAGGGCCATTATAACCTACACACTATACACATTCACTCGCGTTCAATACATTCACTAGATACCACACAGATTTACGGAAACATATTCTCTTTGGTTTACATGAAGAACATTGATCATGTTTTGGGAGTTATGTTTAAGAGGGTATGTTATACGAAGAACTTTCATGAAGTTCTAATAGTTGTGTGTCGTGATATTGAAGAGGGCAGCACATAATGGAGATTCCTCTTCCCCCTCTCCAAATTATTGTTTCTTCATAAGTACCAGGTCGAATTTGAGCCATGCCTTTTAAAAGAATTGTAGAAGATCATAAGCTTATGCGAGTTTGAAGCTTAAGATACTCCAAGGCAACATAACTCTACCAATTCAAATAATGGAGAACTTTCATTAAGTTCTAATTATCTTATAATGGAGAACCTTCAATAAGTTCAAATTGTCATGTTCAGTAATACTGAAGAGGGCAGCACATAATGGAGAACTTTCAGTAAGTTCTAATAGTTATGTTTTGTAATACTGAAGAGGGCAGCACATAATGGAGAACTTTCAGTAAGTTCGAATTATCATGTTCCGTTATACTGATGAGGGCAGCAAATAATGGAGAACTTTTATTAAGTTCTAATTGTCATGTTCCGTAATACTGAAGAGGGCAGCACATAATGGAGATCTTTCAGTAAGCAAAACTGATGCCGTAAGGGAAAGCACCAAGAACGTGCTTCCAACAATGGACAGTTTATTGGTGGTCGGAACTCGCCTTCTAACTTAATACAATATGAAACGTAATTGGACCTATATAGCGATTGTAACGATGGATAATAAGGAAGGCTGTGAAATACCATATGTGAAGTTGAAAAATAAATTCTCTATTTCTTAAATTTGATCTTTTACGACACCTGAAACCATTAGTAGGTACCTAAACAATATAACAAAATACCTTATTTTGCATTATTTAATCGCATTTTAACTTACGGAATTACAATTTAGGGTAATGGAAATGACAAATTATAAAACTGCAAAAGAACGCAATTCATATTTTGGCCGAATCGGCATATGATGCTCATTGTAAAGCCCTATTTAAAAGGAAAGAATTTAAATTGTTGTTAATATTTACATTGTTACATGTCTACTGAATATTAAAAGGAATGTTAATAATTATACCACAGTCTACTATATACAGTCACGAAGCTTGAGTTTTGGAGGGTGCTAGAAACAATAGACTGTGACGCTACTATTTTGCATTGCCTGTAATGAGGCGATATTAGCGATCCTAGTGGTGAGCAACTATCTAATGTTTGCATATTTACTACGTATTGAGTTTCGCGACTGTATATACTAGACTGTGATTATACCTTTGCACACTGGGCTGCAAAAGAAGCGCCGATTCGAAATTATATCGTTTTCCGAGGACTTTAGCAAACATGATGACCTGGAAAGCTATTTTCCTGAGATTATTTTTTTAACATGTAAATACGATTTTTATAACATGTTCACGTTATTATTTAATATGAATTAGTTTTAAATTATTCATACACTTTTATTTTACAACTATAATAAGAATATTACACGAGAAAAGTGACACTGCAGTGTAGGCCTATATGGTATTCCACAGCCTTCCTTATTATCCATGGACGTTATCATTGTTACAATCGATATTGGCTATACGGCCTATTAACAAAAAAAAGTATCAATTGTATTACAAATGTAAATATAAAATTTTATTATAAATACGATACGACCACGTGTCACTTCTGATGTATAAGGCATGATGTTTTCTAAAATTTATAGTTTATTGAAGACATACAGGAACAAGCTGAATGATGTAATAACAGAGCAATAATAATGGAGTTTATAGTCTATGCAGTGCTTTCTGTCTGTCTCTGTTTAAAATTATTGAATTAATACAAGTTTTACGTTCTTCACATTACATCGTATCGTCTGTTTTATGTCCCTACGTTCCCTTCCTTCATTAGAAACCACAACGTTTGCACTTCCATTACTACAGACCTTTCATACGTAAATTTACTATATTTTCGAACAATTTCCTTTTTTTGAAATATTTCCTTATAAAATCTTTAACTTATGAGATTCATCTCCGCAAGAAATCCCTTACAAATCCGACTATTTTCACTTCAAAAATCACCGGAACTACCTCAACGCTCGTTTTCACGAAAATGATTTTGGCAAGAAGAAAGTTAATGACTAGACCTCGGACTTTTAGGTCCTAAAAATCTTAAATTAGGTACCTAAAATAGGTTATATCACAATTCAAAATAGGTTCTAAAATTACAAAAATAGGTGAACAAAAAATGACATTATTTCATTTCCCATTACAAATTAGCCGAAACATTTGACAGTATTTCATTGTACATGTCCATAATTAGAGCCAGAGTAAACAACTAAGACCTTTTCTAAGTTTTCCGTTGAGAAACTGCATCGCTTCTCAGATAACACCATCTTATATGCCGAAAATGAGCGTTCCACATCAACTGATGACACCAGAGCAGATTTAAATGTTGGTGTTAGATGCAAGGGAACAGCACATTCATGTTCAGGTGTTTTGCCAGCCAAGATGTCAGCAACTGTGCGGAGAACTGTCAGTCCTGGGTTTTTTTGAAGCACTGATTTGAGTTTTTCAGAAACTTTTTCACCAACATAACCAGGAACCAAGTTGATTTTTTCTGTCACCTCTTCTATCAATCCCAGTTGCGTGTAGACTGGTTTGCCTGAAGACTCTAGAGCATTAATAATGGGGACCAGAAGTACATAATGTGTTTTGATGAACGCAATATCCCGGGCAATTGTTGGGTCCTGCAGAAGTTTTTAGTTGAAGTAATGCTCACTGCATCCTCCCCAGTTTCAAAACAAAGTTCTTAATGTACTCCAAATGATTACTGTAATATTTCACAGCCTGTAACCATGTTCCCCATCGAGTAAGAATAGGTTCTGGTGGAAGTGGCACATTGGAAGTTGCTCTCGAAATAATTGAATCCTCGTAGGTGCTTTAAAAAAAAAACCTTTTTAATTGTGGAAACCAGCTTATTCACTTGTGGATATTCAAGCCGTATCGTCTCAGCTACGCGATTCATGGCATGGGCAAGACAAGTAATATGGAGCAAGGCAGGGTAAAATACTTTAAGTAATTTAATGGCAGCAATCATGTAGATGCATCAGTGTAGATTACTAGCTGCGATTGTTGTCAAGGCACGACTGGCATACAGAATTACACAGCGTTTACATATTACCAACTGTAGAAATTGGAAAATGTAAAATTAGGTAAAAATAGTTTCTAACATGAAATTAGGTATTTTTAGGTTGTATAGGTCCACCATTTTCGAACATATATTTCCATAATTCGTATATATACAACTTTTCTTTTGTATATATCATGAGGAACAAAATAGGTTTTTACCTAAAATCCGAGGTCTATTAATGACATAAACAGTATTCAATGGAAGAGAGAGGAACTTCACAAGTGCGAGATGGCGACTACAAATAGGCCTATTATGATAGACGACAACAGTTGACAACTGCAACATAAACTCGTGCCTTCTTCCTGTTGGAATGTTTTCGTTGCACCAAAACAGTGCGCTTCTGTATGAAACGTCATCGCATTTCTAACAACAAACTATCGCCTTGCGCAGGGGAGGGAAGCCGTTTCCACGCCCTCCGTGTCCACCACATCTCGTAGGAACTACGAACGCCTCTGATTGGTCCTTCATCGGGATTATCACGAAAAGTTTGAGCATTCACGTGTCTTGCACAGTGTGTGGACGTGATGTAGCGGTTAATTTTAACTGTAACTGTCACTCAATCTGGCCTAGACCGGTATTACATATTACATTAATGAGCCTCACCGTTCTAATAGCCAGCATGCAGATCGCAGGGTCGTATCGTGACCCCACAAGCATTCAGATCGTTTTTTTTAATCTTTTTACAACTTCTGATGAGACTTGTGAATATTTCAAACTGGTTATTATATGGATTCAATAGCTTTTTTGTGGTGTAATATCACTTCGTATACAGTTAGCGAACTGCGATGTATTGGAATTAGTGGACCGTGTGGAACGCACGCGCCGCTTACTGCGTCGTGCGTGGCAGATTATCAGTGTGTGAACTTTGTTAGCTTTTTATATACAACACCCACAAAACTTCCTCTGCTCTACATGTCGAACATTGTAACAAATTTCTCTACGTGGTTTGATACCAGGACTCCACATTTAATACTTGTACCGGCGGACATACAACAGTTGACAGAAAATAATGGAATCTACAGAAATCAGTATCTTTTATACTCTGGGCTGCAAAAGAAATGCAGAGTCGAAGTCGCTATCGATTTGAAATATTATCGTGTTTCGAGGACTTCGTTTAGGAAACCCTAGAAATCGAGATAGACAGAAAGCATTGCATATAAACTCTATTATTGCTCTGTTATTACATCATTCAGGTTCTTTTTTTTTAAATAATTTATTGATCGATCAGCGCAGTTAGCGCTATACAGATCATTTCTAAATAAAATATAAATGCAATACATGACACTGGATTGAGGGCAGCCTAGATTGGGCTCCTCAATGAACAAAAATAATTGTTAATAAATAATTATTTACATAGGTTGGTGTGATGATAAATTTTGATTATAATATGAGGTCCATTGGAAGTCGGCTCTTGATTCTGGTGGGAAATGTGGACTTCCTTCCGAGATAATAGTGGATGGCGCCTGGAAGGTTGTTATAGAACTTCTTAGCTTGTGAATGAATAAACTGTTTGATTGTGTCAATGCCAGTTTCTCTGTGTAGTTGGCTGTTAGGGACAAACTAAGGAGAATTGAGTGAAATTCGTAGGACTTTATTTTGAAATGACTGGATGTGTTTAATTTCACTTATTGCAGCTCCTCCCCAGACAGGACAGGCATAAAGCAGTAGAGGTCGTAATAGAGATGTGTAAAGTAGCATGCGATTTTGTAGCTTTAGAGATGATTTCTTGTTGAGGAGCGGATATAATTTAGCGAGTCTTGAGTAGGCCAATTTAAGTTTGTTGTTGATGTGATGTTTCCATGATAGACGGCGATCTAAGTGCACTCCAAGATATTTTACAGCTTCATCCTTTGGTTTCCACGGTATCACGTTGGTTGAAAGATTTATGCATGGAGGATTGTATATGTCTTCAATAAACTACAAATTTTAGAAAACACCATGTCTTATAGCCAGGGAAAGGATTTATATGTAAATACATATTTACTTATAAAGCTAATATAATTTATATTTTGCATTATCTTTATGTTTCACAATGTGTAGGGTTGAAAAATCCTACTTTTATTTTCCATATTTTTCCATATTTTAGAGTTTAGTACATATTTTCGTTAATTTCCATATATTTTCCATATTTCATATAAAACAGTCCATATTATATTAGGTTTAACAATAAAACAAAACAAAATTCCATTAACTTTTAAAAATACATTTCAACAATAGAGATTTAAACACATGTTCAGTAATCCCTTTAACATCAGAGTTATTTGAAAATTAGCAGTCCTATCAACAATGGGAAAGTAAGTTACAAAACTGTATTAATTTAATTTAAAATTTTTAACAGACTTCAGTTGTGCAGCTCAACAGTTAAATGCCAGTCAGAGTACACATAGGTTCAGTTTTGTAAATCATACTATAAAGACGGTAAATATGCCAAAAGTATGTCATTCAGTCAATTTAAAATCAAAACTAACAAGTTACATTTCAGAATTTAAAGAAGATGGTTTATCAACTGACAATAAAATATTATTTTGTAATTTGTGTCAGTGTGCAGTATCATCTACACAAAAGTTCCTGGTGCAACAACACATTACAACTAGTAAACATCAGGCCAACAAACAACTAAATTCCAAGCAGAGACAATTGTTTTTAACACAACCAACAACATCGAATGTAAGATCTGAGTTTAACATCGACCTGTGCCGTTCTCTCATCTCTGCTGATATTCCTCTCTACAAACTAAAGAATAAGGTCTTCAGGGAATTCCTTGAAAAATATACTCAACATACAATCCCGGATGAGTCAACACTTAGGAAGACGTATGCTCCATCCATCTACGATGAGACAATACAGAAGATAAGAGATGAAATTAAAGATAGTTCAATTTGGGTTTCCATTGATGAGACTCCCGACAAAGAAGGTAGACTTGTTGGTAATGTAGTTATCGGTTTGTTAAGTGAACAATATTCTGAACGAATTCTTTTACATTGTGATGTTCTAGAAAAGTGCAATAACAAAACTATAGTTAAACTGTTCAACGAAGCTATGGGTATCCTGTGGCCAAAGGGTATTATGTACGATAATGTGTTATTCTTTATTAGCGATGCTGCCCCTTATATGGTCAAAGCTGGACAAGCATTATCTGTTGTATATCCTAAATTGACTCATTTTACTTGTGTGGCGCATGCATTTCATCGTGTGGCAGAAGTGGTCAGAGACAATTTCCTAAAGTAGATTTGTTGATTTCATCAGTGAAAAAGTATTTCTCAAAGCTCCCAGTAGAGTTAACGTGTTGAAAGAAATGTACCCTGAAATTCCATTGCCACCAAAGCCAATTTTAACTAGATGGGGTACATGGCTAGAAGCAGTTGAATATTATGCCGAACATATAGACTCTATTAACAATGTTCTCCTTGCATTGGACTCTGAAGATGCAGTCTCAATTGATACTGCGAAAACAGTTACCTGTGACATAAGTGTGAAGAATGACTTAGCTCACATTCAGCATACATTTTCATGCATCATAAAAACGCTCAAAAGTCTCCAAAATAGGCACCTTTCACTATCTGAAAGTTTTGAAATTATAAATAGTACTGTGGAACAACTGAATCGTGGTAGAGGTAAAGTTGCAGATGCAGTAAGAGCTAAGGTGGACACTGTACTTTCAAAAAACCCTGGATATGAAGAACTACAAAAGGTTGTTGCTGTGATGAGTGGTGAATCAACAGTGAAGATTAACTTGGACTTATCACCAGCAGACATTGTGAAATTGAATTATGTACCAGTTACTTCTTGTGACGTCGAACGCTCTTTTAGTCAGTATAAATCTATCCTCAGAGACAATAGAAGAAGATTCACTTTTCAGCACTTGAAAGAAATGTTTGTAACCTATTGTTATGGTAACAGACAATAAAAATTGTGTTTTGTTGAAACTACATTGGAAGATAAGGTACGTCCATTATATTTTTTGTTTAGTTTGATTAAAATGTACCAATATTTAACGTACATAGTCATTTTTATAATTTTAAGTCCATATTTAATTCCATATTTTGGTAAAAATCCATATTTAATTCCATATTTTGGTAAAAATAACTACATATATATTTACATATTTCATATATTTTTAGTCCATATAAATCCGTTCCTGCTTATAGCCTACATCAGAAGTGACACGTGAACGTATCGTATTTATAATAAAATTGATGCCTTTTTTGTTAATAGGTCTACAATATGAAACGTAACTGGCCGTATAGCCTATATCGATTGTAACAATGATAGCATCCATGGATAATAAAGAAGGCTGTGGAATACCATATAAACTGCAGTTTCACTATTTTCGTGTAATATTCTTATTAAAGTTGTAAAATAAAAGTATATGAATAATTTAAAATCAATTCATATTAAATAATAACGTGAACATGTTATAAAAAATCGTATTTACATGTTTTTAAGAAACTAATCTCAGGAAAATAGCATTCCAGATCGCCATGTTTGCTAAAGTCCTCGGAAAACGATATAATTTCGTATCGGCATTTCTTGCTACCGTGCGCTACCTATTTAAATGCCAAGATAGGTCATGCCTACTACCTCTGCAAGGTTTCTCCAATTACTCTGGTTTTTCTCAAATTTCTAAACTGCTTGTTTGCACATTGAGACAGAAAGTCGTTTTAGATAGTACATTAATATATGTCCAACTGATAGCAGAGTTTCAGGATGTAGGCTATGTAGAATGCATTCAAACTTTGGTGTCTATTTTCTCGATTTAAATTTTTTTCTACACATTCACTTCTTCAAAATCTATCTACTCTCACATTTATTGACAAATTGTTCTCAAAAATTTTGTGCTGTTTCAGTGTATTCCAATATTTGATAATTGACTTTCAATTTTGTGTAGTGTAAAGTATGATTGGGTCTAACAGTTTTTAATTCCCTACTATGCATGATTATTTTTTAAAATTTTGAAATGATTATATTCAATAATTTTTAATTCAAAATATAATTAGAGCTGGAGCAAACTAAATGCCAATTATGTTTTACCATGCCACAAATATTAAACAAATTGTGAAATTGTAGCAGAAGATAGGAATTATATAGATATCAAAATATTAACATAAAATTAATATGAATAATTAATAATGCTGGTATTATTTACACTACAGCTTTGAAAATTTGCATGTATGTACCAAGTAATGCCCAGAACTAGTATGCAAAAAATAATTCATGCATCTTTTGTAGTTTAGAAATTACCAAAATTCAGTTCAGCCCTCGCTTAAAAGTGGCTTTGGACTATCTCATTCTCACCCCTTCAACTGTTTGCTATTAACCTACGTCTGTTGAGAGATGGAAATTTAAATGCAGAAAGTAATTATACGAAATATAGGTCAAATATGTGTTATTCGTTAAAATATGGGAAGCAATAGATCTTACAAACGATGCAGAATTTAAAGGACCTAAAATGAGACTTATTAAATTCTATCATACTAGTGGCTTGTGCAGCAAATGCTGCAAACTAAGTTCATTAGACGTTCAAATAAAAATTTTCCAGATTTATTTTCAATGAAGAATACCAGACATTTTGAAAGTTATTTGCTTCCATAATAATGAAACATATTCCTTCTGAATGTTTTTTTTATGCTAAATACTTTTTCTTGAACCTATCCACCTTAGGTTTTGAGTTTCAACGCGAAAACGCAAGTAACAATGTCAGGACGATCAGTGGGTTTTTCATGTGGGAGTAAAGCGAATAGCTGTTTCAGGTTATTGTGGATTGTAGGTGAAAGTTAAAAAAAAATGTCAGGTTTGTTATGTTTTCGAACAATAGACATAGCATCTGGTATGGCTGCTGCATGTAGAGGGTAAAATCATTTTATCCTGCTAAGAAATCTTGCTGAAATGATCGCGAGACTACAAAATTTTGTAGGCCTCCTATTTTATCATTTAGTAATACCTTTTGGTCTTTCCTTAGGAACTGTAATTTTTGCGCTCTCTCGAGCCAATATTGAAGAGAATGACGCATATAAATATCTACATCATACAGCCATTAATCCTTCTCCGGGCAACCTACTTTTGTAACGTTGATGGGCAAGAAGGGTCCGTCGGACCCACATGCCATTTTAATACATTGACAGAAGAAAATCATTTTATTGTACACAATATTAATCTTCTTTAATAATGATATTATTATAGTGACCAAAGTATCCATGATAATATACATAAATGATATAATTTAGTAGTTTTTTCATGTGACCGAAAAATGGCAGCAATTCAGTGTCGTTACAACACTTTCATGGGTGTGCAAAATTTATTTCCAAATATAGCCGCTCAGCCTCTTGATTATTTATCTATGTCACTTATAACTGAATCAGTATAAAGATTGAAGGCATCAATAGATTTCCCAGGTGAAAGAGTGACTTTATTTACTGACCCTTCGATAATATTGTGAGCCCTAGCTCGGCCTGTTGGAAAAGGCTGAGAGTTCCACGTGGTGCCATCTTCACCAAGGAAATTAGCAGTTTGAACGAATGCTTCCCCCATATCCTAGTTCTAGACGGTCGACACTGACCTCTTTTGGATCACATTGGCGATAACTGCTTTTCTCATTGATAGATAGATCCTCATTATCGGCGTTACCGTTTGGCTCGTAGCTAGAATCGTCTTTTCTTAGCTCAGGTTCTCTAAGCAAATCCTGAATGGATTCTTCACACAAGTACTTATGCTGAGTCTGTCAGAATATTTGACCTCATAACAACTCTTCAGTGTAACAGCACAACTAAGATGCATTCAAATATACTGTAACATCTGAAGACCGTACCTTTGTCTCTTTGACTTTCTTCGGCTTTTCCATAATAATTACTCCCATATAAAAATAAAGTAAAGGTGAGAGATTCAGTCACTCTTTCTCTTATAAACTACACCGTATTATGGCTAGCATAACTTCATCCTGACTTATTTATATTTATTATAACGCATAATTGGTCCATTTTTTTAAATGCCATTGTTGTTGAGCTTCGGAAATAACTTCGCCAACATTCCATTGCCGTCAGATTATCACTGAATAGTTTCAAAGAGTGAAACCTCGTTACGAAGTGAGAAAAACCAATAAAATATACTGTGGTCCAATAGACTCTGCATGCCCGGTTGAGACTTTAAAGAAGTAAAAGTGTTCTAGAACATTTGTGCAAAATACTACAATATTTTCCTTCTCCCTAAATATAAAAACACAGAAATTAACAAAGTCATTAAATTTCAAGTAAGTAGAAATAATAGCTTTAATTTTATTCACAAAAATAGTAGTGCCAGGGCCCGACGGACCCTTGTTGCCCGGAGAAGGGTTAAGTATATGAAAAAGACCCAACCCCACTTGATTAATAACTATAACAATATTTGACTTTTAATAACATTATTATATTACGTAAGTTTTGTAGTTATATATATTATTTAATAGCCGCCACTCAGTAAATTATAGAAATGAAGATCTAATTTAAGATTCTCTACATTTACTTATATAACCCCCAAACATTTCACTTTCATGTCATTAATATAGCATTAATATGTAGGCCTATAATTAAGTCACAATCATGGCATTAACTATAATAATATTTCATTTCTAATGGTAATAATGTCATCAAACCACCTCAAGTTTTGTAGTTTTTAATATCCAATACACAGCTGTACCCAGAAAATTACACACCACAGAATCGAACCTGTAAATTATTTTTAGTAAGTTAAGTTTTTAATAACGGCATATCCAGTGAGGGCAGTAATCGAAGAATCGACATAATTGCATTTAAACCTCCCTCTCTTGAAGGTTACATCATAGACCCTAGTGTGAGATTCGAATCGCACGAACACCAGCCAGAAGAAGTACACGAGGAAAAAAGGAATATATATGAATCTTCCATCAGTTTTTATAAGGACAAATACCATCTGGAATCCATCGTCATTACGGGACTAATGATAGGACCATACCCCGGTTCCTAGTCGACTTCTGTAAATATTTTGGCCTGCATAAAAATATTTTAAGAGATCTAACAATTGCAGCACTCAAAGGCTCAATAGCTATTTTCAGGCATCATACATATGGACCATGACTAATCCGCATCTCCTTGACGTTACTTCGTTTAATATCATGTTTGAATATAATTCAAATTGTTATTTTTCACTCTAACAACAATGTATCACTAAGCCCCAAGACATTTACTCTACTGTATCATGGTACTCTTTGTCGATGGCAACCTGTAGTGGTTACAGGAAGAAATTAAATTAAAATTAAAATTTGAGCTCTAAATATGTCAGCATTCTTGGAGACCGTGGCCTTCGTGTAATATTGTTTACTGTAGTGTGTGTTTTGTTTTATTCTGAAATGCAATTAGCTAGTTCTCAAAACTGACGAAAGATGGATTTTGGAAAATAGGAAAATGATGTAGGAAAATTGACATTTCACTGAAAACTACTATTTTTCTGAAACACTTTGAGTTCCAAGCTTCAAAATGAGGGGTCACTCATTAAAATCCGTTCAGCCGTTTTCCAGTAATTTCCATTACCAGTTCAAATTATATATATTTCCCTAGAAACAAAGAAAAAAAGAACTACTAAACTGGAATAAACAAAATTAAGCGAATATAGTCCCGTGTCACATGTAGCTAGCGCGGTGTGGGAGCAGTAAGTCAGATGTCTGACGCCTTGTGAATAGTTTTGCGTCGTTACAAGGAGCGGCCTGCTGCCAAGCGCCGTCGGTCATGTGTTATCAGTGTCTCCTTCTTCGGAGCATGGACTGGACCGGTTTTCTGAGTGAAACCGAGTCGCGACCCCCGACCCTTTGGGGCCAAGGGGAGATGCGAAACCGGTAGGATCCGGATCACCCCATGCCCACTCTTCTTCCATCGCCCTTGGACCCGCCACTTTAACATTACATTAACTGCTGCGGTCCACGGAGGCCTCCATTCCTGCAGGCGACGTCTTCGCACACAGATGCAGGCTTTGTTTGTTTACTAATTATCCGGTTCGAATTCTGAGAGGTCGACGCGGCATGGGGTCCATCTTGCAGTATACCAACTGCCACCAAGGTAAATCAACATAAAAAAGAATCGATCTTCGAAGCACGAGGATGCTGCAAACAATCTATTTCTAAAATTTTATCAAAATAATAACACAGTTGCTTGCACAGTTTTTTTATAAACGATTTTATTGTATTCAATATTTACTGTTTGATTTCTGAAAAGTATATAGGGTCTACATAACATTAAGAATTGCTATTCCAGTAACTATAAAATTGCTTCCTTGCAGTGGCTAAGAGATCAGACCTTCAGCCTCCCACATAGACGGTCCGGGTTCAAGTCCATACTGACACTTGTGCCGTCCATCGTTATAGATTAACGGTTAGCATGTCTGACCATGAAACGAGAAGGTCCGGGTTCAAATCCTGGTTGGGACAAGTTACCTGGTTGAGGTTTTTCCGAGGTTTACCCTCAACAAATTAAAGCAGAACTGCTTCCTAACTTCCGGCGTTGAACTTCGGACTCATTTCGCCATCATAATTACATTTCCCCTCTTGCATCATCATCTTCGTTTCTTTCCAGTGTTTCAGGCTTCCTCCGCCACCGAACTTGGATTCCGTGGATATTTGGTCATTAGTTGCTGGTGGTAGAGCTATGTACTGTGAGCTCATGGTAACTCGTGAGACCGGGGCTGAAGGACCGTGAAAAGATAAGAAAGATTCTGTAGGCTGTAGGGGAGTCCGGAGGCGGTCTGCAGGGGTATCTGTAGCGCGGGGGGGCTTTAGGGCATGTACATAATTCCATTCCGGGTAGTACAACGGGCCCACCCAAGCAACCTACGTGCGAGGGCAGTCCCAAGTTCGTGGCCCTCCCCACAATGGGGACTAAAAGATAATAATAATAATAATAATAATAATAATAATAATAATAATAATAATAATAATAGTTTTATTTTCCTGGCAGAGTTAAGGCCATCAGGCCTTCTCTTCCACTCAACCAGGATCAAATCACATATATAAAAATACATACCGGTATACAAATATTAACTTAAAAATAATAATAAACATAGTAAAGTAAGAAAAGAGATTGAAAATAATGGAGATAGTTATTACAGTTGTCTGAACACTATTTATTGATAAAATAAATAAAATAATAAAACTGGTTAGAAACCATACATGTTTCGGGGCTCTTTAAGATACGACACGCGGTAGAACATCTACACCGTAGTCGTGGTACAACCACTGAAGATGGGGGAGCATAGCCCCGAAACATGTATGGTTTCTAACCAGTTTTATTATTTTATTTATTTTATCAATAAATAGTGTTCAGACAACTGTAATAACTATCTCCATTATTTTTAATCTTCACTTATGAACACTGTTGTATTTTGACCTTTTAAGTATTTAAGAAAGAGAGATTGAATACATATACACAATCAGTATTAACTTTAAAATAATAATAAAAAAAATATATATAATAAAAAAGAGACTGATTGCATAATCACAAGCAGGAAAATACATTCTAGTATACAAGTTTCAACTTAAAAAAAAAATTAATACATATGAATATAATCTCACAACTTGTGGTGGACAAGGTCGCAGATGGGTTTTCTCGTGGCTCTCCCGTTTCACCGTAGTAGACATCTACATCATTCGGTCAAAATTTCGTTATCATTCCACAGCATTCCCCGAACGGTGGTTGTCGGCACACGGAGGGGTCTGGCCTGAGGACGAGTGGAGTTGCCTGTTCGAAATCTGGGTACGCAGCAAACCTTAGTGTAGTCAGCCGGTGTAGGTTGGGAATGCGCCTAGCTTTAAGGTTAGCGCAATGGATCTTGAAAGGTCGCAGTGTCTTCCTCTCTAAATTTAATTCGATTCAACTATAGAACTGAGTATCGGATAATTCCCGGGAGTAAAAGGTGTAGTGTTCACCTTGTAGTGCCGTGATCAAGAAAGCATGGGAGCTCTACCTCCCTGCCTCCTGTATGTGTCATGGTTTACACACGAACACATGTATCCGTTACTATAATAATACTAGTACTCTGATGTCATAGTCTAACAGGATCTTCGACGTAAGGATTCTATTCTTGAGTCCTTTCTTGTATAAGAAACAAGGTCCATTACTATAGAGATGGACAAAACAATAGCTACAGTTCACCATCATCTGCACACCTATCTATTGCTGCTCAATCAGCTCTTTGATTGGTGAATCAATTAAGTTTTCCTAAGCATAAGCTGAATTTTAAAAGCTCCTGATAAGTCAGACTGCCTTGTATTATTATTATTATTATTATTATTATTATTATTATTATTTATTAGTAGTAGTAGTAGTAGTAGTAGTAGTAGTAGTAGTAGTAGTAGTAGTAGTAGTAGTAGTAGTAGTAGTAGTAGTATCAGTATCGTTTTATTTAACTCACAGTTAAAGCCACAAGGTCTTCTCTAACACTCAACCAGAAGTAAAACTTCGATACAAAGAACATTACAAATATAGGACATAAAACAATTAAAAGACATAGGCCTAATCATAATACAATGCAAACAATGAGTCAACAGAAATGAGACCTACATAATTAACATACAGAAAGACATAAAAAAAACATAATAAAATGTAAACAGTAAGTTAAAATGAGCGAGAAAAAGACAAAATGAGTGGGAAAGATCGAAACAATGATACATTATGAACAATTAATTAAGATACTTAATACCGGTACTTACATTCAGTATCACGGCCATCACGCAATATCACAGCCCACTGCACTGTTGAGAAATATCTGAGCATCAGGTATGACAAGACATTAAACAAATGCGACAAGATTGCAGCATAGTGTAGTATATACAGTCGCGAAGCTCAATACGTAGTAAATATGCATCCAAAGATAGTTGCTAACCACTAGGATCGCTATTATCGCCTCATTACAGACTATGAGAAATAGTACCGGCATAGTCTATTGTTCCTAGCACCCTCACAACTCAAGCTTCGTGACTGTATATACTAGACTGTAATTGCAGTTGATTGTCGGCTTTGATCGATTAAAACTCGATAGATTCTTACGCTTCATTGGTGCATTGTTACATGAGCTAAATTACTGGTGGAATCAAAACAACTCCAATAGATTCTATGAGATTCCTCACTAATATTAACAGCATCAAAATGACAATAGAAGAAAAAACACTGATCAATATGAAAAACTTATCAGATTACCAGGAAACAATTGGCATTCATACAGTCCTCTCTGTACATTGAAAACAACAATTAAAATCAAAAATGGTTCAACAATTAAAACACAAAATCAATATCCCGAATTTAAAAGAAAACTTACAAAATAAACCAAACCCTTTAAAAAGTTTCATATCCATGGTTCAAGAATTAAAACACAAAATCAATATCCATTTTTGAATTTAAAAGAAAACTTACAAAATAAACCAAACATAAAAATCCAATTTTGTTAATAATTTTAACTATATTAAATATAGAATATAATCTAAATTTAACAGAAGAAATACTGAAATCAGACGTAAGCACTGAAATAATGAAACAACTGTCTTTAGAGAAATTAATATTAGGTACCCTCCACAAAACTGGCGTCATTTATACACCGACGGATCCTTGATCTCCAGAGAACAAGGTGCCGGTGCAGGTGTTATGTGCTGTCTCTTCTCACTTTATAGATCTCTTGGATATGGAACAACAAGTTTTGATGGAGAAATTGTTGCAATAAGTGAAAGTCTCAGGAATCTTCTATGCCACATCAATAAATTTAGGAATGCAGTTATATTGTCAGACTCCAAAGCAGCTATTCTATCAATCGTCTCTAAACACACACCTTCATCTCAAACAGCAAAAATAACTAAAATGCTCTTCCAATTAATATCACTCAATAAAAGAATTGCATTCCAATGGATACCATCCCATTGTGGAATCCTGGGAAACGAGAATGCGGATGCTTTAGCAAAGAAGGGCAGCATTGCTACTTACAGACCTGTTACTAAATCTACGTATTACTCTGTGAAAAGATTTATTAAATCTACATACTTAAACTTCAACAAACAAAATTTGATAACACAATCTCAAGGGAAAAAATGTAACTCTCTGCATCAAAATCCACAGTTAATTCCCGATTTACCACGAAAATCGTCTGTCGCTGCACTTAGATTGGCAACAGGCCATGATTGTTTGGCCAAACACCTGCATAGAATTGGAATATATCAGTCCCCCAACTGCCCATTGTGCAACTCAAACCAAGAAATGGATTCGGAACACCCCAAAATCTGTGCTTCAGTGGCTGACCATGATAATATCTTTGAAAAATATTGGAGTGCAAGAGGTCAAATGACTTTGTCAAACGCCTGGCATTAGAAAACAACAACATATTACATATGATTCGGCAAGAAGAATAAATAAGATGGAAAGTTTAAAACGCGTAAGAGAACCTTAGTGAAGGGGGAGGAATAATATATTTCTGTCTTCAAAACCATCCGTAACCTTCAAAAATTCTGTATGTGTTTATGAGTTCTTCGCAGTTGCTTGTCCATTATATCTGTTGAACGAGCCTGATGCTTGTGGGGTTGGTTCAAGCTTCTGCAGTGCCGGTAATTATACGGTAGTGGATTTTTTCTCCTTTCGTGGTATGATTCATGGGACGGAATGACAGAACGGAAGTCTCCTTGTCCGCAGGTTCCACAAGCCGAGGGGGAATCTGGTGCCCGTACCGTCTGCCGGACCACAGCGGCGCCATGGGCGAGATCGCAGAGGAGTTGCGAGCAGCGGCGTCCCCACTCGCCGGACAGGTGTGTCATCAGCAGCATCATCCAACTATTAATCATTTCCTTACTTCCAGTGAAAGGAAATGGTGCAATACTAGCATAAAATCACAGTCACGAAGCTCAATACGTAGTAAATATGCATCCATAGATAGTTGCTAACCACTAGGATCGCTAATATCGCCTCATTACATACAATGCGAAATAGTACCGGCACAGTCTATTGTTTCTAGTACCCTCACAACTCAAGCTTCGTGACTATTTATAATACTAGTGGCTTGTGCAGCAAATGCTACAAACTAAGTTCATTACAATTCAAATTAAAATTTTTCAAATTTATTTTCAATGAAGAATACCAGACATTTTGAAAGTTATTTGCTTCCATAATAATGAAACATACTCCCTCTGAATGTTTTTTTTTATGCCACGTACTTTTTCTTGAACCTATCCACCTTCAGTTTTTGAGTTTCAACGCGAAAACGCAAGTAAAAATGTCAGGATGATCGGTGGGTTTTTCATGTGGAAGTAAAGCAATAGCTATTTCAGATCATTGTGGATTGTAGGCGAAAAAAAAAAAGGTGAGGTTTGTCATGCTTTCGAACCATAGCATCTTGGTATAGCTGCTGCATGTAGAGCTTTAAATGTACAGGATAAAATCATTTTATACCGCTAAGAGATCTTGCTGAAATGATCGGGAGACTACAAAATTTTCTAGGCCTCTTATTTTATCAGTAAGTAATACCTTTTGGTCTTCCCTTAGGAACTGAAATTTTTGCGCTCTCTCGAGCCAATACTGAAGAGAATGACGTATATAAATATCTACACCACACTGTCATTAAGTATATTAAAAAGACTCAACCCCACTTGATTAATAACTATAAAAATATTATCTTACGTACGTTTTGTAGTTATATATATATATATATATATATATATATATATATATATATATATATATATATATATAATAGCCGCCACTCAGTAAATTTATAGAAATGAAGATCTAATTTAAGATATTCTCTACATCTTCTTACATAACACCAAAACGTTTCATTTTCATATCATCACTATAGCATTAATATGCATAATTAATGAAAAATAATGGCATTAAATATAATAATATTTGATTTCTAATGGTAATAATATCATCAAACCACCTTACGTTTTGTAGATTTTAATATCCAATACACAGCTGTACTCAGAAAATTACACACAACAGAATCAGACATGTAAATTACTTTCAGTAAGTCTTAAAGTTTTTAATAACCAATTATTATATTTATTTGTGTATCGATTTAATTCGGTAATAAACCCAATTTAATTTATTTAACTGAATTGAATTTGAACTCTAAATATATCAGCAATCCTGCAGGTCATGGCCTTCATGTAATAGCCTATTGTTTATTGTAGTGTGTTTGTGTTTTGTTTCATTCTGAAAAGCCATTATTTCCCAAAACTGACGACAGATGAATTTTGAAAAATAGGAAAATGATGTAGGAAAATTAACATTTCACTGAAGACTACTATTTTTCTGAAAAACTGTGGGTTCCAAGCTTCAAAATGCGGTGTCATTTATTAAAATCCGTTCAGCCGTTTTTCCGTAATTTCCATTACCAGTTCAAAGTATATATATATATATATATATATATATATATATATGATAAATATATATATATACTAGACTATGATAAAATTTTAACACAGATAAAGAGAATATGATTCCGAGTAAAAATGCGTAAGAGTGGAAGTCATTTGATGATACTGTGCCTTGCACTATTAATAATTTTTACAAGAATCTTTAGAATTTCGTTTGGCGTGTTTCTTAATGAAATTACGAAATGGCGTTCCTGTGCTTAACATTTAATAGGAGTTTTAAAATGTAACATTAGTTCGGATCAAGTTTCTGCACATTTAAAGGACAAAACTAAAATTCTTTAAATTATTTAATATCATAATACACTGCTCTGTTAAATTGAATGTTCATATTGGGAATTAAATCAATGGCTTTTCCAAAACACGCTATGTAATGTTTCATATAAAACAATTTTTATGTCGAAAAGGAAGCAAAACCGAGAAAAGTTGTATTAAACTTTTTTTTTTTCAAATAGCTCAAAGAATAACCCCCTGAAGTTAATGGCATTACTTAGGTTCACTCTGTAGCCTATATTGGTTTATTTGTACTTCCAATAACAGTTTTCATTCGATCTACGGATAATCCAAACATAAACCTGTTTATTAAAATACGAGTTCATATTTGAAAGCACGTAACTCCTTTGTTTTACGTTACATTACATGTATATTGCCACAGTCTAGTATATACAGTCACGAAGCTCAATACGTAGAGAATATGCATCCATAAATAGTTGCTAACCACTAGGGTCGCTACTATCGCCTCATTACAGACAATGCGAAATAGTACCGGCACAGTATATTGTTCCTGGTACACTCAACAACTCAAGTTTCGTAACTGTATACACTAGATTGTGATATTGCTATAAGTAACGTAAATGTTTTGTGTTACAGAGTGACAGTGAAGGTAGCAATTCAAGCCTCGACTTGGGGAATGGCGTTGCCGGCATGGCGCTGTCGGCGGGAGAAGGGGGCGCTGCAGTAAAGTGCAGGTGAGTGTAAGAGTGGCATAACTGAATAGTGTCCACAACAATAGTTTCAGCTTTTCAATAATGAAGAAGGAGACATTAAAGTCTTGCAACATCCTGGAAGACCTAAGGTACGGAATATTGAAAATATACGTAGAATTTTGGAAGAAAATCCACAAAAAAATACTCGTAGGCTGTCGGAAGAACTTGATGCTTTAAAAGATAAATACATCGTCACACCGAAACGCTAGAAAACCATACAGAAGTGGTAGATCTATGCCTCATAAATGATAAATTAACACCTGAACAGGCTTAACGCAGAGTGGATATCTGTCGTTAATATATATCCTAATCCCATGGATGATAGTTTTATCAGGAGAATTGTCACGTGCGATGAAAAATGGGTACCGGTATATTACCGCAACCCTGACATCTAAAAACAGTGGCTCGATCCCAGTTAGCTTGCCAAAGTCGCCACTAAACAAAATCGGTTCGACCCCAAAATAATATTACGAGTCTGGTGGAATTTTGAAGGTGTGATTCACTTGGAGTTCGTTTCTAACGGACGTGCTAGAGCGAGTTCATGAAGTTCTGAGAAAGAAGAACCCTACATTAGTTAAACGAAACAGAATTCTCTTGCAACAGGTCAATGAGAGACCCCATACTGCCCGAACAATCACAGGAAAAATCCAGCAATTGGAAGAAATCGAACTGCTGCCACACCCGTATATAGCCCTGATCTTGCGCTTTCAGATTAATATGTTTCAATTCATGACTCACTTTCTGCATGGAAGGAATTTCCAAAATTTGGAAGCCGATGAAATGGGTATTACCGAATTCTTCGCATCAAAAACCAAAAACTGGTACCGTCGCGGTATAACAAATATAGCTGAAAGACCATAGAATCTAATGGCTTTTACTTTGAAGATTAGATTAACTTGCTACAACAGTCAACTAAAATTGTCCTCAAAAACCGACATGACTTATGAGTAGAGAACGCATTTTTAGTTCCTACCTATTGTGTTTGGTACGTCCTAGAATATGTTATTTCATGTACACAGAATCCCCCTATTAAAACTTTTATAATAATAATAATAATAATAATAATAATAATAATAATAATAATAATAATAATAATAATAATAATAATAATAATAATAATGATTTATTTAACCTGGCAGAGTTAAGGCCATATGGCCTTCTCTAACACTCAACCAAGAGTAAAACTGCATTACAAAACCACTACAAATTTACAAAGTACACTACAATTTTACACACAAAACTGAATAAGATAATAATAATAAAATGTAAACAACAAGTAAGTAGAAATCAGACATAACATATAACATACAGAAAGAAAGAAAAAGCATAATAAAATGTGAACAGCAGGTCAAAATAAATGAGACATACAAAGTATAAAAAAATAAGACAATTATTGATAATAATAATAATAATAATAATAATAATAATAATAATAATAATAATAATAATAATAATAATAATAATAATAGTAGTAGTAATAGTAATAATACTAATAGTAGGCCTAGTAATAAAATAGTGCAGTACAAAGCATACAATATTTTTAAGTACACATAGTAAGGAAAATTATGATTATACATAGCTCAACTTATCACATCAGGCCTATAGATATATCATTATCGGAAAATATGAAAACAAAAATATAAAATATCACTAGAACATAAAAAAATGTGAATACGTGGAAACATGCAATACAACGCTTGTCATAATAGTAAGTTAGTTTGGCAACTCGTCATAAGATAATTTTCTAACTTGGATTTGAAAGATTTCAATGTTCGGCAGCCCTTGACTTCAGGCGGCAGAGAGTTCCAGTGACGAGAGGTAGCAACAGTGAAAGATGAGAACCTAACATGACTAAATGAACCATAAACTCTTATAAATGCTTAAAAACTGTGTTTGTGCCTAAAAAGCGCCTTTTTAGTACCTATTTTCCATATATTTAAAATTAAAAATGTCGGTACTAAACAAGAAAAAATGCCAAGAAAACTACAAACATGCTATTAAAAATATCTTACAGACAAACTTTGGTCTGGAAAATTCGTTCCATATTGATCTTAGAAGGGGAGAAAAGATTATTTTACCTATAGGCTCTATAAAGTCTAAGTAGATAATATCGTTCGCTATTTTTGTTCTTTCGTTGCCGAGCTACCAGACGAGGAATCTAGTTGCCGCATCGTTAAACATTATCATGCCGTAGTTGCTATGAAAATAAATCAAACGTACTGTAATTGAGCAAATTATTAAGTGGCAAATAACGTCCTGGTGTGCTTTCTGCGAACGCCGAGAGCCAAAATGGCGGGCGATTATTTTAAGTATTTATCGAGCCTTAAGAAGTGCATAACGTCATCGGCAGCGAATCACAAGACGCACACGTTTAAATGTAGCCGACCTGAAACGTGATTGGCTGCCGGAAATAAGAGCGACGGGACTATAATTTCCTGAAACTGAAGATCGTTTGGAAAAGTCCATCTAGGTACCATAAAAGGGGTGGTAGGTTGTTCATGTTAGGCGAGAGCTTACAAATTAGTTTTCGCGTCAATACACCAACATTATGGGAATAATAATAATAATAATAATAATAATAATAATAATAATAATAATAATAATAATAATAATACGGACTCAGTATATCCTCAAAAAATTATTATACATATGTAAACATAGATATTAAATTTTAAAGAAGGGAAACAAAGAAAAGGGCGTGAAAAATTACAATTGCTATTAATGTGGGACCATGTTATTAATTAGGATTTGGCAGGATTTTTTTAACACAAGTATCACAATGTCATCCTCAGAGATGTTGGCAGAGCAAACTGCCGTCGAAATTCTTCGAAAAAAAAAAGCTGGTATAGTCCCTCGAAACTAGTGAATCAGCAATAACTATCTTTCACTGATAGAATTTGAGTCTTCAGTGCAGTAGCATTCATTGTCAGCATCAGTTCTTTGTACTTAAATTGCAATATTTACTAAAATTAAAATTATTAATTGTTAATTTTATATAAACTCTTAAATTGAATTTTATAAAGCCCTAAATATCTCTTTTCTAGCACCTAGAAATCCGTTCACTACTTATATGCAGTATCTGTAATTCAACACAGAATCGTTAAATCTCGTAACGTCTGTATGAACAAATCTTCATGAAGTGTGTTTAGACGCGTGACTTCAGACACATCAAGAGTTCCCGACGAAAACACTTGGAAAAAAAGTTACGATATTTCTGTCGTTGTAGTTGAATGCTGCGGCTGAATCCACAGTCCGGATAGAACCGGATACCCCGCGCGATAAGGACTGGTTTACATGCGAGCGTAACTTTGGACCCCTGCGTTCTCCACGGGGGGTGCAGTGTTGTGCAATGTTTGCCAGAAGCTTCAATCTGCTGCTTCTTCTTCATTACGCAGTGTAATCTTCTTATCACACATACCGCGTCATCAGTCTGTTTTCTAATGCAGACATTAAAACTTGTGTACAGGAATTTAAAGATGCAGACACGTCAGAAATGTTTATCATCACCAACAGAACTCATAACTAATTCCACAGAGTATCTTGCTCGTCATATAGTTACGTAGTACGTGATAGGCAACTATTTAAAGAAATATGTACCCGTCCTGCTACATGGCAACGAAAATGGACATCAACAACAAAAACAAGTGACAGGCGATTTATCGAACCATATAATTGAGTAAAACAAATATGTTGTTCGTGATTGTTATTGCGAGCATGTTTGAGATTGTAAGGATGTTTGCGATTTGAAATAAAAGTCTGACACTTATTTTTATTTGTTTTTACATTCCCCGAACTTAAATTTAACAAGACAGAGCCTTCTCAAAGAAGATTTAGGGCTGTAATATTCAACTTCTATATTTTTAAGCAATATTTTTCAAATTTGTATCATATACTCACACAGTTAACATGTGCTATCACACTAAATTTGAACTTCGTAAGTCAAACAGGTTTTCATTTATTTATTATTTTATTGTTTTTGTGTAATTTCATTATGTAATGCTTCTTGTATTGCAATTTTGAAGTTCTTAATTGAATTTTGATCAGTAATTACTACAAACTTAGACAATTAAGAATATTTCTCTGACTTTTTTTGTGTAATAATATTTTTATAGCAAAATTTTTTTTGAACTTTCGAATTTTTTAATTCACCTTTTTGTTTCGTCTTGTATTTGCAACATATGAAAAGTTCACCAATATATAATTCACACTAAATTCAGAGCAAATTAAATTACTTATACATTTATGAGCATATCCTGAAAGTTTCAAGACGATATGTCAAAATTTGTGACGCGAGAAGCATTTTATACATATGAAATCGTAAACATATTATCAAATAAAAATAAGAAAGGAAAGCGAGAAAACAGCATGTAAACTTAACATTATGTACGGAACTTAGAATAGTCCTGCACTATAATCATGATACACTGCATGGACTTCAAAAATGATCGTAGAACAAAACTGATATTTTATGAAAGAGAAAAACATTAGAGTAATTTTAAACATAGATAATTTTGACAAAAATGTCAAAATTTCATCCGTAACCTCCTTAATTACTTCATAATCGTTTCATTCCATGAAGCCAAGTCTCGAGACAACAATGCAATTGATAATCGAAATGATTCAAACATCAATATGACGCCAATGAGTTGCTTGAAATTGTAATGAATAATAATATTAAAGAGAATTGGATTCATTTGGAAATTAATGCCACAGTTAAGTACTTTAGGTCTAACTTTTGCTCTGTTGTATACCCCGAATTTATTAATCATCCCATTTGTGTACGAATAATAATTTTTTATTAAATTAAAATTAAGTTGGATATTTCGGTAAGCTTCTACACGTCAAAAAACCTTTCACTTGAATCTTTTCCAAGTGCATTTTATATTTTGATATAATAATAATAATAATAATAATAATAATAATAATAATAATAATAATAATAATAATAATAATAATAATAATAAGGAACAGATGCATTATAGGTGCCACCCATCACACATTATTCGCAAAAAAGGTCAGCGGAAGTAATGGTCCGATTAGCGTTTTTAGTATTCGATAAGCATTAAATGCTACCAAATTAAAAAATTAAATAAAAATAATTTAAACAGTTTGTTACTACTGATGTGATTTTAGTCAGTTTGTATTATATTTTTGGTCCAGGGAAAATAAATGTTACTCTTACTGCCGTTATTTCCATTTTGAAGTAGGCTACAAGTCAACAATATAAAACTGACTGTTATTTTAGAAGTTGGCAACACATTTTATGTCGATTATAACAACAATACATATCGATAGTAACATTCATACCATTCAACCAATAAGGAGATTGGCTCCTATAATGCATCTGTTCGATTAATAATAATAATAATAATAATAATAATAATAATAATAATAATAATAATAATCCGTGGCACCACAGCCCTTGAAGGGCCCAGACCGACCAGCCAGCTGCTGGCCTCACGTTCACATGCCGAAGCAGAGGTGAACGATCATCTAACCAGAATGGAGGTATCGTGTGGTAGGCTGAAACTTGTGACTTCTTGTTTTCAGGTGGACAGGATGTGGTCATTGGTTCGGTCATTTGGATCTACTGGCATCGCACGTTACGAGGGTTCATGCCACTTCAGGTCAAGGAGGTCTCTTTTACTGCGGCTGGGAGGGCTGCAGCCGAGGAGACAGGGGTTTCAATGCCAGGTCAGACATCAAAACACGCAAAATAATAAATGCAAATTCATCTATCAATATTAATTAATAAAATATCTCCAGTCGCTTTAAGGGAGAAGATAGGTGAAATTTTGGCCATTTTTCGAGGAAACCCCCCTTTTTGATAAACAATAATCCGTGACCTTTTATTATGTTGGCCAAATTTTATTTATAATAACCTCATTATAGGTTTTGATTTATCTAGAAAAAATCAAAAGCCGAATGGGATTTAATTGACTATTACACGATTAGAAGAAAGTATATAAAGATTAGAAGAAATAAAGCACTCTGATACAATAAAATATTGACTGACTTACTAAAACACTAAACTGTCTTGAAAATGTAGCCTATTATTGTACCATCTCATCATTACAATATAACAGTTGCATTCCACTTCAGTTATCAATATATATTAAACAATCTCTGATACGTGACTCATAATCTCATACAGCAAAAGCTATAACATAACCTAAATAATATAAACAAGATAATTGATAGAAAAGTTTTAATTAAGGACGATGAAATAAACATGAATCATTTTAAAATGTACAATTCGCAGGTGCTCGTGTAAAAGGGGTTAAGTATGATTTCGCTAAACTGGGATAAGTACAGATTTCAACTCTCCACAATTACTTTTTTCTTGTGTTAAAGGGGTTAAGTCATTCTTCCATCTATGATGCAGTTACAGTGCTCCGTATTTTGTGACAAAGGGGTTTTGTTCAGTACCAAAGGGGAGAAGTTTACATACCTTATAATTTGACTTAACCCCTTTTACACGAGCACCTGCGAATTATTGAAAGAACAATGTTAGCAAACAAAGAAACAAATGCTAGGGAGGTGATAAAAATTGTAGGATAAGCAGCCATGATTGGTTGAAACACGTCGTTCTGTACCGTTATAGTGATGAAAAGTAGTATGACTTAGTAAAAGTATAACAGTGAACATAATCGTCCTCAAAATGCATGTTTTAGTTATATTTCACAATTACAAATAGGTTCTTGTGACGGAAAATCTACCTTTTTTTTTTTTATTGGGATATTTTACGACGCTGTATCAACATCTCAGGTTATTTAGCGTCTGAGTGAAATGAAGGTGATAATGCCGGTGAAATGAATCCGGGGTCCAGCACCGAAAGTTACCCCGCATTTGCTCGTATTGGGTTGAGGGAAAACCCCGGAAAAAACCTCAACCAGGCAACTTGCCCCGACCGGGATTCGAACCCGGGCCACCTGGTCTACCTTTTTTAAAGTCATTTTTCCACACTTTTAATTTTACTGCATTTACTCACAGTCAAATATTATAGGTGCCAATCATTTCATGCTGAGAAGTCAAAATTTTACTGTATATTCTGAAAAATAAGACTAACAAAACTGCAAAACGTTTTTCTTTGGATGAAATAATTATTTTTGAAAATAAAAAAAATAAAATGTACTATTCAAACACTAAAAATTTTAAATCTGACTGGATTAACGTTTTTCAGATCACTCATAGATTGAAAATTCAAATAATGGCTCTGTTCTTAAATTTATGCTTGTGTCCATTAGGTACAAAATGTTGGTCCATGTCCGTACACACACCAACGAGAAGCCTCACCACTGCTTCAAGTGCGACAAAAGCTTCAGCCGAGCTGAGAACCTCAAGATACATGCACGATCACATACAGGTATGCTGCACGATATGTAATGTTACAACTGGACCACATTTTGCAGAAAGGAACCAACTCACATTCTACCGAGAAAAATGCACTTTAAAGTTAAACGTGAATGATAAATTCACTACATGCTTATTGCTTTAACTAAAAGCATATTATACGCAGTAACTTTGTTCAAAATATGGATCCTTGGAATTATTTAACTATTGAGACATTAAATTTGTTTGTGGGTCGGTCCCTTTCTGCAGAATGTGATCCAGTTAAGACAGACATAAGGACTGGGGTACTGCTAACTTTGGGCTGCTATATCTAAAAATGAAAAATCCAAAATATTTTATAATTATTTAAAGAAGGACTGGCATATGCATATAAAATGGTAAGAATTTAAATTCATATTTTCATTTATAATTCGTAATTTTCAGTTATAATTTTATTTCATAAAAATAAAACAAACTGCAAACTAATCTTTTTCATAATGTTTGAGATGATGAGTTGAGATACTTTTTTTGTCTGTGAACATTTTTCGGCAAAAACATTTTGAACCACTGTGTCTATTTTGGTTATTATGATCCAATGTACTTCTCTTAATCAGCCTGCCATACTGCTATGAAAGCTGATTATGATTTCGTTTTCGTCATATGTTATTTGCCTCTCTATCTCTTTGTCCAATATCATACACCAACTTGCAGAAGGAAGTACAATCATACTGAAAACATTCGCCCAATTTACGAGAGCAGTATGCCTATTAGTTTTCTAACGTATTTTTGGCGAGATAGAGATACAACCATTCGTACTTACACGTTCGGAGAAGGAAAGTATTGTAGACAATTTTATTTATTTATTTATTTATTTATTTATTCTGGTGAAGTTAAGGCCATCACACCATCAGAAATACAAATACAATAAAATAAATAAAAAGAAAAATCATAAAAAAACTACAATAATATAAATGAAAAGAATAATCATACTATAAAATTTAGTGATTAGTAGAGTTGAATTAAATTTGTAAAGTAATCAATTTAAATATACTGTACTGCTGAACTCACTTGAGAAGTAAAACTACTTGATTTGTATTTTAAGATATCACCAACAAATGATTTAGCATGCCTTTATATGAATCTGTTTTTCACGATACCAATCACACATATTCTAAAATTCCAATAGAATAAAACCAAAAACTTTTTCACAGCATGTTTCCTTAAAAATGACTTGTAACAGTGAAATATTTAACATGAGTAATTCATATATTAACATAGCTAACATCAGGGAGATGTTTGAGCAAAAATTGCAACAATATATTTAATATATTAATAACAAAACCAATTAGGCCTAGGTAAACAATATGTATATGAAATATTCACACACTACTACAAACTGAAGACTGCATATTTTTTGACGATTAATACTTCCCACTCCGCTCGGCTCGGCTTGGCTGTAGCAACAAAAGAATCTACCTGCAACCCCTCACACCGATGGCAAGAATACCTCAGGTCCGAGCACTAAACTCGTCGGAGGAAGACAGTAGCTACACGTAATAATAAATCATTGATTGACACTTTTATGTTACAGGGGAAAGACCATACGTGTGTCCAGTCCCTGGCTGTGGAAAAGCCTACTCCAACTCAAGTGATCGCTTCAAACACACCCGAACTCATTCAGTTGACAAGCCCTACGTCTGCAAGGTGCCAGGCTGTCCAAAACGCTACACAGATCCAAGTTCTCTAAGGAAGCACGTTAAGACGTATCGTCACTTTCCACCAGGAGCAACTTCCGAAAACGAAGACTTTACCAACAAGTCTGCAAACAGCCATAACAAACTGGGATGCGATGAAGAAGATGTTTTTGCTTCTGACAAAAAGACTGCAGTACCTGAAGTCCCACAAACTACGACCTTAACAGCAGCACCGAAAATTCTGAAGAGGGACAGCAGTGGTGCCATCAAGCTGGAGTGTGAAGAGCAGGAAGACAGAACAAAGGAGCAGTGCTGTTCTCCACTCCCGAGTGAAAGGTGTCCCAAGCTGTGTTGTGCTGGAAGTGACGGCCATGTAACTCTTCCTCCAGAGTCGCAACTTCTATGGAATGGAACTGAATCCCACTACAGCTTGTTCCATTCTTGGATCAATGCTGACTTAGCAGCTTTTTCACGGTCTTTACCATGGACATCGGGGTTATCTTTCTGGCATCATCCACTGTTGCAGCCAACTTCCTGTAGCCAGCATCTGACTGGGATTATAAACCGATCGTCAATATCAAACTCAGGGCTAGGGACGGACATGGCTAAATACAGCCGAATGGAAATCCCTGCTGAAGACTCCGAAACTCAGGATTTACCATTAGACCTTACCATGCATCGTGCTGGTACTAGAGTATAGTTAATATTATTTCATCAACAGCATTGCCAACCTGTATAATCACTTAAACAAAATGAGTTTAATTCATAATTTTGTATACGAAAAAGACCTTACATGCATGACATATAATCTTTTCGCTGTAAGAAAAATCCTAATGTAAACAATAGCACGTGAGTGAAGTGAGGCTTCATTGGCCGCTGTTTGGCGCCATAGATTCTCAGTACGTGTTCCCGCCTACTGTTGTACATTCTGTTTCATGTTAAACATTTCCCGTTACTCGTCAAGTAGGCCTAACCTCACTACTATGCATTCGTTTGCTTAGGAAACATTTACTTTATAATTACTGTAATTAAATTTATTTAAATCTTATGTCTTCACAAAGGACAGTTGAGGATTCAGAAGATACTTCAGTAAGCTTACGTGAACAACTACGAGCTCAAGTGACGCCAGCTTGTTACAAGAACAGACTACCTCGGTATTACTGTTGGTATTCATCCGCGTTCATAGTACATAACAAAATATAAAAGTAGCTTTTCTTTTACATAGCGTTTTACATATGAGTGAAGTGAAATGTTTCATCGTATTTAACAACTAGAATTCAATTTTTTATTTTCAAATAATACAAGGTTATGGTTTCCAAATACGAACTATATTTTCCTGCGTCATGTGAGTGCTTCGACTGGGAGCCAATCACGGGTAAGACAGCAACATGCTTATGTTTACATTAGGATTTTTCTTACAGCGAAAACAGTATAGTGTTTATGGTCTTAGTTGAAATCAGATATACTCAATGAGGGGGGAAGGGCAGATTAATTTTAAAGCTCGGTATAGTCTAGGAAAGCCCTTGGATAAAATGTTATGTTTTATTTAACGACGCTTCAACTGCTGAGGTTATATCAGCGTCGCCGGTGTGCCGGAATTTTGTCCCACAGGAGTTCTTTTACATGCCAGTAAATCTACCGCCATGAGCCTGTCGCATTTAAGCACACTTAAATGCCATCGACCTGGTCCGGGATCGAACCCGCAACCTCGAAGCCCTTGGAACTTGCAACAATTCCCTCAGTCTAAAATCTCAATGTAAAACAGTTATAAGGTTCCTTAAAAGTTCGAGTTTACAGGTTTTTCTAATTTGTTCAACAGAGACTTCTACAATCTCATGAAATGTTGACTCTTAGACATGTCTGTAAAACATGGGAACTTTGTGGGGTAAGGAATAGTTGGCCAGGAATTCTGACTGACCTTGGGTTCTTTCACGTATCATATATCCACGATGCAATGTTTCTAGTTTTACTTTCTTTCAAGCTATCTTTGAAAAATATTGGAGTGCAAGAGGTCAAATGACTTTATTGTCAAACGCCTGGCATTAGAAAACAACAACAACTTTCTTTCAAGCACAGACAAGCATTGTAACTCTTAAATCACTGAAAATGACTCTCCCCTAAATAACAATCATCATGTCACATTGTCAGACTAAAATTTTCACTTGTAAAAATGCTTCATAGCAATCAATAGCAACACTATTCTTAATTTAAATGAAAAGAGTAACATTTTAAAGATTCTGAGATCTCATGTTGCTTTGAAAAGTTTATAGACTGAGACAGAATTGAATAGAAATTGACAGTGACAATTTTAAACTTATTATTTATTGGACAGACTGGTAGTTTTCCCCATATCCTGTATTATTTTATAGCGTTTCAAAATACAACGAAATCCAGACAATTCGACTTCACTAATTCAGACAACTTTTTTTTTTCTTTCTTCATAAGACACATGGGGATTAATATCCACACTTTGAAGGTAGAAGTGAATTTAAAGAGTGCAAAATGTCGTGATAAATTCCATTATCCAACATAAGATTCACTTGGATACATGATTTGAATTTGTGGACGTAATGTGAACTACATATCAGAAATTTTATTTTGCCTTAAAAGAAATCGTCATGAATGCGATTTATAAAGAACAGTAGCGAAAACAGACGCAGACAACATTTATCTCTTTCTTTAAATCACTGTCTGAAAATTCCAAAGTTAGTACTTCCTGTGCAAAAGAATTTCAAACTCATTATTTTTAAATTAATGTTTTGTGTTCCATATATTTCTAAAATATAATGATTAAACGCTAAATAACTATACAATATCATCATTTTTTCAGTTGTTTAAATAATTCTGTTCCAGTAAAGTCTATAATTCGGACTTTCAGTAATTCAGACTCTGTTTTCCCCCAATGAATGAGATTTTTATTTACATCTGATTTCAACATAACTGATTTTCTTTTTGCTCATTTTATAAATTGTTTTTATGGTATGTTTGAAAGATATTATTATTACATCCATATGCTTTAATAATTTATGAAGATTGTTTACAATTATTGTCAATGTTCAGTCACTTCCACATGCAGTACAGAAAGCATGATACAGGAACTCTTTGAAAGAATGATTGCTTGGAAGTTCTTTGAACATGTCTGTGTGTGTGTTTTGTTGAATTTTTGTTGCATACGTTAATTTTAATTAAAATATATATAATTTCAGAGCCAACATGCAATAATTCGCCCTAAGGTTGGCAACGCTGTTCATTAATCATCATTTGAGGGGTTGCCAATCATACTACACTTGTCAGAACTACAAATATGTTGATTTTAAAGTTTAGCAGAAGTCTCGTCTATTCTAGTAAAATTTGGTAAAAATAATTATTTTTCACACTAGACTCTAGAATACAGGTAACTGTTTTGGCATCAGTGACCAATCCATGTCGAGTTGGAGGAAAAACAAGTGCTGATCAATAGAGGAAAAAAAAAAGAGTAGCGAGTAATTTGACTGTTAATTTGTTTTATAGTAACAAGAAGATAGAGTAATGATGTCTACCTTAGTAGAGATTGCAAAATATCAAATCGAAATCAAAAATAAATAAAGACGAGTGTTTTCCCTAGACCGAAAAATTTGATACTTTCCTTGCACCAAAAATAATCAGTGAATGAAAAGTGAGTATTTTCCAAGGGCCAAAAATTATACTCTCCCCAGCAAAAAAAAAAAAATAAAAAAATAAAAACGAATGAAAGGAAAATATGGTATTTTCCCCGACAAAAAAAAAGTGTTACTTGGTAGTAGACCTATGGTTGAATCCATCAAACACCCACTGATTGCCTTGACACATTTTTAACATGTCAAAATCTGTGTTTCAGTGGCTGGCCATGATAATATTTTTAAAAAAAATATTGGAGTGCAAGAGGTCAAATTACTTTATTGTCAAACGCCTGGCATTAACAACATTTTGTATGGTACTTCCTTTTCCCGAACTTCGATTCATCAATTTGATTTTAAAGTTTCAGAACCGTTATGTAAATGGCTCTGGTAAAAATAATTAAATTTCTAAATTATAGACATCAGCTAAACAAAGTTTTGGCATCAGTCCTGAATACAATAAACATGTCAATATAATGTGATGTGATACATTAAAGAAAAAGAAAGTTAATTGTTGAAGGCAAATATAAGTTGATTAATTGAAATAGAGATGATGATGTAATATTTGAAGAGAATCCTTGATAATATTTATAAGAATAGACATTACATAATCAAAAGGAATGTGAAGTTTCTAAGATAATTCCACGTGAATTTTGTGATTGAACCTCAAATGAAACAGCAAACCAATGACGGACCATTGTTTAAGAGGGACGTTGTACTTTTGAGAAAGATAACAAGGTTGAATGGACTTCTTTCAATATCAAGTGGCCTGATTTAGGTTTCTTTCCCCAGAAACAGATAGTAGAGTCAAGAACAAGAGCCCGTTTTATTTTCCGTTGATAGCAATAATGTTATTTGGTCTAAAAGAACCATCTGATCCATCACACATACTGATTCATGAACGTTTCCAATTTAAAGTTTTTAACAATATCGATTCATCATGTTTACACGATGATGTCAGAACCATTGATCAGCAGATGACTTGGGGCATTGTCCAAGCATGGAACAAGTGTCTCTTTATAGTTGGCCATGATTTTGTACAATGTTACAGAACAGTTTTTAGCATGTATTCACCTGTATTCTAGAATCATTCCATTGTTTATTTATAACTTAAAATCAAAACGGACCTGTATCAATATCACTTTCATATGAAACTTATCAAGAAATCATGCTGTATGTATATTAATCGATTATGACAACACAGGTTTTCCTATATGTAACAAATATATAAATAATATTCTTCTGTAACATACTCTCAAGAAGTTTTTAATCAGAGCAACACTGAAGGAAGTTTAATTTTATGACAGTTAAGGTTACATTAGTAGAATGGCAGCCTTCCTCATTTTCGTGAGAAAGTCCCAACTTTAGGTGTTTTGTACCATATATGATTATACTAAATAAACATCTACTCAATAAATAAGATCATTTTTGTTATTGGAAAAACGATTATTTAAACCTACTTTTTACTATTTTTTTCAAATAGGGTTGTAAGTTGTCATATGGACTTGCAACAATGCATTGTGAGAAAATAATTTATTTCATCAAAATCGTTCGCAATTTTCATTTCATAATACAAATTACACATGTAAAATAAGCACCATGACATCATTCAACTGTTTTGTACATTGACGAATATGAATGGAGAACACGTTTGTTCTGGTTTTGGTTTTACCATAACAAAAACAATACCCATTCAGAAAATTGAGACGAAATCTCTTTGAACTATATTTTTACAAACAGAACAAATATCGTACCGGTACTAAAAAGAGTTGCGATCTGTAAAATCATTGACAATAGTAATATTAAATTCTTATTTATAGTCTATATGACAAGTGAAAACTGAAAGTTGGTGACCATTTTCATCATCACATCACCACAATATTTATTAATGTATTTACATTGTAAGGTTTATATTTACAATAAAATGTATTTAAGTAAATTTCTAGTTAATAGTTCATTTTTATAGCGACAAATTCTCTCTAACTTCTCCTTCTTCTTTTTCTTCAGGCGCTACAACATCTCTTTTAGATGTCCTGGCCTTTTCCTTGTATCACAGTCTAGTATATACAATAACGAAGCTTGAGTTGTGAGGGTGCTAGGAACAATAGACTGTGCCTGTACTATTTCGCATTGTCTGTAATGAGGCGATACTAGCGATCCTAGTTGTTAGCAACTATCTATGGATGCATATTTACTACGTATTGAGCTTCGTGACTGTATATACTAGACTGTGCTTGTACCAACACTAGTCCACATCTGTGGAGTAAGAGCTAGCGCATCAGGCCGCGAAACCAGGTGGCCCGGGTTCGATTCCCTGTTGGGGCAAGTTGCCTGGTTGAGATATTTCCGGGGTTTTGCCTCAACCCAATACGAGCAAATGCTGGGTAACTTTCGGTGCTGGACCCTGGACTCATTTCACCAGAATTATCACCTTCCTTGTACCACAGTCTAGTACATACAATAACGAAGATGTTGTGAAGGGTGCTAGGAACAATAGACTGTGCCAGTACTATTTCGCATTGTCTGTAATAAAATTAGTGATCCTAGTGGTTAGCAACTATCTATGGATGCATATTTACTACGTACTGAGCTTCGTGACTGTGTATACTAGACTGTGCTTGTACCAACACTAGTCCACATCTGTGGAGTAACAGCTAACGCATCTGGCTGCGAAACCAAGTGGCCCGGGTTCGATTCCCGGTTGGGGCAAGTTACCTGGTTGAGATTTTTTCCGGGTTTTGCCTCAACCCAGTACGAGCAAATGTGGGTAACTTTGGTGCAGGACCCTGGACTCATTTCACCGGCATTATAATAAGGAGCGGATTTCTATGTAATTAAATATTATTTTTGCATGTGATAAAACACAATTAACAAAGTTAAAAATTCCGAACATGAAGTTTCAAGGGAATTTTATTTCACATAAAAACACATATTTTCACAAAAAAATTATGTAAATACATATTTTCAGTAAATCTATTATAAACACATAAATCTTGGAGTTTTTTTACTTAAATAATTTTTTACAAGAACTTTTAAACATTTTAAAACTAAATCAATTATGTCACTCAGAAGTACGTTATCTTTTTAAGAATTCTTGTTGCTTCGAGTTTCTATGCGCTGTGTGGTGTATCCGTGATCCATTTTTGTAATAGTTTCGCCTCAAGTTCTGAGAACTGTAGGCAGCATATCAGTGTTATTATTACAGAATAAATTAACGTGGACAAGAAGAAGAGATCTTGCAACACATAATTAGGAATGTTTATTGTTGCTGAAGATGATTTCATTCCACGCTTTGTTTGTGAAACGCAACAGATAAGAGCTCGGGTATGAACATTATTTAATTTAAACAAATCTCTTGCCTCTCGCTCATGTCATCAGTAAACAATACGTCTTGTTGTGATTCCCTTTATCGGGCTTTCAATCGATATCTTCAAAATATACTGAAAGATGGTTGTTGAAAAACGATTTGGCTTTCCTATTAGCAAATCTAAGCTTTTGTGTGATTCCATAAAAAAACGAAACATCCAAAACCTGTTGTCTGAAACAGGGAATGCCGTGAAAATTAAACTAGACTTGCTACCAGGTTCTGAAGTGCAAGTACTAAGGGACAAATTCCAGAATGTGTTTGGAAAAAACAGTGGATATAAAAATGTGTAAAGTTGCTCAAGTATTGGAGGGTGTGCCTGTAGGTGAAATTGACGTGTATGTGTTTGTGACACTCTTTAAATAAGTCTGACGTCCTGTGATGTGGAAAGATCGTTTTCAGTATAAGTCGTCGTTCAGAGATAATCGGCATGCATTTGTGATGGAGAATTTGGAGATGACCTTTGTTGTTCACTGCAATTCTCGGCCAACTACTAGCACTCAAGTGTGGTTGGTGAGTCCCTAGTAACATTTTTTTTTCAAGCTGAGTAATTATTTTTATCATATTAAAAATTTATAATTTTTATCTTTATAAATATTTTCGTACTTTTAGCACATAAAAATAAATATATTTAAATTTTTTAGCACATAAAAATCCGCTCCCTAATTATCACCTTCATCTCATTCAGATGCTAAATAACCTGAGATGTTGATAAAGGGTCGTAAAATAACCTACTAAAAAAAAAACCAACACTAGACTTTCTCACATAGTGAGCTTTCATGACTTGAGGTCAGCATAATGCAGGTGTACGACTACTACAGTGACATCAGAGGACAAGTCATCATTATGAGATAAATATGATGAAATTAAACTGAAAGTTGCTTTGAAAATCAAGGGAATTAAAAGTGACAGTGGTTTTTTCTTTCTCCTGCAAAATCTTATTAAAACACATAACGTATTTTTGAGGCGCAGTGACAAAGTACAAACCAAAAGAGAAATACACAGCCCATGGAATGGAAATAAATCTCCAACCAGTATTAAAAGTATAATAGACAATACAATATACAATCCATTAACATTTCTGGACAACTAGTAAAACATTAAATATAACAGCAAATAAATGGAGTGTATACCTACCCAAGATTGGCCAATCCCAGCAGACATCAGTAAACAACAGAGACTTTTCTTTATGAATCTTCATTATCCATCTTATTCACAGTTGCATAATTTTTAGAGCACTACACGTCAAAATCCCTGACTTCCGCAAACCGGAACTGATTTCCCTGATTTCCAGGTCTGTGTGAACCCTGTATAATGTTTTTATTGTTACATCGGAGTTTCTCTAAAATTTGACCATCATTCTAATAATGGATAAAAAATATTGAAAATGGCTGCAAAACGGTATTTGTCGACTACAGGGAGGAGAGCCATTAGCAGTGGCGTAGCATGAAATTTTGAGCAGGAGAAGCTAACTCAAGTTGTCTTTCATGCAATATGAGAAAACATATTACAAAAATACGGTCTTAAAATAAATAGTAGTCAATTTCAAGTCAGCAGTCGAAGATTGGTTGGGACCTCGTAAGTAACACCAATAAGGCATGTCCTCAAATGATACGTAATAAAATATGATTTCACGGTTTACACATATCTCTTAACAAATAGACACGCATACGCATAACATTAGCTCACTCCCTGTCATACTTAGAGAAATCACAATATAAGTATCATTGACAGCAGGGGAGTCGGTCATTTGTTTTTTAAATCACACTTTTGTTCGCAAGTCAGTCTTGATAATACAATTGTCCTAAAAAAAGTCAAGTAAATTAGTGTCAGGAACTGTTATTTCGCTCATTATTTATTATATCAGCCACAATGCACACTAACACTTCAACTGAACACAACTAACGAAAAGGGATAACTCGGAAACTACTTATTTTAAATGTTAAAGCTAGCTTCTTGCGAGCCTTGCGACTAGGGTAGTTTAGTTAGAAAGGGATGGAAAATCTGTGGGGTGGATTACACAGAAGAAACCGGTCTGCTTGGAAGCTGGTGTGTGCAGGCTTCTTGTTTACTGCTGCATCACAAATCATCCTGAGCTGCTGCATCACAATATTTAACGCGTAAATATAAATTCTATTAAAATTAATAAATAATTTTCTCCATAAACTGCAGGTTTATTATGAAATTATTATTAACTGGGGAAGCTAAGCTTTTTAGCTTACATTGACGCTACGCCACTGGCCATTAATCCTTCCCATTGAAGGCTTTAAGAACCAACCTGGACAAATACCCAATGTCCCATCCCTACCTTCCCGTGGTGCAGCTGTTAGTAAGCATAATTTTACAAGCTGAACTAAAGGAGGGGCTACTCATCAATTAGCACTGGTCAGCTTGACGAGTTACTGGCCGCATTTGGTATAATTTTCCTCTATTCAATACTTAATTCTCTCTTTACCCTTTCCTATCCAGTCCTCTGACTGAACTCTTACTTTCTTATACGGCATTAGACATTGAGGCCTAGGGTTCATTTCCTTTCCTTCCTCCTCTTTCTATTTCTGTTCCTAGTGCTGACCTATGGCATTAAAATCGTCCTCCAGTGGCTTAAGGAGGGAAAGCTGGTGATCAACAAGATCTCCCAGCTAGGTCCAATGGACCCGTCGACCAACAGCAGGTGTGGTCCTCCAGACATTCTGGGGTTGTGTGTGAATGAAGTAGCCACCAAAACGTTAAAATATGGTGTTCACTTAAATCGGCTACAACTTGCCATTTTCACTCCAATATGATATCAGTCTCCTAGCTGTCCATTGTGCAACTCAAATCAAGAAATGGATTCAGAACATCTCAAAATCTGTGCGTCAGTGGCTAACCATGACAATATCTTTGAAAAATATTGGAGTGCAAGAGATCAAATGACTTTATTGTCAAATGCCTGGCGTTAGAAAACAACAACATATTGAAAATATAGGAAATATGGCAGAACCAATAAAAAATGTATTGTTGCGACAGAGTTTATCATTATATCAGTTTTCGTTGTATGGGGGTTCGACTGTAGTAAATATATTTTTGGACATGGCTACATCTTTCAAATTCACACTACACCATGTAGCATTTATAACACATATGATAAAGGAAATATGAATGGTATTATATATAACAAATATTTTCGCGAAAACATTAAATATTAATTCAGTCCTTTATTTAATACTAGCGCTGACCAAGACAAATACATGTTATAAAACTCACAGATCACAGAATAGTATATTATGCAACGAGTCTATAATGGTAGTAATTAAGACGCGAGTATGTTTGTTTATGAAACGACCGCAAGCGAGTTTCATAATTTTAATACGAGCGTCTTAATTACCATTATAGGCAAGTTTCATACAACTTTTTATGCTCGACCATAACTTGAAATTATTCATAAGTATTCATGTTATTGTTATGTGAGTGCAATAGCCTACCTCATAAATTGTGAGATGTGCGCAGACGCGAAAGTATTGATTTTTTCCGAGGAACGAATGTCATTGACCTTGATATAATCTAGAGAATAACATGAAGATTAATCTTGATATAACCTGGAAATTGATTTAGAATTGAAAAACGAGATGACAAATTGAATTTATTATTATAGTAACAGAACATAACCTTCTGCGACAGTATTGGGTTTCCAGCCTCCGTGACGTTTCGCTAGTTGTCTTTCGATTGCATATTCGAGAATAATCGATACTTGCACTTTTATAATGCTACAACGGTGATTTCTCATTGGCTGAACAACTGGGCTACTACCAGGTGTATAATTACTACATTTCGGCATGGTCGAGCATAAAATATTTTTTAACAATTTTATTAAATTATAACAATATGTGCAAAAGACAGTGAAACATAAAACTCCATGCACCACAAGTTCATCCAATACAAAACGCTTATAGTCTGTTATATAAAAAGAGATAAGAGTTAAGAAAGAGGCACTAGTCAATCAAAATGACTTAATGGCATAAGAAGGAAATGATGTACTGTATATTATTCACAATCTATCATTTACATAGCTGGAACAGTGGACTAAAATACATCAGTTCTATTATACGTACAGTTGTGGCAAAAAAAAAAAAAAACCAGACCGACCCTTGTAGCTGATTTCAGAGCCGTGTTCACAGTGACAGCACGATAGACTGGTAACTAAGACTTTCGTGGTTCGAATCCTCCCTGGGAAGGAAACTTTTTTAATAATTTCAAGGGAAAAATTGTTCCAGGGCCGGGTATCGATCCCGGGACCTCTGGTTGAACGTATCAGCGCTCTGCCAACTGAGCTACCCGGGAACTCCACCCGACACTGTCTCAATGGTTCCCGGGTAACTCAGTTGGTAGAGCGCTGGTACGTTCAACTAGAGGTCCCGGGATCGATACCCGGCCCCGGAACAATTTTTCCCTTGAAATTATTCAAATCAGGGAGCTGTACCTGAAAGACTATATTTGCAAACCTTTTTTTGTTCTTTATTCAAATTTATTCCCAATACTTTTCGATTGCTGCGATATTTTACTACTTAATTAACTTATTATTCCCAAAACATGAATTTTACCAGCTTATTTTCTAATGGCTTTCGAAATGGGCTACGTCAGCAGTCGAAACTACAACAATTTCAATAGATTACTCGCTATCTTGTGAATGCGGGCGTGGCATGCGCACTGGCTCATTTCGGGGACTTTCATTATTCCGTTGGTCCGGTTTTTTTTTGCCACTACTGTACACAATATGAAAATATGAACTTCATGCAAAGGTGAGCAAAAGTCACTAATTCGCCAACTTTTAATACTGACTGGTATATTTTTTAAATCAGTGGAAAGCATGAATGAGGAAGAGCCATATTTATGATATCATTTACAGCAATGCACAGACAGATTTTGTAAAATAAGTAAATACATCATTATTAGATTTAAGAAGTCAGTTTTACACGTTCATAACTAAAGAGGCAACATTTTTACAGGAGATACTGGGTTTGTACTTGAGTAACCATGTTAGTGGAAGGATACAATCAATATTCAGTTCTGTATTACAAGATTGAAGACACTTTTATATGTTAAAAAATGTTATGTTTTATTTAATGACGCTGCAACTGCAGAGGTTATATCAATGTCGCCGGATGTGCCGGAATTTTGTCCCACAGGAGTTCTTTTATATGCCAATAAATCTACTAACATGAGCCTGTCGCATTTAAGCACACTTAAATGCCATCGACCTGGCCATGGATCTAACCCGCAACCTTGGGCATAGAAGGCCAGCGCTATACCAACTCGCCAACCAGGTCGACACATTTTTACATGGATAGCCAACTTTTTCAGTCTTGTACTGTGCCACCTTCTCTTGTTACAGGTAAAAGGCTGTTCCTGTATCAAATAGAGGGGTACAATTATAGTTGTTTTCTTCTTCTAGAAGTGAAGATTTCGTTATATCTTACTTTCTTTGACCATTTTTTACTTCTGTCAAATGATTCCTGGCTTGCAAACCACACTTGTTGAGTTAGTAACTATGAAATAAATATTCACATTAACCTTTACCATTTTAATGAGTTATAATTTTTCTTTGGAAATTAGTATAAACTTTACTTAGTATGAACTTTTTTTTTTCAACTTTAACAATTCCTGTCCAATTCTAAACAGATTCAATGGACTAAACGATTCTTCTATAGAAGCCAGTGGTGATATTCAAAAAGTTTAACAATCAGTTCTCTCATGTGTACTTAAATGTTAAACATATATGGTATATGTCCATGGTGATTGTAAATATCACCTAGAAATAATTTAACAACTGGTTCGTCTGAACTGGTGCGAACCAGCCAAATATCACCATTGATAGAAGCACACTTTATATTTAAAAAAGAATGTCAACTAGAAACTCTTGAAATGTAGGGCATAAACTACATTATTCAGGGCTATTTCTTTTTTCAAAATCTCGCAAAATACTTCCGAGTTCGAAAAAATAATAATTTTGTCAAATTTCTGCCAAAAGACTTCCAGTGTAAGTAATTTTTATGAGTAAAATTAAATAATTTATTACTGTATGTAACAGTTGACTGAAGTATGTCAACATTTACCTACGTGACAGAAACAATGAAGAATCTAGTTACTGATCTTACCTCTTTTTAAATAACTTAAAATTGAATTTCTTACAAAGTTCTATATTAGGTCATCTATGTATAAAAATCAACATGATCGTACACACAATTGAAGGGGTAAGTGGATAAAGGTGATATGTTTCACATCATAATATATGTCCCTATATACCATTCTTCTTCTTTGAAGTAAATAAACGTGGTTATAAAAATAAACAAAATAATTTCAGAAGAAACTTTTACTCAAAAAACTTTGAGAGCATTTTTCTCAAGATTACGTTTTTGTAACTTATCACCTACATACACTCACCCCTTAAAAAAAAAAAAAAAAGATTAAATATTTGTAAGAGTTCAAATGTTACAGTGCTGTTAAAAATTCTAGTCACAGTTAAATGTACAGGGACATCATTTTATTTTTACTAACATTTCTAATATTAACCAGGCTATACCTTTGGATTAACCGTAGAGATCCGGAAACACCATTTGCTACCCCCTTCCACGACTGGAGTTCGATGATACTGGTGTAAGATACAAACAAATCACTTTACTAGGTATAGGAGGGAAGAAAAGTAGTTCATCCATTTACGTAAACTAGAAAATATCGCGATTTTGAGTTTGATAATTTTCATTAGGCTTTTGTTTAAATCAAAATACAGTACAGTATTAACAATGAGTGTTTTTACTCACGAACTAAGCTGTCCATATGAACGAATTCATTATGCAGTGTATATTATACTGTCTACAGCACATTAGCGTACAATATAGAGAATGAAGTTAAAATGAGAAATAATCATAATATGGATATTTAAACACATTTTTGAAAATGGTGGCCATTCATTTCGATACAGCCTTCAGTTCTAATGTGCATATTATCGCACTATAGACTACTGAACGTAATTCTAATTACCAGGTTCGTCCTTCGTACTAGTAACTCATGTTGAAATAATTCTGTACCTACTCTATAAAAGAGACCTTACGTACTGTAAATTCAATCTTCACTTCTGCCCGATCTGAAAAGATAAAATTACTCAGACATGCTATCTACTGTCCGTCCAAGTGGTTGCGTCGCAGAGTTGTAGACAGGGGGGAAATCACGTGCCAGTTAATTACTTAACGAGGCCCTTTTATTTAAGTTATTTTAAACAATTGTATGGGTATAATACTACTAGGTTCAAAAAGTTCCCGGAATTTTACTACCATTTTTCGTATTAATATGTAACAAGGGATATTATACATTTGTTTTGTTGGTAACATTCATGATGTCATTTCCTTAAAGTTTGTTGATAATGGCAATTATTGGTTTTGAGTTGTAGGCATTTGTTTATCATAGTGTTTTGTTTGTTCGTCGCATTTTGTAATTATGTCCACAGAGCAAAGTACAAACATCAAGTTCTGTGTTTTGCTGGGGACATGATCAGTATGGCTGATGAAGATGGTGATTTCTTAAACAAAATGAAACTGGTGCTACTTGTACGACCCAGTCCCTAAACGACAGTCATCTGAGTGGAAATCGAAAACATCTCCTCGGAAGCAAAAATTTCCTAGGGACACTTCCAAAGGCAAAGTTATTTTAAATGTTATGTTTTATTTAACGACGCTCGCAACTGCAGAGGTTATATCAGCATCGCCGGATGTGCGGAATTTTGTCACGCAGGAGTTCTTTCACATGCCAGTAAATCTACTGACATGAGCCTGTCGCATTTAAGCACACTTAAAGCAAAGTTATTTTGGAAGTTTTCTTCGACTCTCAGGGTCTCATGCACCATGAGTTCATTCCAGAAGGTCGTACTGTAACGAAAGAATTGTACGTAGAAACCCTCCGTCGCCTCTGGGACGCAGTGAGAAGGAAACGTCCAGAAAAGTGGGTAGAAAACAACTGGTTCCTTATGCATGACAATGCACCTGCTCATCGCGCAATTATTGTAAAGAATTTTCTTGCCAGGCACAACATAACTGCTTTGGATCACTCACCATACTCTCCTGATCTCTCACCACCTGATTACTTTCTGTTTCCCCGTCTGAAAAGTCATCTGAAAGGACGGAGATTCAATGCTGAAGAGGTTATCGCAAACGCGACGAGAGCACTAAGACGGGTTTCACAAAATGGCTTCCAGGCCTGCTTCCAGGAACTCTACACGCGTTGGCAAAAGTGTGTTGTTGCGGAAGGCAACTATTTTGAAGGGAATGCTGTAGAATAGTGTTTAAGGTACGTTGTTTCTATGATGCTAGCAAATTCCGGGAACTTTTTGAACCTAGTATGTATTACGTAGACGTCCAATTCCTAACAGAAATTAATGTTCTCAGAAAAGAGCTAAGACAGCCCAGCCACTAGCATTTACAGAGAGGCGAATAGAAGCAGGTGGGGGAAACCGGAATACGATGTAGGCAAATGAAAAATGATGCAATATTGAAAGCTCTTTCGTCACTGGAAAACGCGAACAAATTTTTGGAACATACTGTTTACTATGGCCGTAAGGCTACTATGACTGTATATGCGGTCTTGGATCTGTGTGGAGGACGGTTGAACTTCATTAGTAGAAGGGGTGTGAGTGAAGTACATTAAAAAACTCAGGTACAATAAAAATTGAAGTAAAAATAAAATTATGTCCCTGTACACTCCTAGCTTACAATAAATATTATTTTATGAAGCATACACAACCAAGTTTATAAAATTACTTCATGTGATTCAAGAAAAGTTTCTGGGATCATAGAATGCATCCGAAATAACTAATAAAGCTACAAGAGGAGTGAGCAAACTTATTGTAAATCAGAAATATTATTCCACATTACTTTTGGAGTGTGCTCTTTCCTCTATCTTTCAGTGATGATCCTTATGTGAATGTTGCGTGATCATCTGCAAAGGTCTAAGTAAAGGAACTTATTCCAAATTAGCGTTCCAGTATTTTATACCTAAAAAAATGGCACTGTTTAACAGATGGCAGAAAGTAACAATCACCCTTTCACGAACTTCAGGGATCATACAATAATTGACTGCTCTAACTCTAGATGGCAGTAATCATTTACAATTCTCAACTCAATTTCTTTTTATTTTGAGCTGTTAATGCTCTCTCCTTGTTCTGAGTTACTTGAAAATTATGGCTGTGTAGTATGGACAAGTGATCTCCAAAGGATATTAAAAAAGAAAAAAGTGAAATTAAGTCGATTTACTGTTATTAAATTGTTCTAAATGGGCAAATTTCTAGGGGGTGTCAAGTGAATAATTCATTCACATTATTTTATCATAATTTAGGTATTGCTAACAGTAAAAGGAATTCAGAGAGTGACTACATTTCTTCCAGACTAACCTGTTATCTACCACACACTGAATTCATAATAAACTTTTCATTTCCTTTTGATCTAAGGAATAATTAATACAAAATACTGCATTACATCTCAATTTTGTATAGGAATACGTAATAATTAAAGACTATACAGGAAACTCTTTTTCCTCCCAAGGTATTTCTTTCGTATAAATAAAGTCTCATTGCTAAATAGGCTTTCAGATTAATTACATCTACACAACTGTGACAAATTAACGAGGCAAGCCCTTATCTCCAAAAGGTTCTGGCAAAAATTATCGCATTTTATATAAGAAACATATTCTATATTGCATTCACTATACCAGCAATTAAAGTGTGAATAAAATCTTAAAACTTATTTATTATGCAATTTAAAATCATAGTACTTATGTTTATTATTTCAAATAAATTTAGATGATTCTGAAGTTTAATTAACACATTTTTCATTTGATAATGACCTGAACAAGAAATCAATGCACTAAAATAAAAATATATGAGGCTGGCTGTAAAGAGTACATCAATTTTATTGCACAATTTTCATTATAAGTTTATACGTGGGTAGTATGAAGGTGAATGAAGGTGAAAATGAAAAGGTTTTTTCTTTCTAAATTAGTGATCCATAATGTTGCGAATTTCATTTAGTGACCATAAGTATTTAGTTTCACCATATGAAGCGACAATGTGATACATCACATGAAAGCAAAACCATAACTGTTCAAAATGGAGGTTTGCAACATTCATATAAAACAAAAGACTGTAATTGAATTCTTCAGTGTGGAGAAAATTAGTCCAATTCAGATCCATACTCGCTTAAAAATTTGTATTATGGCAGTACTGTAGATATCAGTATAGTTAGACATTTCAAAAGTGAAGAAAGGGCATCATTGACAAGCTCGAAGTAGCTGGCCAGCAATGGCAATGACAGAATGCAACAAGGGTTGAGTCAACACACTCATCAAAGAAGACTGCCGCGTCACAATATGTATTGAAAATCCTGACAGATGAGCAAAAACAGGTCTGAAAAGACATTTTTTTCGAAGCCTCTGGAGCATTATGCAAATGGGGGGATATTTTTCTGTCATGCATTGTTACAGGATGGATTTTACCGGAATGGAATACAGTGTTTTGTTCACAAATGGCACAAGTGCATAGAAAATGACAGTGACTTCACAGAAAAATAACAGGATGTTTATGAACGATCTATAAATACTTCACTTAAATTTCGTAGGACTAGTATTTAGTATTTATTGCTCCATATAATACAAAATAAATACATATTACTAATGTAGTACACACCCATTTGAGCAAGCTCGTATTCAGGGGGCAGTTCCAACTACAGTAGAACTTGGTTATAGCGACCTCGTTTTGTGCAACACCTCACCTATAACGTCACATATTCTGTGGTCCCAACAAATTCCCCATAAGACATATGCTTTCCTACCTTACTTCATACGACAAACGCATATGTGTCTACCTCGCATATAACGTCATTTTCAACCTCAGTTTGGAATAAGATTTTCTAAGAACCAAAGTAGCTTAAGAAATATTTTGTTGAAATCTGACCCTGACAAATTCTTTACAGTCTCCTTCTGTCATAGACCTCTGGAATGCAGGCGGATTCCCCACCCATTGCAACCTACCCGAATTCATGCGGTATTAGATCAGTTTTGACACGAAGTTTTCACTAAGTGCACGCATTTTAATGCAGTATGGCCACTAAAAGAAGTGAGTGACACTTTAGAAGACATCAGAATTATGAACATGTTCTATGAAGCTAGGGAAGGGAGCAGTGAAATTGCAACTGAAATTATGAACACAGAACGTAATTTAGCCCTAGAAAGTGTGTATTGGGCAAGTAGAAGACAACAGAGTAAAATGACTGATTACTTCACTTCTAAGTAAAGTAGTTTGGTGAGTACTGAACAAACTGTTTTAATACAGAATACTGTATTTATAATTGTAGGCCTACGTGTATTTTATTATGTTCATTGTAGGCTTAAAAGTCAATACATAAATCTAAAATAAGTTTAATTAAGTTTGTTATTTTTCATTTTCCACCTCACTAGATTGATAATGTGAATCTCGGTTACTACGACACTCGTTTATAACAACATAATTTTTAAGGTTCCTGGATGTCGTTATAACCAAGTTCTACTGTATTTTGTACTAAATGAAACATAACAAAGTTTCAATAAAATTACAAAACCAATACAATTATTACAAAACAGGGATAATTACGAAGATAAAAGTAGAGAATCAAGTCAAGAACAGAATATACGTTGGAATGAATAAATAGTATGCTGAAATTAAGAAAAAGGAAAAAGGGAATGAATATTAAATAATTTGCTTAATTTTTTCTTAAATTTATTAAACTCAAAATAACTTAGATCAGGATTTATTATCAAAATAGAGTTATATAACCTTGGCCTGTAACTTTGGCTATGATTTATTACATTGGTTGTGAAACATTTAGATTCAGCTAATGAACATGTCAAATTTCTTCTGATAGGATAAACATGTTTTTCTTCTTTATATTTCAGATGATAATATTTTAATAATGTATATTTGTTCGATTTGGAAAACATTAAAATGGAAATAAATAAAATTTTTTGAATAATCAACTGACTTGTTTAAGAAAATTTTAATTACCCGCTTTTGAAGCGATATGAGCGGAGAAAGTGTAAATTTTGTTGCTTCTCCCCACCCGATTATACCATACTGGATGACAGATTGAACCAAATCTAAATAAACTGATCGCAGAATATTTGTAGGGATATAGGAGTGAAGAATTACAAATTTATAAATTGTTTTATTCCAGACCTGTGGAGTAACAGCATGTCCGGCCACAAAACCAGGTGGCTTGGATTCGATTCCCGGTCAGAACAAGTTACCTGGTTGAGGTTTTTTCCGGGGTTTTCCCTCAACCCAATATGAGCAAATGCTGGGTAACTATCGGTGCTGGACCCCGGACTCATTTCACCGACATTATCACCTTCATTTCATTCAGACGATAAATAACCTAAGATATTGATCAAGAGTCTTAAAATAACCTAATAAAAAATTTTTTTACAAAGTATGTTACATAAAGGAGAATATGTTTAGCGCACCTTAAATGCTGGTCAATAACAATTCCTAAGTACTTCACTTGTGTAGATTTCTTCAGAATAGGACATTTGCAATCACCATTCACTGAACAACCAGCATTAAGATTTATTACATTTAATTTAAGATTTTAATTCTTGTAAACCACTTGCGTTTAAGGAAAATGGGATAAAAGTAGTCTTAGAAATATTAAGTGAAAGAAAATTTCTATCTAGCCATTTTTAATAGCATTTATACCATTATTTGCATTTTCATACACACTAGTACATGATCAGATGCTACGAATTACAACTGTGCCATTAGCAGTTATATTTATTTATTTAAGGTCATAAGGCCTTCTCTTCCATCATAGTACCATAGTTAAAGTTTCAGAAAAAGAAAATTAGGAGGCAAAGTTTCGTACTGATGTAACAGATTAATACAAAAAAATTGTTGTTACAAAAGAAAAAAACTAAATATGGTAAAACCTATCATTTACTAAAATAATTGTACAAATATTTATAAATTCAAGCTCTTAATGCTCAGAAAAGTAAGAATATTATATTAGTTTGGATTATTAAAATGAGACATTACTGTCATTTTTAAATAAATAAATAAATTTAAACAAATTTTAAGTAAAATATTTTTGTGAAAATAAAAAAACAAAAACAAACAAATATTTTAGTTATTTATTTCCTTTTCAAAATTGGTGGCCAATTTTACTGTTATAATTTGTGCTGTGATTCTATCTCAATCTAAAAAGAATTTAATAATATTTATTTCTCATTCACTAATAAAAGTTATCACCTTATGATGAAGTAGATATTGCTGAAAAAATATGTAAATATAATAAAACAATGGGGATCATTAATAAAATCATGAAACCTTCACTAGTACAAAGACACACAAGAAAGGCTTGTATAAAACCTTAGCACAGCCAGTATTAAGCTGTGGTAGCGAAGCGTGGACTGTGAAGAATAAAGATGTCAGTAGAATAACAGCAAGTGAGATGAGGTTTATGAGAGCAACAGCTGGATATACTCGCTGGGATCATAAAAAAATGACGACCTAATGCAAGAACTTCAAATAGAACCCATTATGCAGTTCATCAGCAAATATCAACTTCAGTGGAAGGGTCATCTCGAACGAATGAATCGATACAGAATTCCAAAAGCACTGTTTCATTACCATCCGTATGGCAAAAGATCTCTAGGCCGTCCAAAGAAGAGATGGACTGAAAATTCTAGTTTGAGACCGTAACAGGCCACTTGGCCTAATACTTGTTAGGAAGACGACAACGACTAATGAAAGTAGAGTTATTTGCTGTAAAACAACATTGTAAATTCAAACAAAATATACGAATAGAATGATGAGTATTAAAGACTGAACAACTACAGAAGAATTAGTGTCATGAAGTTGGTACTTGGTACATACTTTCACATTATACATTTTATGTACTTTCCTATAATTTTTTTCATCATGTTGCAAATGATATTAACACCTTTCATCGTCTATTTCTTTGAATTATTATTAAAAAATTGCAACTGCTATTAAAGTACCTTTGTCACTCCACATATGGGACAAACCGAAAGGATGGAGAAAACTAGAATAAAGTAATTCTGAAACGAACACTTACATTTGCTTTTGAAGTTGTAGTAGCCAGTATCAAAGCTCTAAAACATGTATCACCATTGAATATCAAGAAATTATGGTATCTATCATCTCTAACTGTTTTATATGCAAGGTGTAAGTGGATCACTCACAACAAGAATACTGCTAGACAAATCCTGGACAAAACAAGAAGCTAACAGGAGTGTCATCAAAGAATTAGTTTCTCTTAGAAATATTCAATGTAATAAAAACTAAGAGAGAAGCTCTGGAAGACAAGTGTAATTCAGTCTATTTTTGTCAATATGATTTATTTTACAAATGTTTCTACTGCCAGTGAAATAATTAGATCAATATAAAAGGTCTTGAAAGTGACACTGTACATCTTACATCATCACCCAAAGCTAAAATTGACGTAAAATGGTCTGAGGAATCCATGGAGACCTTCAACTAACCTGCAGTCTTACTATGATCATATAGGTGGATATTTATACCACATGGCCCTCTCGAACTTACCTGATTTTAACAGCCCCTCAAAAGAAAAAAGAAAATAGGGGGATATTTTTGTCACCTTTATCAGGGAGTACAAGTCAAACAATTTCACAAAAACAATCAGTAGTAGGTTTCTACATGACCTCCCTTGGTATCACAAATATCTAAACCATACCAATTTCCAGTCCTGGTTCTCTATAGCATATCTGGTCTGATAGTTGCTACTATTGTCGGACCATCGGATCTGTGCCCCTTCAGCGCTGTCGTCTTTCTTGGAAAAGTTAACGCCTGTACCCACTCCATTCCACCCGCTTTCCTCCCACCACATTAAACAGCAGGCCACGAACCTTGCCGAATAGGGATGTTGCCAAACTTCCGTCAAACGGTGTCATAAATAACTGGTCCTCCATGCTACAATATTATTTCTTTCAATCAAAATACATCTTGTATTTTTACATTTTTAAACCTAAAATGTCTCGAATCACTTTCCGTAGTTTTTCTCTCCAACCTTGGAAATTATTGCTTCTCTCGCAAGCTTCAGTAATTTCTTCAATGTTGAAACTTCTTTCTGAACGGTATAAAATTCTTGTATCTTTCTTCTTAAAATACATCGCTTCATATCATCTACAACAATTAAAAGTTCCCTTGGTCTGTTCTTCTATGGTGATTCTAGCTTTTCATCTGCTGCACAGATTTTCTTTATTAGGAGTTCTGACCTGTCTATATAAATTACATAAAATGTTGTATTATTAGTATCAATAATCATAATCATACATAATCAATTGAAATAAAATAAGCCTCACCTATGATCGTAGCTGCTCTTTTCGTTGCCTGATTTATAGGAAACAGATATTGACCTGTTTGTTTCTCTTCATTGCAAAATGCTATTACGTACTTGCTTAATAATATTTATTTCACCACTCCGTGCTACAGTATTCATGTTGAGTTGACAACACTGGACTGCAAGTGCAAATAAACTGTCCCGTAAGAAGGCTCAAAATTGTGAGTAGTGGGGGACAGAAAGGGAGAGAGATAGAAAAAAGAGAGATAGGAATGCAGGGAGAGAAATGAATTACCGAGGCTGAGAAGGAATTAGGGTTCAGTTCGCATATCTTACAGGGGCACAGATCCAATTGTCTGACTATACTTGCACAATGCGATCATCTAAGTTGTTGAGGTCGGTCACTTTAGTAAATACACAATGTCCTTGACATAACTCTAAAGAAAAAATCCAACAGAATAATGTCAGGAGAACAAGGAAGCCATGCTATCGAACCTTCATGTCCAATCCAACAGTTCAGAAAAGTGTTGTCTAGTGTTGTATGCACAATAATGCTCCAGTGAGGCAGTGCTTCATCTTGTTGGAAGGTTATGTTGGCTGTTTGTGTGCAATCTGTGGAAATACGTATTCTTCTAGCATGTCTAGATAGGAAGGTGCTGTGACAATAGGCTCAATGAAAGAGAAGGGTCCAATTACCATACATAAGACCACACATACATTTAATTTAGGGCTGTCTGGCATATGCTCCATGACTATATGAGGGTTTTGAGAGGCCGATATTTGGACATTGTGCCAGTTAACTTTCCCACTCTCTGCATTGTGGTAGAGTTTTGTCCATTATATATTTAGTCCCGATTAAGTGCTGAAGAGAGAGATGAAAAAAAAAAAAAACTTAAATCTATCTGATAATCCACTGTTGTAGAGTAACATTTAGCAAGTCTGACCATGAAACAAATGGGCCAGGGTTTAAATCTTGATTGGGACAAGTTACCTGGTTGAGGTTTTTTCTGGGGTTTTTCCTCAACCTAATAAAAGCAAATGCTAGTAACTTTCGGCACTGGGTCCTGGACTCATTTTGCTGGCATTATCATCTTCATCTCACTCAGATGTTAGACAACCATAACAGTTCAAAAGGAGTCGTAAAACAACTAAAAAAAATCTATCTGATGTCATTAAAAATACTTTAAAATTTTTAACTTATTTTTTTCTGCACTTTCTTACAGTTAGAAATTTTCTAGCCAAAAATCATTATATTTTCCTTCATGGTAGAGGTTTTTTTGTTCATAGTTACGTTGGTTTTCTTATGGAAAGTGTATAATGTTTGATCCAAAAATTCAGGAACGTTGGTACAGCATGTGTTATGATCTTTTGGCGGTGCATCAATAAAGAAAGAGCATGTTTGAACACCTTGTTTCATTAATGCACGACTAGTTTTATTATTTAATGCCATATTCCCGCATCTTGCATAAACTTCTTATGTAAACTTGGCAACATCCGTTCACGTGAAACAAACAGCCGTGCTTTTTCAAGAAAGTTACAGGAATTTCATCTGGGGCATGCACCGGGAGAAAATTGTCTTTCAGCACTGGGCCCTGGACTCATTTTGTCAAGGCATTAAAGCATTAAGTGAACAGTGAATCTATCCTACAGATGTCAGGTGCATTTATCTGATGTTACATTTATATCTAAGGATGAAATTTAATAGTCTGTATTCTAGCCTGAAATTTTCAGCATCTCACTGTCTTGATGGAACGTTTTTTTTATGTGGATGTGTTTACAGTGCTGCTCGATCCAAAATTCTTAGAGTACAGAATAAAGTTTGTGAATTACTATGTTTCTAATCTGAGCATAATAGCACAGTTTGGCTTTCCAACACGATTCTTGAATGTGGTGGTGATATGAATTTAAGTATCTGTTATGGTGGTGTATAATATTTAAGAATAATATTTACTGGCATGTATTTATAGTAATCAAAAATGGAATGGGATTACAGTACTGACTATAGGCTATAGTGTATCAGTGTGTTGTTGTGAATCAAAATATATTACTGGATACAACATTTGTAATTTAATGGCACTGTGACCTAAGAGCTAAAGTATGTATTCCTGGTTTTTTAACAAACGTAAACAATGAACTCTGTTGAAAATGTAATTTGGAACAGTAAAGAACTGGGTAAACTAAACTTACCTACCAGGAAAAATTGCCAAAATAAAAGACTAGTTTTGATGTACTGATAAATAAATATATTAAAATGATATTGTTATTTATTATTATTAGAATTATTATATAGTTCTTTTGAATTTAAATATTTTTTATTAGTGAAAATTGGTCCAAGCATGGCATTTTGCAAACACTAAACGAATTCATTTCAAAACTCTTCGATTTTGGAACACCTTTTGTGTTTATTTTATCAGATCCGCCACTTCTTCATGTTTTAATCTGAATATTGTTACTGTTTTTTTGTATTGGTTTTCCTTCCACAGTTCTTACAGTGTGGACCCTTTTTACTGCAGTTATCTTTTATTTGTTTGTTACTCTTTGCTGTGGATGTAGTCCATTGCTATGAAGTAGTGTTCAGCACATATGATGAAGAAATAGTAATTCAGGTTCTTATCTGAGTTGGAACAAGTTGCCTGGTTCATTTTTTTTTCTTATTCCATGTTTTTCAATTCACTTAAGGGCAAAAGATTGAAACTTTTACATGATTGCTCATTCAAGTTTCCTGATTCATCCAGACAGATGTCTGTAAAACTTCAACAATTTAATCAGTATACTCAGTAACTAAATCCTTGCATTGGTACGAAATTCCTGAAAGAATTCTTATCAAATGATAATTTTGCTAAGTATCAAATTCAAATGACAATCACACCAAATTGAATGGAGTCACAAGTTTGTTCCTCTTCCTAGCTGACTTTATAAGTGTTAGCTGCTTTAAGAATTTTCTTTGACAATACATGATACTCTGTATGAAAAATATTTGTCTGACCAGTAGCTCAGTTATGATGGAATAATTACTATCATATCAGTAAAGTAAATCAATTTCTAATCCCATTTTAAATGAAACATGTGAAATGGACAGAATAAGAAATGAAGCTATGTTGGAAAGAGTGAGTGAAGGACGAATGATCAGGAAGAGAAAAAGGAATTGGTTGGGTCACTGGCTGAGAAGAAACTGCCTACTGAAGGATGCACTGGAAGGAATGGTGAACAGGAGAAGAGTTCGTGGCAGAAGAAGATATCAAATGATAGACAACATTAAGATATATGGATCATATGCGGAGACTAAAAGGAAGGCAGAAAATAGGAAAGACTGGAAAATGCTGGGTTTGCAGTGAAAGACCTTGCCATTTGGCAGAAAACTATAAATAATAAAAGTAGTAGTACATATAACTACCCCACTGTCCGTTTTTGAGCAAGGATCCATGAACATAAGCCAAATCCATTTTAATATTATATTCCCATCTACATCTGAAAAAAAGTCTTTTTCCTTTGGCCTACAACACCTATATGTATTTCTGGATTCGCCCAGTGAGAGCCCATACAAAATGAATATTAATATATGGGAAATGAAAGGACTGTGTTTTTTTCTCCACTAGGGAAACTTCATTTAAGTTAACCAAAACCATTCTCTCAAACTCTCTTAAATTTTCTAAAGGACATTAACATAAAGAAAAATTGGTATAATGTTTTATAAATTTCATTTCCATTTTTACACAATCACTTGATGATAAATACAAATAATAAAATTTTTTTATTCATTTAATTTACTCCCTTCATTTATGTTTTTCTGTTGCTCCAAGATATTTGAACTTTCCATCTCTTCAAAAGAAATCAAACGATTTGTACAATATTTTTTAAATTTATCACTGTTTTTTCAGTATTTCTCTCCAAACCCAATCATATTTATTTTTAATTAAACCTCTGCTTTGTATTCTGGATTTTCTCCTAACATATTCGTTATCCACATAGACAAGCAGCAGATGTCCCAAATTCCAAACCTTTCTGTTATCCTGGACTTTAATAATAATAATAGTAATAATAATAAGGTAAGTGCAATAATGAATGGAAATAAATAATAATAAATAATAATCATAATAATAATAATAAATAATAATAATAATAATAATAATAATAATAATAATAATAATAATAATAATAATAATAATAATATTTCATCATCATCATGTACTAAAAGAATTCATTTTAAAGTGACACAAATTAATTTAAAGACATTCATGTGGCAAATAGCTAACTGTATCAAGTGGGACCAGATAAGAAATGATGACGTCTTAGAACAGCTGAAAATGGTACTGATAATAGATAGCATATACCAATATCAACAAAACTGGCATCAACATGTGAACCGAATGCCATATCCAGAATCCCTAGGGTAATTTTAAATTACCAATCAAACGTAAATGACCATTGGGTCACCTTAGAAAGTCTTTGATGGAAAATTTCTTGTAGACCGTAACAGTTCTTTCAGGACTAAAACATAAAAGGAAAATGATCGTGATAGTAAATTAATTAAGATTTACAAATTATACCAGTATATATTGTGTTCTAACATTTTCACACATTTCTAAAAACAACTTCATACACAAATGGTGGTTACCATCTCATTTCTATTAAAAATTTCAAATTCCTTAATACAGAATCATGACTGGCAAGAAATGACCATGCAATGTATTTTCTCACATAGGTATGATAATTTGGCACTAATCTTAAAGCTGCATTCACAAATCCATAGAGTGTGCATTGCTGATGAGTTTCTCTATATCATCAATTTGTTTTGGACACCCAGCAGTCAGAACTACGGGTCCTGATGCAGTGATGAGCACGTCATCTTCAATCCGAACTCCTAGTCCGTGGTACTGTGGTGGAGCCAACTTATTCAGAGGATTCACATAAATCCCTGCAAAGTGAACAAACAGTGCAATCATCAGTATCCTACATACAGAAACCAGCAACATCAATTTATAATTTTAAATATATTGGGTGTTCAGTTCAAAGTGTGTCATGGCTCGCTGTATGCCATCATATGGCTAGTCGATGAGCCTAGAGAATTCAATCTTCCTACACTTCCGCAGAGGCGTATTACCTATGTGTAAGAGAAGTTGCCTACCAAGTACGGTGTTCATTCTGAAGAGTACTTGCTGATATGTACGTTAACGCCGGTAGTGGCAGGAATGTGAACTGTTTGGAAACATGTACTGAGGTGGGTTTTTTTTCTTACTGTCAGGATATGGGGAGAGGGTTAAGACGATTTCTTACGTATTTGTTGACATTAACTTGGACGGTCAACATGGACACGGAGCATTTGATTTGTGTTGTAGAATGTTGCTGTACGCAACTGATAACAAATACCCTGCGTACGACTTGGCCGCACAAATCACAGTTCGAAAGAGGTTATGGTAGCACACAGACCGTACAGACCGCCATCTGTTGCTACGACGTTCAAGTTATACCGTACATGTTCTCAAGTTCAGATTGAACGCCTTGATTAATAGGCAACTTCTCTGACATAAAAGCTGAAACTCGCTTCAAATCACTGACTCACAACAGTGACGTCATGACACACTTTGAAATGAACACCCAGTATTCAGTGTGATTTACCTGCTGAGCAACCCAAGTCAAATTTCTGCCACATTCAAGACGAAGACCATCAGAAGAAAAATAAAGAAGGTAAATGTGCGAATTCGAAATAAAGTAGTAGAGCAAGTGGGCAGCTTCAAATACTTGGGGTGTACTGTAAGCAGTAACATGAGCTGCTGCCAGGAAGTCAAAAGGAGGATAGCAATGGCAAAGGAAGCTTTTAATAGAAAAAGGAGCTTCTTCTGCAGACCTTTGGAAAAAGAACTAATAAACAGACTAGTGAAGTGCTTGGTATGGAGTGTGGCGTTGTATGGGGACAGAAACATGGAAATTACGACGAAGTGAAGAAAAGCGACTAGAAGGATTTGAAACGTGGATATGGAGAAGAATGCAGAGTGTGAAATGGGCAGACAGAATAAGAAATGAAGCTGTGTTGGAAAGAGTGGGTGAAGAAAGATTTTTAGTAGATTATTTTACGACACTTTATCAACAGCTTAGGTTATTTAGCGTCTGAATGAGATGAAGGTGATAATGAGGTGAAAAATGAGATTTAGGAGTGCACTTTAAATTACGTTGAAAGTTACCCAGCATTTGCTCATATTGGGTTGAAGTAAAACCCCGGAACAAAATATTTATGAGTGGACAGAAAACCTCAACCTGGTAATTTGCCCCGACCATATGAAAGGAAATCGAATTAAAGTGGCAGAAAATATCCTGGTTTCGCGGCCAGACTCTCAATTTACTAGCTACCTGTGACAGGTGTGGACGGGTGCAAAGAAAGAATGATGCTGAAAATGATCAGGAAGAGAAAAAGGAAATGGATTCAAAATCATCTGGATGAGAAAAGAAACTGCCTTTTGAAGGATGCACCTCAGAAGGAATGGTGAACATGGGAGAAGAGTTCTGGTCAGAAGAAGATATCAGATGATAAACGACATTAAGATATATGGATCATATGAGGAGACAAAGAGGAAGGTAGAAAATAGGAAAGACTGGAGAATGCTGGGTTTGCAGTGGAAGACTTGCCCTTGGGCAGAACACTATGAATGAAGGTCTGATATGCTTAGATGGCGTTGAAGCTGAGTAGCTTTAGTTTCGTTAATAGTGTGAAATCTTAGCCCAGAAAAGTCTCCTTAATCCTTATAAACAAGAATTAATCATATCAGGCGAGAACTGGGGAATGTGGGGTCACATTATCTTGCAGGAGAATACAGTCACTTTTCAAAAGCTGTGGTGGTTTGTAGTGAACGACTGGGCAAATATAATCTCTCAACAAAGAAGCACATTAAGGTCAATTGAGAGTGGTAATAGGGAAACAGCAGGGTCTAGTATCAATCCTGAAATGAGCAAGAATGTAATATGCTTACCTTAACTGAGTCTTGCAAACTTCCTGAGGATGAGATACACAAGAACTTTCTTCTTGGTGCTGGTATTGCACACTGAATCAATTTTCTTCGCACAGAAAATGTGGCTTTAATTTACTTCTTTCACATTCAATAGTTTTCTCATAAACTGCATGTAACAACATTAAAAACACAATGACAACAACAATGATACATACCTGCGTATTAAGATGTGGAATTTGAATATTTTCTTGAGGTTTATGTTCCTACTTTACATAAGTTATCATAAGGACTAATACATGCCAGGAAGAAGTTGAAAAGCAAGATTGTTCAAACGCTATTAGATGCATTTAACATTAGCGATTGGTGACGTCTAAAATGAACTACCTGGCTCCACAGTGATGACCATCCCTGGTTCAAGAGGGATGCTGCGTGGAATCAAAGCAGTGTCGTGCACATCCATCCCAGGTAGTGGCTCACGTGATGTGGACAGAAACTATAAGCAGCCTATAAGCAAACCAATAAATCTATTACAGCTAAATGAATGATTACAAAATACTTACTTACTTAGTTACTGGCTTTTAAGGAACCCAGAGGTTCATTGCCGCCATTGGTCCCTATCCTGAGCAAGATTAATCCAGTTTCTACCATCATATCCCACCTCCCTCAAATCCATTTTAATATTATCCTCCCATCTACGTCTCGGCCTCCCTAAAGGTCTTTTCCCTCTGGCCTCCCAACTAACACTCTACATCCATTTCTGTATTCGCCCATACGTGCTACATGCCCTGCCCATCTCAAACGTCTGGATTTAATGTTCCTAATTATGTCAGGTGAAAAATACAATGCGTACAGTTCTGTGTTGTGTAACTTTCTCCATTCTCCTGTAACTTCATCCCTCTTAGCCCCAAATATTTTCCTAAGAACCTTATTCTCAAAAACCCTCAATCTCTGTTCCTCTCTCAAAGTGAGAGTCCAAGTTTCACAACCATACAGAACAACCGGTAATATAGCTGTTTTATAAATTCTGACTTTCAGATTTTTTGACAGCAGACTAGATGACAAAAGCTTCTCAACCGAATAATAACATGCATTTCCCATATTTATTCTGCGTTTAATTTCCTCCAGAGTGTCATTTATATTTGTTACTGTTGCTCCCAGATATTTGAATTTTTCCACCTCTTCGAAGGAAAAATCTCCAACTTTATAGTTCCGTTTCGTACAATATTCTGATCACGAGACATAATCATATACTTAGTCTTTTCGGGATTTACTTCCAACCCTATCTCTTTACTTGCTTCAAAAATGATTACAAAATAATGACAATAATTTGAAAATATAATCCGTGAATGGAAACAGTGAAGAGTCAATCGTATAGTCTTTAAAACTGCCAAATCAATCCAGAGTAATGAATGCCAATGCAGATCGCTGCAGCCCATGCTAAATGTTGTAAAGAAACTAGCTCCATATATTTACACCTACAGCTAATCGAATGTAGTATCATAGCTTAAGGCAGTGGTTCTCAATCTTTCAGAGACCACAACTCGGTAAATTCTTTTTCTATAAGACGAGGGCTCAGTCCCAACATATTTACAGAGTCATACTGAAAGTCATGAGCAACCCAGTACAGGGGGCTGCGACCCAACGGTTGAAGCATCAAGTAACTAAAACACTCCTTGTTCCTAGCAACAGTGACATGAATACAAAGGATAATTTTATGCATTAAATATCAACATAGCAACGGGTTATTTTATTAGGGAGTTGCTGTTAAGTCAACTATCCGAAGACAGGTCTTAAACTCGTAAGCGATACCTAGATCATATATGTAACAGATAACTCCTCGCTACGTTAAAATCTGCAGTACAGTAGAACCTCTATTATCCGTGGTAATGAAGAGGATGGACTGAACAGTTGATCGAAAAAAATCGGATAATCCGTACCATGAAAGATTCTGTAATTTCCTCCATGGTCTTGTATTTAAGTCGCTAAGTAATGGGTTAGAAGTTCACTATTTTAAGTCTGGTTGTCAACGACGGGTTTTAAGGGGTAAGGAATCCCTTTGTAATGACTGTCTCAGGAAAGATAGGAATAAAATTAATGAGGTCTCATGTTGTATATTTACATTTTTTTTTACACTTTATACTTGTTTCTTTTATTAAATCGCGCAGTTGTAACTTCAATCTCGTATTTTGATCCGAGATGAGCCACAGTTTCTCTTTCTCAAACCATTCAATTATTTCTATTTTTTTCGATACTTAGCACAGCACGTTTTCTGTTAACACCCGTGGAAGACATTTATATACAAGTTATATTATAGAACGGCAATTGAACAGTAGACAATGAAGACTTGCAATAACATTCTGTAGCAAAAACATATGTAGAACCTACTAATATGATGTACAAAACAGTACTTCATATAAGTTATTTATTTCTGAAAAAAAAAAGAGCGAGAAATAGACAGTTGGATAATCTGCCAATCGGTTAATAGAGTGACGGATAATCGGGTTCTACTGTACTTTGAAGAGAACAACCGCCAGGATCGCCACCCGTCCGCCGTAAACGAACACGAGATGGCAGCACAGTCGCTAATGCAATTCAAATGGGTATTATGACGTGACTCCTTATGTAACAACTAGATGGCAGTGTAGTAAATCTGACAAAAGTTGTTAACCTCAAAGCCTATAACCCCGACATATCTGTTACATATATGATCTAGGGCGATACCAATAAGGAATCATTCAAAAGGCAACTAGGCCAGGAAATAATGGGGTAGGGAGGCCAATTCTTTTCCTCCTCCATTGCATACATCGTCGATTAGCTACATATTACACTAACCACATTTCAGGTTGGATAACAATATTTTTCCCCAACTTCTTAAAGTCACAAACCAAAACTCAATCAGGCTAAGAAGCAGGAACAGGCCTGATGTTCAATTATTACATCTTAGCTAGCTAAAAAATGTTAGTTCAAATAAGAAACTGACCCTTGAAAGTTCATCTTCAGTAGAACGTGAAGAGAGAACGCCAAGTTCCTGCAAGCGCTGTCCCAGCAGGCTGCACATGCTGTGGAAGAGGCTGTCCAGTGTTGGAAGAGAGGCGCACAGCCTGATCAGGTCGGTCTGCACAGACAGCACAGCCTCATACAGGTCACGCTGAGGTTGAGAGAACTTCCCACTCACAGGCCACGTCCGTGTGATATCACTGCTGTACCCATGGTACTCACAACCTGCAAACAAATATCACAATACTATTACCAACTTAGCACACTTAAATTACTTCAACCATAAGGATACTAAGAAACGACAGGAGAGTAACTTTACTATGCAGTATATCTTTATGTAGAACTATAGTCCGGGTCAGCCTAACCATTTTTCCTCCATTACTACATATGCTGGTAGATTGTGGTGATTTTCTAGTTTGCAGGTTGAATTTTCTTTGCCAACTTCGTTTCGAAATTCGATACTAAAAGATACTACAAATGGTAGTGATTTTGTAATTGGTATGTTGGCAGTTGAGACAAATATCGACAATATTTGTTGGTACTGGAGTTCCATGAAATTAAAATTTTACTAGATTTCTGAGCTGATTACTAGACGCTAGTGAAATTTGAACATACTAATAATTAATTAATATTAGTATTAATATTAATACAATAGGCCATTAGGAAAGTTCAGGATAACAGAGAGGATTTGGAATTTAACGGGTTACATCAGCTTCTTGTCTATGCGGATGACGTGAATATGTTAGGAGAAAATCCACAAATGATTAGGGAAAACGCGGAAATTCTACTTGAAGCAAGTAAAGAGATAGGGTTGGAAGTAAATCCCGAAAAGACTAAGTATATGATTATGTCTCGTGATCAGAATATTGTACGAAATGGAATTATAAAAGTTGGAGATTTATCCTTTGAAGAGGTGGAAAAATTCAAATATCTTGGAGCAACAGTAACAAATATAAATGACACTCGGGAGGAAATTAATCGCAGAATAAATATGGGAAATGCGTGATATTATTCAGTTGAGAAGCTTTTGTCATCTAGACTGCTGCCAAAAAATCTGAAAGTTAGAATTTATAAAACAGTTATAAGTTATTACCGGTTGTTCTGTATGGCTGCGAAACTTGGACTCTCACTTTGAGAGAGAAACAGAGTTTGAGGGTTTTTGAGAATAAGGTTCTTAGGAAAATATTTGGGGCTATGAGGGATGAAGTTACAGGAGAATGGAGAAAGTTACACAATGCAGAACTGCACGCATTGTATCCTTCACCTGACATAATTAGGAACATTAAATCCAGATGTTTGAGATGGGCAGGGCATGTAGCACGTAAGGGCGAATCCAGAAATGCATATAGTGTGTTACTTGGGAGGCCAGAGGGGAAAAGACCTTCGGGGAGGCCGAGACGTAGATGGGAAGATAATATTAAAATGGATTTGAGGGAGGTGGGATATGACGGTAGAGACTGGATTAATCTTGCTCAGGATAGGGACCAATGGCGGGCTTATGTGAGGGCGGCAATGAACTTCCGGGTTCCTTAAAAGCCAGTAAGTAAGTATTAATATTAATGCATAATAGTTATTTTATGTGTTGCGTTGTGGTTATAATTCAAGATTATAGTCGGGTAAGTTTTCGTAGTTAGTAGACTACTAATATTTCATGTGGTCAAACAAAATACATTTTTAGGTCTCGTGAGTCAATTGTTTAGTCAAACCAATGAATTTCGTATTGCCAGACAAAATATTTGACATGTTGATCCCTTTCTCGTATAGTCTGTCTACGAGAATATGTTACAAATTATTGAATTATTTAGAATAACCTTCCAACATAAAGTACGGTAAGTAAATAAGTCATTTAGTATGCAGGATCGTGTGGTGTCTGGTAACAGTTGGCAACACTGACAAGACAGCAATATTTGCTGTTTAGGAACTGTTCTTATGTGACCCTCACTATACATGTGAGTGTGATCACACAAAGAGAATACTAGGAGTACAATGGGACACCAAGAAGAACAAGGGCAATTATCTAAAGTTCGGAATAGTACCATATTTACTTGAAAATAAGAACCCATCAATTGTAAGACTCTCCTAATTGTTTTTAAGTACCGTTTTATAAAAATATTTTGTATATGAATATTAGACCCTTAACATAGGTCTAAAGCATTAACTCACCAGCATCCATGAGAACCATTTCATTGTCAGACACAACTTGGTTGTTGTTGATGTAGTGAATTATGTTGGCTCGATCCCCACCGGCGACGACGGGTGGGTATGCCAGGTACTCTGCCCCTCTCATGCGACACTCGTAGTCAACGCGTGCAAAGAGCTGATGTTCAGTGATGCCAGGGTACGACGAGGCAATGGTGGAAGCTATGGCATCGCTGGCTATCCTACAGGAAGCCTTCATGAGCGCCACTTCAGCCGGTGACTTGTACAGACGGAGGCGATGGATGAATGGCTTCGGTGACTCCCACATCTAGATGCAAACCAAGGCATCGGCGCACAAGTTCAATTGACGACCTGAGATGAAAATCACGGCAACTCCACTATCAGCCAAATTTACCCATAGGAAATTATTATGACCAGAATTAATAGGCCTATAATTCTTTAACAATGAAGGCTATTATTTGGAGTTGGTGAGATCATAGTAGTAACAATGTAGAACCAGAAACAAAAGTTGGAGCACCTGAATTTTCCCAAGTTCCAGTTATAACATATATTGAACATAAAGGCGGACTGAAAAAAAAAAAAATTCCAAAATTCAAAAGGTAAGGGTGTACAAAAGTTGTCTTGTAGTCTGTACTATAAGCAGTAAAAAAACTAGGCCTCTGATTACATTTTTTTACCAAGCCATGGGAGTTCTAAAAATTAGTGTATGAAGTAAAATTTGCATTTATTTATTTTCATAATACTTCGGTGCAAGATCAATGGGGCTTAAGTCACTTTTTTTTACAATTTCTAGTTTCTGAAAAGCTATTAAAAAGAAAAAATTTCATTTTTCAATAATTGGTATTACAGATTTGTGTCTGGGTGGAATACAAGTCATAAAACAGTGAAACCTCTCCTTACGGACAACCCCAAGATATGGACATTCCTCATATATAGACAGATTTTTATGTCCCAACTGAAATAATATAGAAATAATGATAAATTTAACTCTCGTTTACAGATATTCTCAGACACGGACACGGACAGCTGTTTCACAGTCCTAAAGCTTGCTTTACCTCCTGACTGCGGACAGAACTTGGATTTCAAAACCTAATGTGTTACAAAAATGGAAAATTTAGTTTTAAGAACTGTACAGAATAACATGAAAGAAGACAATAAGGGTCTCGTAGGCTACCACTAGCCCAGCCAGCTACCCTTGTTAGCTGGAAGCGGGTGGATAAACAAAGTCATAAAATTTAACCTGTCTGATGGGTCCAAGGTTCCCGAGATCGTGAAATTGTATTCGACACATATAGGGTTAGTAGGATTATTCTCTTCACTTCAAACAGTTGTTCTGTTTCGAAAGATATGGTACCTGAATGTAAAGGTTTAAGTTGTTGTTGAAAAGGCGTTTGACAATAAAATCATTTGACTGCATTACTGTAAATTTTTCAAAAAAATCATGACCAGCCAATGAAGCACAGATTTTCCTTTTTCGAATCATTTCTACTGTAGTTCAAAGTTGCAAATGGGAATTAGGGGACTGATAATATACTGTATTTAGCCAAACAAATTAAACTAAACAGTACAGACGATTTTCATGGCAAATCGGGAATTAACTGTAGATTTTGATGCAGAGAGTTCCATTTTTTTCCCTTGGGATTGAGTTATCAAATTTTGTTTGTTGAAGTCTAAGTATGTAGATTTAATAAATCTCTTCACAGAGTAATACGTAGATTTAGTAACAGGTCTGTAAGTAAAGTGCTCAATTTGCTAGTGGATCTTATTTTTTAATTCCATAATGGGATGGTATCCATTGGAATACAATTTTTTATTAATGATATTAACTAAACATTTTAGTTATTTCTGCTGTTTGAGATGAAGTGTGTGTTTAGAGATGATTGATAGAATAGCTGCTTTGGAGTCTGACAATATAACTGCATTCCTATATTTATTGATGTGGCATAGAAGATTCCAAGAGACTTTTATTTTCAATGATTACACCATCAAAACTTTTGTTCCATATCCAAGAGATCTATAAAGTGAGAATTTTCAGCACAAACCTGCGTGGCGGCACCTTGTTCTCTGGAGATCAAGGATCCGAATGAAGTGTACAATAAATGAAGCCAGTTTTGTGGAGGGTAAATAATATTAATTGTCTCTAAAGACAATTGTTTCACAAAGATATTAAGTGTTTACTTCTGATTTCAGTATTTCTTCTGTTAAATTTAGATTATATTCTATATTTCATGAGAGTTAAAGGGAAGATTTAAAATTACAAAGATTTTCTTTTAAATTGGGATATTGATTTTCTGTTTTAATTCTTGAACAATGGATATGAAACTTTTTGAGATTTTCAATCTACAAAGGACTATATGAATGCCAATTGTTTCCTGGTAATCTGATAAGTTTTAAAAATTGAAAGATTTTTCGTCTGTAAAGGTTAAGTTAAAAACTGTAAATTACAGTAATGCATAACTATAGACCTAGAATAAAATTGCATGGCACAGTACTGTATTTTTCTTTTTCGGTCTTATCTACTGTAGAGCAAAGTTGCAAAGAATGTACCATAGTATACTGTATTTAAAAAAATACAAATACATTTCATTTAAAGCATGAAGGGATAAAAATACAAATTATAAATTTACTATTAGATTGGGGAGCCTCCCTCCCAATAAAGGACACCTCCCAGATGCGGAAGATTGTTAATGTCCCTTCGATGTCCGTAAATGAGAGGTTTCACTGTACAGTAAAATGATCAATTTACAAAGCCTTATTTTTTAACATTTTGTCGGTATTAACGGTTTATATCGACATATGACCTCAGTGTCATCACTATGATATACTGGAGAAATATTATGTTGACTACTTAAAATTATTATGCCTCTGTACTTCAACTAACAGATGCAAACCAGGGTTGGGACTTTACATGTAAAAAAAGGTTATTTGCATTATAGTAAAATACATGTAAATAATGGTATTTAACGTAATAAATGTAAAAATAAAAATCCAAGAACTTTTATTTTTATTCTTTTTTTTTTTGTACAGTTTAAAAAAAAAGATAGTTTGAATTTCCAACCTAGTTTATAACCTGAGGCTACCAAGATAAGTTAAACAAATGAAGATTTAAAAGATTTTGATAGGCTGGACATACCGAAGTGAATTTAAAAAACAAAGATAGTAATGATAGTGGAAGCAAAGCTTGAAGAAATAAGTTTATTTATGTTCTGACATACAAAAAGTCTATTCAACCATGCTTCCCAACTCTTTGATGATTAGTCATTAACCACATAAAATTTGGAAAGTTACTAATTTAACTTAATGAATTATTGTGTTGAAATCATAATAATTACCTTAAACTGTTATACTACAAAAAGGCCTTTATCACTAGAATCGTTTACTTTTAAAACCCCACAAACAACAAAAAGTAAAACTTTTGGGAATCAATAAAAACTGTTTAGTTTAATTAATTTTATTTTAATTGTCAAAATGTATTTAACAAGTGATATTAGTTTAAATGTTAGGTTTATTCACTATTAGTTGCGTTTTATAATATAAGTGTATAATAACAACCCATACTTGGCGCTACAGCCCGTTTGATGACCGACCAGCCGACTGCTTACGCCCACATGCCAAAGCAGAGGTGGACGATCTTCCAACCAGAATGGAGGTAAAAAAGGTTAGCACGATGATCTAGAAGCCGTTTAGCTGGCATTCGCAAATTTCGCTACAAACGAGCTCCCCAAAATCACGAAACTTGGGCAAATCAATAAAAACTGTTTAGTTTAATTAAAAATTTTTCCCCATTGTCAAAATGTATTTAACAAGTGAGTCCTAAGGCAAATGTTAGGTTTACCACGATTAGTTACGTTTTATAATATATATAAAGTCTCCCAAAAAATAAATTAGTTAGGATGTTATGGGGTTTTCCAACAAACAAACTGAAAAAGCAAAGTTTGCTATTTTTCTAAGTATGAGAGTGAATGAAAGTAAGTATAAACAATATTATAATTTGTGAAAACTATAGTATAAAATTAAAGAAAAAAAATTTTTTTCTCCTGAAACAGACATTTTTCTTATCAGGACTTAAAAGGAATGACGTAATTAATGTTTAGATTGTCAAAATCAATAAATGTTAGTTTATTATGCCGTGTATAAAACAGTTTTCTACAATACGTATTTTACATGTAAATTACACATAAAATGTGTACAGGTAATTTACTCGCCCAACCCTGGTGCCAACACTGTATTAATGAGGAAGCTTGTAAGATTTATGAATGGACTAATTACAGAATGAGATGTACCTTACTCCAAGTATCTCCTAGAAATTCACGTAGAATTCTGTGAACATCCGGTTGGAATGGATGCATGAAATCGTACCACAGAATGAAGTTCTGACGTTCACGTGTAAAAGACGTGATGAACAATTCCAGTTCAGTCAATGGTAAAGCCTGGTCCACGCCGAACAGTGAAGGCGCGACTTCTACACCAGTACGTGGTCCATCCCACAGTTCTGAGTGCGTGTCGCGCTTGCGAACAAACAGAGTTGACACGTGGTCATCTCCTCTCAGCCCAGTAAGCACTAGAGCACTGTCCGGTTCCAGGCAACCACTCAGGTACAGGAAATCCGTGTTCTGCCGAAACACGTACGGAATCTTCTCCGTCATGTACACTTTTGACGCTGAAGGTATCACAACAAGGTGATGTTTCATGCTGTGGTCATGTTTTGAGGCATGCCTGTGAATTCCCTCCATCAGTCGAAATCTTCTCTCTCGAAATTCGTCCTGTTTTATTCCAGGCAGAAGCTGAAATATTAAAGTGTTATGAATAGATAAATTAGAACCATTAACTCCAGTTTTTTGAGAAGGTGGGACATGATGGTTTAGCGGGTGAACTTGGAAAAGTGTATAATTATAATATAATATAATAGCTGATAATTAATAAAGATAAAACAATAGCTACCCCATTTTCTTGACAATTAATAAAGGTAATAAAACAATTTCAAAAATCGACAGAGAATTAAAATGTAAATTCTGATTAGGCCGATATAAACAATTGTTCAGTTATTAATAAAGTTAAGAGAGCTATTAAGCACATATTCATTATATAAATATTGATAATCATTTAAGTTTGGCAATCAATCATATTACCATTATATTTATTAAATTACGGTAAAACGGTTATGTTACTTTGTTAGTCTAAGAAATATTTTGTCAATTAACTGCTGGAAGGTAATTTATTTAGCATTATTTCAATCTATATTTAGTTGTATGTCTGTATAGGTCGGGGTGGAACTTATAAATCAAACCTTTATCCGTTAATTTTACTACAGAAAAAAGTATTAAAAATTTGTTTAGAAAAGCAGAAAATTAACTGAATTGTTGTTTAAACATTTCAATGTTTTCAACATTAAACAAATGTATTATTTTATTTTATTAAAATATTTTCATTACAAATTTTAATAAGCAGAAAAGGTATGACACATAAATATAGAACTAAAAATGTGAATTCTCTGCGTTTGTCTGAACCAAAAGTAAAACCAATGCAGCTTTTTATCATGGAGACTGTCAAAGTCCCAGATTATTAAACAAATTTTATTCCAATAATATTTCAACCACGAATCCTCTCCAAATTAAGAAAAAAAAATAAAAAAAAATTGTATTGGACTTATAGTTTGGGTTTAAACATATTGAACACTATTTAATCTGTTTTCACTCTCAATTTTAATTTTATTTTTCAAATTGGAATAACTCCAGACGTTTGAGATCATTCAGGGTGGGCTAGTTTATCTTTGAATCCAGAAATTTATTAATTTAGTTCGTTTCAAACCTTTGGGAGGCCTAGACAATAATAAATAAATAAATAAATATAAGTGGTGAAAAATCTTTTCCCCCAAGACGTAGATGGGAGGATATTAAAATAGTGATTTTGAGCTTTCAGGTGGAATTTGATGGTAGGGACTTTGAATTAATCTTGCTCAGGATAGGGACAAATGCTAGTTATTTTCTAACTGTTATGTTGGCAGCAATGTAAAATCCATTTTAAATAATTTCGGTTTGCAGTATAGTGAAATGATGAAAATGCAAGTAATGAAATACATTTTTAGGTTAGGTCTCATGAATCGTACACTCTTTAGTCAAGGCAATAAATTTCATGTCAGACAAAATATATTTTAATATTATAGATCATACTAGTCCTAATTACCAACATAATATGCCAGAAGTCCAGGAGGAAAACGTTTATTTTATAAATTATTGAACCAGATAACTCATTAATATAAAGATGAAATTGGTAAATATAACCAAGACATTGTTATTGTTAATAATATATTACTATTATTATTAGATTTCAGTACCATATGTCGCTAATGTGATTTCAAATGGGAATTTTGATGATAGCCTTATTCACCTAATACATAGTTTCTTAAAGATAGAACTTTTCAAGTCAAAATGGATGGAACTTTATCAATAATCAATAATATTAAAATGGTTCCAGAGAGGTTCCGATTGAGATAGGGATTTATATTCAATTTATGTCAGGATATTCCATTGATTGCTGAAGGCTTATGTGATTAGGCAGCAATGAGCCAGCTGGGTTCTGTAAAATGATACCAGATCACCCTCTAATCTCTTTTCTCCGAAGATATCATTTTAAGTAATTAAGTATGTAAGTTATGAGTAGATGAACACTGTATGCTCTCATCATTTGAAACGTAGCTAATTATAGAGATAATAATAATAATAATAATAATAATAATAATATATCCGCAATAGGAAAAGAAGTCACTCAATGCACGTTTATCCCTAGATCATATATGTAACAGATAACTCATCGCTAGGTTAAAATCAGCTGCACTTTGAAGAGAACAACCACCAGGATCGCCACCAGTCCGCCGTAAACGAACACGAGATGGTAGTACAGTCTAATCTATATCCATTGGGAAGTTATGACGTGACTACCTTATGAAAACAACTTTGATTCTATTATAAGTCAAAACCTGACAAAATCTGTTAACATCAAAAGCCAAATTATAAGGCTGACCTTCATGCTTACATAGAGAAGGGTTTAACGAATCACTTATATGCACAGTAACTACAGATTGTAATGGAACATTAGATTTCTGTAATCTCGAAAGAATGCCTGACGACATTTTTGCTTGGCCTAATAGCATGCATTGCTCGTGTTTCAAGTTTAGTTTTGCAGTCTTAAAACTAAAAGTTCTTGTTAAGCATCTCTGTTAAATTGGGGACTTCGTCTGGATGGAGTAACTTATGTACCTTACATTTCAGAGAGTTACTTCATAAAAAACTGTCTATAAAAAACAAATGGGAATTCTCCAATACAATTCATTCAATATACATGTTACAAGGGCTTAAATTAGCAATAGCCTAGTAATTATCAAAATTATAGCAATTCGCGTCATGATTCAAAGTTAATAGTGATCACCAAATTACAATAATCCATGAAGGCATTAGTATTATCTAATGTTTGAATGGAGCCATTTATTAGTAGGATTTTTCAAAGGACGGGCACCTGGTTGGTCTCTTTTGTTGCTAAGAACTTAGCTTTACGGTCCAAATCATTTAGTGATTTTTGTGAAATTTATATGTTAGTTGTCACGTTTTATTGACTTCGAGGTGTGGCGTGGGTATGAAACAATCGTATATTTATTTGTTACAACAAATTGTTAACTTTCATTCAATCAATCACGAATTAATGAATGATTGGTTTTTGAAGTTACTGGTGTATAAAGATCTGTTTTGAATCATTGTATTGGTCAATTTCTTCAAATTTATGATTTTCCTTAGACTACATCAATAATTATAATAATAATAATAATAATAATAATAATAATTAATAATAATAATAATAACGTCGAAATAATATTGTTCAATTTGTGTTTGTTTGACGAGTGAAATCTGAAATGTTCTGTAATAAAATATTGAAAGTTTTTCTTCTTTACCTCTATTCGTCGAAAGATCTCTCCTAAAGGAATCACAAATTCTCTTTTACTGCCCTGTCGATTTTGGTATAATTCCTTCCGAATAAAAATTGCATGATTGAACACAGGAGGACCAATTCCTGAGGACCGATTGTTGAAGCTCCATACAAGTTAAGTTAATAAGAGACTCAAGAATTTCATTTTGTGTAAATCATGTGAACTTAACTGGATAATATTGTTTTTCCTAACATAAAACTTCAGTTGATGCCAAAGATCGACCTGGTTGGCGCAGTTTATAGCGCTGACCTTGATGCCTGTGGTTGCAAGTGGTTTGATCTTTGAAGAGGTCAATGAGGATGGCATTTTGTTTGATTAGGTGATAAAATATTGTTTTGTTTTGCTCATTTTAGTAGATTTACTGGCATGTAAAAGCGAAAACTCCTGAAAAGGGATAAAAGTTCCGGCAAACACCGGTGAAGATGAAAAATTAAAATATTTTCATTTTGTGAAAGCTTTTCGTTAAAAAAACATGAAACATTTAACATTTCCAATCTTTAGAACACAGTTTACGGTGAAATTTGAACACTTCGTGTCCATTTGAGGTAGTTTTCCTCACTGCATGGCTAATTTGATATCCTTGATGTCTTCTGAAGTATTATTGTCCTAATAAAGTTAATTATGTCTTTACGAATTTTTGTTCATCTATCATTGCTATCTTGGGGTTGTAAAAACTAAGTAATGTAGAATATACTCAGGAAATAATAACAGTAATAATAATAATAATAATAATAAAATTGGATTTCAGAAGACTTTCAAACATTGTCAAACGAAAACAAGATTGAATTGTTTGGACATATTAAAGACTGCAGTTAGTGTTAGCATTCAGGGAGAATTGGCAACATTTATGTTTGCCTAATAATTATCAAAATTTACCACATTCGAGTGGACAGAAAAGGTTGGGGGAGTGATCACTTCGAAAGACAACCGCTCAGCGTGCGGTAGTATTATCTGTTTTAACTGGGGATACCAAAAGCGAGCCTACTATACCTTTAGGTAATTCTGGAGGACGACCACGCCAAGATTTTCGAACTTTTTTTTCTCGATTTTCGAAAGGTAACACAAACAAATTTCGGAAAAACATAATTTCGACAGTAACCTAACATAACCTATCACAATCTAAACTAACGTAATCTAACCTTAACAAAACTAAGCTAAACTAACATAACCTCACTAAATTACTCCGATCCCTACCAACAAACGTAACATTACGCTACCATCCAAAACTACGTAAAACTTTAAAAATCTAAAACATATAAAACTATAGTTTCCGCAACAATCGACGCATATAAATGGGTCGGGAATTTAATAGCCTATAGGATAATTATTCATGCTCAGAACTTCTAAAATCCAAGGAGAGGTTTTCCTCCAGAATGAATGATACTTATAGATAACACAACTAAAACATCATTACCATACACCATGCACGAAATTAGGCCATTTTAACCCGTTTCGGTCTCAGCTAAACAGTCTAGAAGTCTTCACTATTCACTAAACCATAGATTCTGCAATTTCTTTCTTCTCTCCTCAAATGTTAGTTTATCGCGTGAGATTTTGCGCACAAAATCGACAAAACATTTCGAATGAATTGAACAATGCCAGTAAATAGTAATTACCTCTCCTTCTTGTATTAAATGTGGATGTGAGGAATGAGTAGGTTGACCATGTTTCATTTCCTTCACCTGCCATTGTCTCGATGCCTTTGGAGCTTTTATAGTAGTTTTCGTAGAACAAGAACATGTGCTGGTCCATGAAAATCCAATACCTAAGTCAAAGGAGGATTACAAAATAGACAAAATCGTAAATATTTACATATTATTATGACAAAATTATTCACTGAACGTGCATGTACTGCATGTCTACATTATTGATACAATAAATTACTCTAATCTGTTTGCAGATATTGATATCAATATATGAAATACCGTGTACCTGTCCTTAATACTGAAGCACTAACAATTTGTCGAATTACAGGTATCATTTTGTACCATCGTTATTATTTTCTATTAACTCTATTTGCACACGCACACAGCTGATTATAGTAAACAGGTCGGAATTTCATTATTGCCAAATTCGACAGTAAATTGACCACACAAAGTATAACCACCAAATTCCCCCAGAATATTAACCATTAAAACTGCATAAATAGGAATAATTTTTCCATAATTTTTTCCTGATGAACAGTTTTCCGATCTTCAATTATGAAAGGATTCTCAATTTACGAAAACAGTCGACATTTGTAGCTTACAAACATTTCTAATAGGTAATGCAGACACCATTTTTTTAAAGTATGCAATAAACCGGATATGCAACAGGTCACATGATCCTTCGCAGTGCCAAGTTGTGGCGTTAAATTTAAAAATGATTGTCGTTTGCCGTATGAAATTAAATTTATTGGTACTAAGTCATGTACATTCATTATGCTTCACATGAACAGCGACTCATATTCTAATATTTAATAGTTTTGTTTTCCTAATTAAATTTAACTTGTCTCACCTGATATATCACGTTATAAGTACACAATTTTATACGTTTCATCATTTTTGTACACATTTATTAACGCAGTGTTTTTTATGCTCTTTTAATATGCTTTTACGATACTTGAAATGCCTATTTGGTGTACTTGCTATTTTTACGTTCACGTATATTTAATTTCTTATACTACCTGATGATGCCGGATAAGGCGAAAGTACTTGTAGCTAGCAACTACTTGTTTTTACATGCTATTCATTTACTGCATGATTCATAATAAATAGACAGTCAAATAAAGGTTCTTTTTATCATCATTTATTTGTTAGGCCTATGTAAAAATGTTATGTTTTATTTGCTCGCAATAATATATCAAAAAGTTATATGCATAAATTACTGACATGAGTCTGTCGCATTTAAGCAATTTTTGTTTGCTATGGACCAACATGTCTGTAAGACAAAAAAAAATAGGAAATTTTTGTTTGTATGTCTGTCTGGATGTTTACTGAGAAAACAGTGATAGGTACAAATTATTTGGATGTGTTGCAAAATTACACTGTGCCTCAATTACCTCTTAGAACCATTTTCAAGGAAGACGAGGCCTCACCCCACTTTGCGAGAATTTTTGGAGGAATTCCGCAGTCGATGGACTGGAAGAGAGGCTCAACCACTCGCTTAGCCTCCACACTCCCCAGATATGATCCCAATGGACTTTTTCCTATAGGGTTTTGTGAAGGACCAAGTGTACAGCACTCCTGTGGAGAACTTAGATAATTTGCGACGAAAGATTTATCAAGTCATTGCCAGTGTCACACTGCAAATGTAGTTGAATACCTGCATGGAGGTGGAGTATAGGTTGGGTATCTGCCAGGGCACTGCAGGTGCACATGTTGAAATTATTTTAAAGGTACCGTAAATGACATGACTTTCTCTATCAGGCAATATCAGTTTTTTCATTAAGTCTGGCTTACTTTAAAATACAGTAGAAACCCTATTATCCGTTCTAATGAACAGGGTGGGCTGAACGGTTAATTGGAAAAATCGGATAATCAGCATCATAAAAGATTTTCGTAAATTTAGTGAATAATGCTTACACTTTCGTAGTTCCCTCTATGGTCTTGTATTGAACATGCTAGGTAGTGGATCAGAAATTCACTGTCTGGTTGTTAACTACGGGACAAGGAAATTTCTTGTAATAAATATCTGTGGAAAAATAGGAATAGTGGAAGTATCATATTATAGATTTACATACTTTATATACCTCATCCTTGATTTTTATTAATCTTGCATTCAACCAGACTCCAATCTCATTCTGAGAGCAGCCACAATAAAAACAGTTTTAAACCACTGTGAAAGACATCTTTTTAAACTTTTTTTAAAATTAAATTTGAAATCAAAAATATTATTCATTGCACTTTATACAGTACTATTCATGGTTTGAAAGTAAACCACATTTGAAAGTTAAAGTCTTTAATAAACAAAGATGAATAAGTAGCATACTCCAAATATTTCTCTAAGAAAAAAGCTAGAGAAAGACAGTCGGATAATCCACCAATCAGTTAATAGGGTGATGGATAATCGGGGTTCTACTGTATATACTTACTTACTGGCTTTTAAGGAAAGGTTCATTGCCGCCCTCACATAAGCCCGCCATTGGTATATCCTTAGCAAGATTAATCCAGTCTCTAAAATCATATCCTACCTCCCTCAAATCCATTTAATATTATCTTCCCATCCACGTCTGGCCTCCCCAAAGGTCAGTTTTCCCTCCGGCCTCCCAGATTATTTTCCATTGCATTTCTGGATTCGCCCATTATGTGTACATGTCCTGTCCCTTCTCAAACGTCTGGATTTTATGTTCCAAAAATGTCAGGTGAATACAATTGCAGCTCTGTAATTGTTAATTTCTCCATTATTCAATAATGAATCCCTGAAAAGATAAATATTTTGGAAAATTTATTCTCAAGAACAGATTATTGTTCCTCTAGAAGGGAAGACCAAGTTTCACAACCATACAGAACTAATTTGTAGCATGTTTCATTCAAGGTGGTAATATAACTGTTTTATAAATTCTAACTTTCAGACTTTTTGACAGAAGACTAGATGACAAAAGCTTCTCAACCGAATAATAACAGGCATTTCCCATATTTATTCTGCGTTTAATTTCCTCAAGAGTGTCATTTAATTTGTTACTGTTGCTCCAAGATATTTGAATTTTTCCACCTCTTCAGGATAAATCTCCAATTTTTATAGTTCCATTTCTAAAATATTCTATTAAAATAATTAAACCTTAGTCTTTTCATGATTTAATTTACAAAAGAACACTTGCTTACAGATTTCGCGTTTTCCCTAATTGAAGGATTTTCTCTATCCATATTCACGTCATTTAGACAAGCTAATGCCTGTTATTAAACCCTCTGTGTTATCCTGAACTTTCCTGATAATGCATATTCTAGAAAGTGAAGTTAAAAGTAAAGGTAGGTAGTGCATCTCCCTTTTTGTTCTTACAGTTGGAAAAGCATCAGATACGAGGAACTATTTTTACACCGTTAAACATTATCATGTCATAGCTCCTATGATAATAAATCAAACGCACTGTAATTCAATACGGACTCTGCTGTAAGTTTCACTAAGACACATTTTAATTAATCGAACTAGTTTCTTGGGAATACCAAATTCAATAAGAATATTATATAAAACTGTATATACTCTTAAAATGTTAAACCTATAGGCCACACATGATACATAATTTACACAAAAGAACAGCGAATCACAAGACGACAATTTCAAAAGGATAGTTATCTGCTCATATTCACACATTTTCCGGAAATTAGAGTGATGGGACTATGGCATTTACTAGCATGGGTTGCAAGGAGTAATGAAGTGCATTCCATAATCTCTCCTACTCAAATCTAACCCTCATCTTCCCGTGGAGCAACCTGTTTTTAACAAATGAAGTGCTGGAGCAGCTTGCAGAACTGGGCGACAATTGTTGCATTGTGTCACTCATTGGATGTCACTCACCCCTCTTCCATCCCCATGTCATTGACTTGATAGAGGAGAGGATTTGTATTCAGTGTCTGTTGTATGTGATTGCGTACAGGCCACAGTACGTCATTCAATTCTGGTGGTGGTGCCAAAAAGGAACCAACGCTTTCCCCAAATTACCTAGTGAAAGAATTCTGTATCCGTTTGCATCTGGAGACTAAATAAAACACAGAATTAAATAACTGTTCCATCAAAATGGAGTTACAATTACATTTCCAGCAAACTAATAGCTGAAATTTACAAATAAGCGTCCTGTCAAGTATTGAAGTCAGGGAATACGAATAACTTTGATGTAGTAAAATTCCTCCTGGATAAACAATGGCATGGACACGTTTACTTTAACCAACAGTAGGTGTGATCCATGTTCATGTCCAAACAATTTGGGGGTTGCAACATTGTAGATGATATTTAGTTGCCACAAACAAAAAACATGAACATTAAACAACATTAACAAGCACTTTTACATAATTGAAAGCAAAATATTTCTAAAAAGAATCATGACTATCTCTGCGTTCAATATAAGCTAAATGGATAATAATTTAAAATTCAAATCCAAGTTAATGAAAGTTTTGAATTGGACATTACATTAACATTTGTGTTCAGAACTCTTTATAGACAAATGACGGGTCACAATGCCAAGAAATTTCTTATAAACTTTTAAAACTGCTTTCTAGGATATTATTTTTGTTTCTTTCATTGGTGGTGCCATGGCACACTGGTTACCCCAGATATCGCCCTGGTCAGGCCACAGATACGTCATTCAATGCCGGTGGACTGTGGACGGGATTTACTTTCCCCATGCTCCCTTATATTGGAAGTTCTGTTATTCTAAATAAGTCAATAATTTGTAATAACTGTTCCATAAAAATGGAGAAAATTCCATTTCAGTATTTTGCTGCATAATAAGCATCCCTAAGTGTTGAAGCAGGGATATGGTTGGTTGATTGTCTAACAACCCTTATTAGTCATATGGACCCCTAAAACAGTAAGTATGACTCCAAACAGTTTGGGGTTGCATGTAATTATAACCACAACACATAAAAAATATGGTGACGACATTAAAATTATACTTTTTACATCTAATTATTGGACAGCAAGAGTTCAAATTGCCAAGAACTCAGCATGAAGTCATTAAATTTAAAACAAATATAAATTAATGGAACTTTCTCTAATTGACCTTATTCTTCTATGTTCATTTTATAGTGTGTCCACACCTGTGGTGAGTCAGCAATTTGAAGCGAACCATTTAGCGGTTTTATGTCAGGACAAGTTACCTGGTTTTTTCAAGGTTTTTCAATCTGAGCAAATGCTGGGAACTTTCGGTGCTGGAATTTGAACATTTCACCAACATTATCACCTTCATTTCATTCAGATGCTAAATAACCTTAGATGTTGATACAGCGTCGTAAAATAACCCAATAAAATAAAATTTTATACCATGAGGGTCACAAAGAACAGTTCCTAAACAGGAAAATATTGCAGTCTTGTCAGTATTTGTTATCATCTGTTACCATACAGCAACATTCCTACAATACTAAATCAAATACTTCCGTGTTTATATTGAAGGTTATTCAAATAATTCAATAAATACATTTTGTAGGCAAACTGTCTTAAGGGATCAACATCCAATATTTTTCCAACAATAAGAAAAAAATTCATTGGTTTGATTAAACAGTTGACTTCCTGAGACTAACCTAAATATATATTTTGTTTGACCACATGAAATTATTAGTACTAACTTCTGAATGAACTTACCTGACTATAGTCCAGGAATTATAACCACTGGCACATAAGGTAATACGCCTCTAATGGAAGTGTAGGAAGATTATTAGTAGGTTCAAATTTCACTAGCCACATGTAACCAGCTCAGAAATCTAGTACAACACAATAACTGAACTGAACAGGCAAGTATTGTCGATATTTGTCTCAGCTGCCAACATACCAGTTACAAAATCACTACCATTTGTAGTATTTGTCAGTATCGAAATTCGAAACGAAGTTTGAAAAGAAAATTCAACCTGCAAACTAAAAAATCACCACAATCCACTAGCATATGTAATAATGGGGAGAAAAATGGTTAGATTTCACTCTTAGTGTATGAAGTAAGCTGACCCGGACTATACATAGACTGTTGCTGGTATTATTAAGATCTAATTAATTTTAATTATTGCTTCTTTTGCTATTGGTCCCATCCACCCTTCCATACCTCCCGGTGTGATCAGGGTCAGCTCCATCAAAGTCATACACTAACACACATTTACACACTGGCATAATATTTGTTATGTTTATCCAGGTAGGGAGACTCATTTATTATAGGAGCAATAAGAATAAAATACATAGAAACATTTATGAGCGTCTAAAATGAAAACTGCCACTGTAAAAATATGGGAGTTTTCAGGTACCGGTATATTTGTAATAAAAGATGGTAGTGTCTGAATGTACAACAAAATATAATTATTGAGTATTTAAGGAAAAGTGCAAATGCATTATTTCGGTTACTTGCAGAACATAATTGTTTGTCGAAACACTTTAACAAAACTGGAATTATTTCTTCACCACTTTGTCTATTGTACAGTCTTCAGGAAGAAATGAATCAATCATCTTCAGTGATGTCCAGCCTTTCCTCTAAGCCCACTGTGTGTGAGAAATACTGAAGAGTAAGAGTTAATGGCTTTATTGCCAAGAACTCAGCGTTAGTTAACAACATATTTGTAAATTGCTCTCTTAAATCCTAATGGGTTTATCAGTATCGAAGTTCAGTATTTTGTCCAAATGTCCAGGAGTTTCATAGTGGCAATACCACATGGATCTGCAGCATGGAATATTGACTTGAAACACAGTAACACAACTTAAAGGTAACATAGGAGTCACAATAATACATTACAATACAAGGTTGGGAAATGCTTTTTACAAAATCGAGGAAGAATTACAAAAACGAGCAGAGTGAGATTTTGTAATGCACTTCACAAACGTGTTTCGTACAACATTTTTTGCACGATCATATTTTTAAAATTGTGAATACAATATATTTTTCACTGAAAATTTAGAACAATATTATTCCAAAGACTTTGAAAAACTATACTGTAATAATAATTAAGTAACAATAAGTGCACTGTAATGGGTCTATTTCAGTATAGCAGTAGGGGAGAGTCGGGTAGTATCGGACAGTGCGTTTCTTTCATCTACCACCATATGGTAGTACCTGAATGACATGGTTACGTTTCTCTATGCGACATCACAGAAACGTAACCATGTCAATCAGGTACTATCATCGTGTGGTAGATGAAAGAAACTCACTCTCCGATATTACCTGATGTCCGATACTACCCGACTCTCCCCTATATTATGCAGAATGGTTTCCATAGCAACAAGTTTCTGTGTGAGAATTCTAATTTTCAAGGCCTAACAACAATAGCTGTAAATACAACAAAAAACATGATCGTGCAAAAAAACAAATTACAAAACTAAAGATTGTATGAAACAGTGTTATGGAACAACATTAAAAAATTATTTAATTAAATTTTATAAATTTCACATACACAGCACATGAATTACGAATAGTGTGGAGAATCAAATCATCTGCATCAATGTCCCTGCAATAACCGAGTCATTCCCTCTTTGATGATTTTCAGGTTGGACATGTCTCTCTGGATGGTCTCTATCAAGTGGGCCATGCCGTTCTGCTCCATAACTAAGAACTGAAACAGAGAACATCAGTTAATGTACGACCGTACACCTTGTATAAATGGTACAAAATGAATTACTAATTAAGTCACTGGCTCTTCTAGACTGGTGTAGGTTTGATTCTCATTTCAATCTTTTTTACACAATCAATATACAATGGCGTCCATCAGAAATTGAAGTAAATATTTATTGGTTTATAGGGACTATGATAAATAAACAAAAGAAATACCAAACATGCATCAACATGTTTAGTCGTAAAGAGCTGATGTTCATTTTCCACTCAAATTCCTAGTTTAAGTTACATCATTATTCCAGTTTAAAAAAACCTTATTAAATTAAAATTATTCTTATTTATTCACTCGTTTATTTATTTATTTATTTACTTATTTCATCTGACAGGCTTAAGATCATACGGTCTTCTCTTTCATCCTACAAGATAACACCACAGTCTAATATATACAGTCACGAAGCTCAATACTTACTAAATATGCAAACATAGATAGTTGCTCACCACCAGGATTGCTACTATCGCCTCATCACAGACTCTTTCCCCAGCAGATGATAAAATGTATTGTACTTTCGATATCGTATTCTTTTGAAAAAATTAACACCTTCCTTCCACTATTGAAATGTGAAAATACGTAAGGTTTATATATTATTTTCATAAAGTATATATTATATTTTATAAAATCACCTTCCTGCATCTTTCGGAAGAAGGGTAACTCTGACCTCTTTTTCTTACAATATTTATAGTACCACAAACATCATTATTATTGTATTTTAGCCATTTACAGTTATTACAACCGATAACGAACATTTCACAGTTTACACAACTTTTCACAACAAAGCGAGGAACGTGCAGTCAATGCCTTTTCGATCTAGACCAGGCCGTAATGTTTGTTTGGGTTTTCTATTTCAGTGTATGGAGCTCAGTGAAACATTATATTATAACTTTATTGCGTATCATTGCTAAGCTTTATTTAGTGTAATGTGTCCATAAGTTCCGTTTACTTCTTCTTGCATAATATGTTGCAGAAATAATTACAAAACTGTGTTATTTTAATGTGAAGAGAATTTTACGTGTTAACATAATCTTTTCTCATCAACATTTTAAGTTTAGAATGGAAGCTATTTTGAGGTTCAATAAAAACAGAATTTATATTGTGATTTTAATTTAGCACATCTACCTTCCTTAATTGTAGACAGAAAATTTGTCATACCACTCCTATGAAATTAGTGTACATACGATTGTGTTACTTCGTCTCTTAGGTAGTAGATAAATACAATAATTCAGTATTCAATTGTAGTATTAAAATACAGACAAATAGAATGTGACGGGTGTCATACATGACATTATGTTTAATTGTAATGTATAATTGCGAATATAGGAATATAAGTTAAATATAGTAAACATAACCTATAATATCCATATGACATAACATACATATGTAGTGGCAGGGCATTGGAGACCACTAAAATTAGACAGAAAGGGGCAACTGGGACAGTAAACATAACCTATAATTTCAACATATCTAAATATCCTTCGGTGCAACTGAAAATTATTGAATCGTGCATAAATCAATGTACAAGAATTTCGCAATATTTAATCGAAATAAAGGCAGATATTACACATACGAACAACGTAATTTTCACACCAAAAATAATATTACACCTTAACTAGCAAGGAATTATGTCTGAAGTGTCCCCTAATCATTATTTTAAATTTTATTAATGCAATTACACTACATTTTAGAGAAATATATGTTACTTTTATGCATTCCAATTAATTTATATGGTTGAAACGCCGCCCTTCGTGATCGGGTTAAGCGAGTCACATGGTCTGCCTTACAGCCTGTATTAGATCACGATGGCAGTGACACAGTCTATTGTTCCCAGTACACACAGCGCTCCAAGCGGCTAGCAACTATCGCGAGAAATGCAACTCGTTGGCAAAAAATCATCCCAAGCTTCGTGACTGTATAAAGTAGACTGTGATAACACATACAAAGTTCTGAGTGGAGAGAAATGCTAAAAATGATTGCAATGGTGGCACCAGTACGTTCTCTCCCTGATCGCTCTACAGGCACAACCCACTGTAGGCACTGCAGTGAGTATGAAACTTTACCACATGTGCTTGGGAGTTGCCCACAGGGAGAAGTACTCAGAATAAAACGTCACAACACCATACGATCTATGATCGCAAATGCATTTCAATCCAAAAAATCTAGACGTTCACGAGGAAGTTCATTGTACTGCTGATGGTGGGAGCAATTGTAGGATCGATATCATAGCTATAAATAGGAATAAACAGACAGCCGAAATAATTGATCCTACGGTCAGATTTGAAATCTGAGTCGTAATTTTAGCACTTCATGTATATTATGTTGCCAGTCTGCTTACCTGCTTTATGTCGTCCTGTATGGCTGGATCCATTGAGTAGCGCTCCACCTCTCTGTGGGCTGCCTCCTGCCGCTGCATTCTCATCTGTGATAACAGTTCACTCACCTGACCCTGCAAGCAACACATGTTCGTCTAGTATAAAAATGTAAATTATTCTCAGAAATTATACAGAGTGTAGAACGTGTGAACGCATTCTTTTTGATCAGTGATATAAACCTTCGTATTTTAACAAGGAGAACTTGTCATATTATTAACAGCAGTAATGACTGCATGGACATCTTTGCCTTGCCTGAAATGACCTTGAATACAGTCAAAGTCACAGAAAAGTCAGAGCCACTGGCGATTTCTCTTAAGGAGCACAGGAGCAGTGCACCACCTCTTCAAATAACGCATATCAATGAGCTGCAGTAGACTGTGTGAGCGACATAATTCTTTATTATAATACTATTTAAAAATAACACTGCACGTGTACTGGTCTTGTTGATGCCTGGGACTTACGTTTACCGCTCGACACTTGCGGCACAGTTCCATTCGAGCATGCGCAGTAGTACTGTTTCACTGGCAGGCTTTGGAGCATGGTAGGGAGCCAGTACAGTGTGCGTAAGAGGAGTTAGGAGCACCTTCAGATGTGTTCTCAAGCTTGTTCCATCATAAATGTTACAATGAATAGTGTGCAAAATCTATAAGACCTTTATACGAAAAGATCAAAATAAAGAAGATGAGTAGACCTACACATGAATTAAAATTATAAGTGACGAACAATAATAGAGAAGTAACAAGAAAATTCAACATTCACGCTAGCGAAAAATGCAGTATGCGGCTGCAATATAAAAGACGCTGTATTTTGTTTTCCTTGCCTGTTGTTCGATGGGGAACATTTATTGACAGAAATAAGTATGTTTTATGAATTTTATTTATTTTTTTGTTTGAATTTAGGACTGTGCGTAGTAACTACATAATTTTGATTATCGTTCTGCAGATATGATTGATTTGAAGCACGTGAATGAAAGAATTAAAAAACACGATTCTTCAGCTGCACACTCAACAATAATGTTAAATTAGCAGTGTTGGGTCAAACAAACATACAGACATAATTGGATTCAATTGGATTGTTACACTTCACAATGATAAAGTTACCAAGAACAGATATGTGCGTGCGGTTTTGTGGAGCTTTCGAGTTGGATTTAAGAGGTCAGAAGACGGAAACTCATCTTTAAACGCTAGTATTTTTCTTGGCCTCATCAATTTCAGTTCTGAATTAGATGCACTCTTAAGGAACATTTGGAAAGAGGAACAGTGTTTAAGAGCATGTCAAACACTATACAGAACGAAGTCCTTCAAGCCATTTTGGATGTATGCCATGATGAGCTTTCAAAGAAATATAGAAAGCTGCTGACTTTTTAGCAGTTAAGGCGGATGGGACAACACACGTATCGAATGCTTGTGAACGTATGAACTTTGTTATAAAACACAATATAGCGAAAACAATATTATTTACGGTGTGCTGCAATAGAAATTGAACACTTTAAGGTACGGTCACACGTCGCTACTTTTGCAGCGTTACTTTTATACTGCAGCTGCAAAAGTTGCGTGTCGTGTTCACACGTAAGCCAAAAGTAGCGCTGCACGCATTACTTTTGCTGCGCAACCCGAGTGCTGCAAAAGTTGCAACTGGAGGTTGCGAGTCTGTTGTATGCATAGGCGCTAACTTTTGAGCAGCCGACTGTAGCCATGCTGCAGGTTTCCATCTCCGTGTTGACTTCTCAATATACATTTGTGGTTATGTTCACAGCATTAAGAAACTCACAGGAAAGCTTCCTTATCTATTATTTGCTTTCTGTCGTATCTAGTATTCAGAAATCGACATTATTTTTACTATAAAGCTTTTAAAAACGCCTATATACTTAAATGATAACCAACAGTATATTCACGTAATCAATGTTGGCAACCCTCCTGTTTGGAACTACGCTACGGAAAATAGAAAAGTGAATTATATCGTCAGCAATTATGCTCAGACTGTGTTGTGCATTTAATAACTGTTACAAATAATTTATTTTCATCACACTTAACATTAAAATATATCCAAACAATAAAAGTATCATTGACACATTTGGGTGGTAACACTGGTTGCAACCGCAGCAAATGTTTCAACAAAACCGATATCAAAAATGCTGCGGCTGCAACCCCTTGCAAAGAACCCTGAAACAATTCGCTACTTTTAAGTTGTGCAGCATGGAAAAGGATCAGAGCGTGCAGCAGCTACTTTTCGGGTTGTACCGTTGTTCACACGTCGCAGTACGAGAGTTGCGCAGTTTTTATACTGCAGTGCTGCAAAAGTAGCGACGTGTGATCGTACCTTTACTTTGCTATTACTGGACCTACATAGGAAACTGATTAACTGCAATTTCTTGGCTAACAAAATTATGTAAATCTATACCTACGTAACATATGTTAATGGTTATGTAGTAGTTAGTACCTATAATAATAATAATAATAATAATAATAATAATAATAATCATAATCATAATAAATATTTGTGCACCACCAGGATTATTTATCACCACATGCCACTGCACAGAGCTGCTGCCTAAGAGGATGAAGTCACACTATGGATATCACGCTGGAAACATCTACAAACTTAGGATACTCTTAATAACTCCAGCAAGCAGAATCATGGCATTAATACAGCTTCCTGGTTGATATATAAAATAGAAAACCACACAAATTTTCCATCTACCTGCCAAGACTGTCAGCATTTAGGATAGAAAAAAAAGAACAACAAAAAACATATATTCATTTATTTGGCTATGTCGTACCTTAAATTGTGCAGGAGCATTCAGCTGGTTATGCAGAGCTTCCAGTTGACTCCGGAGGGCTTCTTCCTCTGGTTGCAGAGCAAGACCAACTTTCCGTGATACTTCCTGCTTCACAAGGACCTGTTCGACGCAAAAAAACAGTGAAATGATTTTGAGCTTCATTAATTTGTGTACAGCTAGATATCGCTGGATCAGAGTCCACTGGAGTCATGCCCACTATTCATGATTTGGATTCTTGGGCGTTCTTCACTTCATCTGCACATGTTATGCAAATATCAGGAAGGTGACCTAACCTGCAGAACTCGGTGTTCCAGCTCCAGGAACTTGCGACGATACTCCGCTACCTTGGCCACGGTGGCTGTGTGCTGTTTCTGTAGTTCTGCAATGTCCTCTGCCACACGATCAAGAAATGCTTGATGAAGCTTCGTTTCTTGTTCTTGACATTTCATTCTCCAACGAACTTCTCCAAATCCAATCATTGGTACTGGGATGTAATTCTCAGGATTAGGGTTATCCAACTGGGCTTGCTTCCACAGACGAGGGTCAATGCCTGTGAGAAAAACCAAATCCAGAGATACTGAGTTAGCTTAAGCATGTGGTAATTTATAGACCTATACAGGGTGGATGGTAACCTCAGCACCAAATTTAAGAGGTGATTATACATGTTAAATATAACAAAACTTTTACTACACTTTTCCTTTGATGAACCATCAATAAGCAGCAAAAAAATAGTCTTTGCCCAATGTTTGCAGCACTCTATTGCGGCAATGGCCCAAGAGAAATGGCTGATTGATATACAAGCACACAGGTAAAATTAATCGGAACAATTAATGTTTTGAATCTTTTTTTGGCAAATTCAACTGTTTAGCCATGAATTTAAATTGAATAATAGCGAAAATCGTTGAAATAAATCTTGCAACACAGCGCACGTTGCCTGTTACTCAGAGATTACAGCAGAGGGGAAGGTAAGGAGTACAGGCAGTGCTTGCTTAGAGTTATTGCAGCAGCTGTGATGTTGCCAAATGCTTCATAGAAACATAACGATTTCCTCTAAAATGGTGAATGTTGGAGAAAACTTATTTAGACTTTTCAAATCGCTCCTCATGATCTATTACCAGTTTCATTTTGGTGCAGAGGTTACCATCCACCCTGTATGGCATAGAACAAGAACAAAACACTCGATTATTAAATTATGACAGTCATGTCTTAATATATTTTTCAGTCAACATAAGAACTTCAACATTTTGTTTGTGAACAATTTACTGTCTTAGAATCACATAAAAAAATTGAATAGTTGAGCTTGAAATTGAGGTGGAATCTCTTATACAACTTGAACTGATTAACAGTGTGTTTCACAACTTGAACTGATTAACAGTGTGTTGTTTGTGTGTGTTTCACAACTTGGACTGACTGATTAACAGTGTGTTGTTTGTGTGTGTTTCACAACTTGGACTGGCTGATTAACAGTGTGTTGTTTATGTTTTTTTCACAACTTGGACTGACTGATTAACAGTGTGTTGTTTGTGTGTGTTTCACAACTTGGACTGACTGATTAACAGTGTGTTGTTTGTGTGTGTTTCACAACTTGGACTGGCTGATTAACAGTGTGCTGTTTATGTTTTTTTCACAACTTGGACTGACTGATTAACAGTGTGTTGTTTATGTGTGTTTCACAACTTGGACTGATAATTGTGTGTTGTTTGTGCTGTTTGTGTGTGTTTCAAAGCTTTAACTCATTAACAGTGTATTTATGTGTTTCACAACTTGAACTGACTGATCAACAGTGTGTTGTTTGTGTGTGTTTCACAGAGTTAATGGAAATACAGCATTCATCCAGCATTACACAACAGTTACTCACCAGCTGGGGGATTTTCAAGATATTCCTTAATCTGGTCTTTGTCTGGAGTCACTTGTGGGAACACATTATCGGCACCCAGCGTGGACAGCTGTTGCTTCTGCATCATTAGGTATGCAGACAAGTCTGTGCCAGGTATACGTCGCATTGACCCTACAATTACAACAACCATCACTCCGTTAAGAGTCCCAGTTCCACATTGAAACTTAGTCTAATCATGCAATTTCATATTGTATTGTATTGTATTGTATTTATTAACATGCCATGGTATTCATACATGCTTACAGCTAGAATATGGAACAAGTCAAAAAACTTAATACTATTATAAAATCTTAATTTATAGTCACAGTCTAGATGAAATATATACAGACGAGATTTACAATATAGTCTACTAGTACAACACATAGTTTTAGTATCAATTTCATGAAGTGTTATTAAATGTCATGAATTCACCTACAGAATAGAAGGCGTGAGAAATTAGGTACTTCTTTAATTTGGCCCTAAATAATTTTATGTTTTGAGTTTCATTTTTATATCGATAGGGAGGCTATTAAAAATTTTTACTGCCATATAATGCACTCCTTTTGATAGCACATAGACTTGCTGATGGAGTATGAAAGTCATTTCTTTGACATGTATTTATGCTATGAACTGTTGAATTAGTTACAAAGTTTTCACGATTACATACGAGGAAGACTATTAATGAAAAGATATACTGACAAGCCATCGGCATTATTTGTAGTTTTTTGAAAATAGTCCTACACGATTCCTAGATTTGGCACCTACTATTATTCTAATTACTCTTTTTGTAATAGAAATATATTGTTACTATCTGTGGAATTTCCCAGAATATTATTCCAAAACTCATTACCGAGTGGAAGTATGCAAAGTATATTGTTTTTAGGGTATTGATATTTACTATCTTTTGCATAGATCTAATAGCAAAACAAGCTGAATTTAGTTTGGGGTAATTTCTTTAATATGATTTTTCCAATTTAACACATTATCGATTTTTAAGCCAAGAAATTTGGTTGTTGTTGTTTCTAATAGGAATCTATTGTTAATTATTGCGCTAGAAATTTGCGACGTTGAATTTGGACAGGATTTAAATTGAATTATGTTAGTTTTGTTACAATTTAATACTAATTTATTGACTGAGAACCAGTCACATATTTTAAGAAATTTCCTCTGTTGAAGATTGGAATGTGTTGGAGTTATTGGCTGTAATTACTATACTTGTGTCACCTGCAAATAATATGGGATGACCTACATCTTTTATAAGGGGGCAAGATCATTTATAAACACTAGAAAAAGTAGGGGACCTAATATTGATCCTTGAGGAATTCCATTATTAATATTTCCCCATGTCGATGTAGATTTCATAGTTATATTGATTTCAACTTTCTGTTTCCTATCTATGAGATAAGTGAAACCATTGGTGTGCAACACCTTTAATTCCATAATAATCTAATTTATCTAGCAGCATTTTATGATTTATACAGTCAAATGCTTTCGACAAATCGTTCAGAAAATCCTTCCAACTTGTAATTTTTATTTACTGCCTCCAGAATTTTGTCAGTTAAACTAAATGTTGCATTTTCTGTGCCTTTATTTTTCCTAAATCCAAATTGTTCTGGGACTAAAATGTTGTATCTTTCTAGATGATGATATAATCTTATATACATTACTTTTTCAAAGATTTTGAGAAGACTGGTAGAAGTGATATGGGTCTGTAATTTTCTGGAGACGTTGTTTCTCCCTTTTTGAAGATAGGAATAACCACGGAATATTTTAATCTCTCGGGAAATATACCATTGAACATTGAATAGTTACATAAATAACTTAATGGCCCAGCTATAATATGTGAACTTGCTTTTAATATTTTGCTTGTTATTTCATCATACCCTGAGGAGTTTTTTGACTTTAGTTTTTTAATAATTGCAATTATTTCTTGAATATTTAGGAATTTTGTCGGAAAATATTGTGTTAAAGAATCTAAACTGTTAGTAACATTATGTTAGTAACATATAATTGTTGTATATAATGTATTGTGGTCCTTGTTCTTGTTTTTGTGAAGAAACCTGTCACATCTATGTATGTTTTTTGTGGCTAATAAAGATTGTTGTTGTTATTATTATTATTATTATTATATGTCCATCTTCTTTGTATTTCTATATTCTATAACGAGATAAACTGAAATAAAGTGCTATGTGAAAGAACACTACATATCACCTTCATTCTCTAAGAAGTTCAAATATGTTATATAATCCCTTTATCCACTAATTCGAATTCTCTTACTCGAATTTTTCGATATCTCGAAGGATATTTCATGCTCTAGACGCAAAACATTTATCTTTAGCTCGAAGGTCAGGTGAAAATGTTTAATAATATACAACAGAATGAAGTACCATTACTTAAACAAGCGATGCAATTGAGGTGTTCTCTGGAACAAAAACTTAACTGCAAAATCTTGAATTTGAGACACAGAGCATCAAACATTTTAGATCTGGTGTAACAGAACGACATTCAAATGTTTCTAGAGGGCGCTGTGTTTGTTCAAGGGAAATAATATTTTGTCAGAATGAAGATGTGTTATTAAGGATTCGATATATGCTCCTATACTGTGAGGTGACAGAACTCGATGCTTTTTTTCTCCCCATGCAGTATACCTACATAATAGGACCCACCCAATGCAGTGAAAAGGGAAGCATTCAGGGATAAAGAAAACAAATTGCTTATCTAACGGATGGTGTCATACAAAACATAACTATTAAAGCACATAGGGCAAAAAAAAAAAAAAAAAACACTGCCTGGAAGAAAAAAAAAGAAGTGCATGTAATCCCAATTATACTACAAACTACAAGACTTATCCCGAATCTCCTTTAAACATCTACATCTGACTGCAAAAATCCGCCACTCTACCGATGTGTGCAACAGTCCATCATATCCTTAGTGAAAGGAAGATAACAGGCTTCTCATCTTCAGCAAACCATTAGTGGTGATGAAACAATAGCAGCAGCAGCAATCATTCTTTTTTATTTATTTTATTTTAGTTCTTCTTTAACGACATATATCGCCACTTGAGTCTTGGTTTCTGAGATGGGCTTGATGCCTTCGATGGTGAGAGTAAGGTTGGGCTTGCTGCCCAGCACTATGTTCATGCTGGTCACCAGCTGTGCCTGTTGACTCCTGTGATAACGACATAAACCACTAGTAATGGTACTAATAGTTCTTTGTTTAGTGAAAGGGTGGACTAATAAAAAACAGAAATTACATACAATTTAGATTAATGCTACACTAATATTTTTACAGCTACAGTGAAACATTCATTTACCTGGACACTCTTCTCCTCGAACAATCTGTCCACATCTGGGTCTTGGTTTATTGAGATGGGCTCCCCAATCTAACAGTAAATTTATAATATGCATTATTTATCCCTTCGGCCTCCCTAAAGGTCTTTTGCTGGTCACCAGCTAACACTCTATATGCATTTCTGTGATAACGACATAAACCACATCTCAAATGTCTGGTATTTAATAGTTCTTTGTTTAGTGAAAGGTGAAGAATAACAAAACAGAAATTACAGTTCTTTGATTGTGCTAACTAATATTTTTCCATTCTCCTGTAACTTCATCCCTCTTAGTCCCAAATATTTTCGGACTAAGGGACCTTATTCTCCACTTAATATGTTCCTCTCTCAAAGTGAGAGTCCAAGTTTCACAACCATAAAGAACAACCAGTAATATAACTATTTTATAAGATTCTAACTTTCAGATTCATTTTTGACAGCAGATTGGATGAAAAAGCTTTTCAACCGAATAATAACACCATTTTTGGCTTATTTGGAGGATTCGTAACAAGCTGTTTTTTACAGTGATGGACGTTAGCCCTTGCCCCAATCCCCATTTGCTGGAGGACCACCCCTCATTGGCTGTCCATGATTTATTATATATTCACAGCTACCCTCCATGATAATGTCTTTCGATCCGCAAATGAGATGCGCCATGCTATGGTAGCTCGGGAACGAAAGAACAAAAATGGGAACATAATACCTAAATGGACTTTAGGGAGCCTGGGATAAGATGTAGAGAATGGATTAATCTTGCTCAGGATAGGTCGCGACTATGGAGGGTCTTTTAGGGGGAGGAACCTCCGGGTTCTAAGCCAATAGATTTATAATATGCATTTTATCCTTTCACGCTTTAAATGAAATATATTACTGTAGTTTAATTCTAAATACAGTAAATTCTTTGCAACTTCGAACTACACTAGATAAGACCGAAAAAGGAAAATACAGTACTGTGCCATGCAATTTTATTCTAGGTCAGTTACAGTACTGCAATTTACAGTTTTCAACTTAACCTTTACGTTCAGGTGCCATGTCTCTGGAAACAGAACAACTGATTGAAGTGAAGAGAATAATCCTATTAACCCTATCATGTGTCGAATACAATTTCACGATCACGGGAACCTTGGTCCCATCAGACAGGTTAAATTTAATGACTTTGTTTATCCACCTGCTTCCAGCTATCAAGGGGTAGCTGGCTGGGCTAGTGGTATCCTACGAGACTCTTATTGCCTTCTTTCATGTTGAGGAATTTCTGTACTAAATTTTCCATTTTTGTAACACATTAGGTTTTGAAATCCAAGTTCTGTCTGCAGTCAGGAGGTAAAGCAAGCTTTAGGACTGTGAAACAGCTGTCCATGTCCGTGTCTGAGAGTGTACGTAAACGAGAGTTAAATTTATCATTATTTCTATATTATTTCAGTTGGGACATAAAAATCTGTCCGTATATGAGGAGTGTCCGTATCTTGGGGGCGTTCGTAAGGAGAGGTTTCACTGTATATGTGTCCACTATAGAATATTTGTGAGATATTATGGAAGGTAGTAAAAAATATGTTTTAGTACTTATACACGTAAACAATTTAATTCTGAACAGTACTCTCTTATTACGTGTCCACCTGCCATGTTGTCATATAGAGTAAAACCCCGTTTTTAAGGAATAATCTGTTGAAGTGTCAGTCAAATTACCATTAGAATAATGTAATGAATTCTCGCTTTTAAGAAAACCGTGTTTAAGGAAAATCTTGCTAGGAATACCTTTCAACAGGATTTTGTGATAATGAAGCGTGAAATATCGACTAACTTTCAATAATCAACATATTCGGTAGTGCATCTGAATCAACAGTAATGTGGCGCCATGTGGCAGCATTGTTTATGGTCTTGCTTTGTGTTGCTTTCACAGTGTGGATGCTTTCCTTGGTTTGTTGTCGTGAGTTGTGAGGATCCTGTTTCCCAGTTTTTTTGTTAGTTTATGCTGTTTAGGCATCAATATAATGGCAAATAAATGGAAGAATTTAACTATTGAACAGAAAGTGAAAATAATAAGGGATGTCGAGTTAATCATTAAATAACATTACCACATATGGCAAAAAAGCAAGGTTTGCCAACTACTTCATTATGAGGATTAATGAAGAAGAAAGATGAAATTTTCAATGCCGAGTTTCAGTATGGTTCAGGTTCAACCAAACAGAAAAACATTCGTGCTCTCATCATTTGAAGCATTAGAAAATATTATAAAAAATGTACTGTAAATAATAACTGAAAGTCTAATTAAATGATTATGTTGTTGTTGTTTTCTAATGCCAGGCGTTTGACAATAAAGTCATTTGACCTCTTGCACTCCAATACTTTTCAAAGATATTATCATGACTAGCCACTGAAGCACAGATTTTGAGGTGTTCGAATCCATTTCTTGGTTTGGGTTGCACAATGGACAGTTAGGGGACTGATATATTCCAATTCTACGCAGGTGTTTGGCCAAATAATCATGGCTCGTTGCTAATCTAAATGCAGCTACAGACGATTTTCGTGGTAAATCGGGAATTAACTGTGGATTTTGATGCAGAGAGTTCCATTTTTCCCTTGGGATTGAGTTATCAAATTTTATTTGTTGAAATCTAAGTATGTAGATTTAATAAATCTTTTCACAGAGTAATACGTAGATTTAGTAACAGGTCTGTAAGTAGCAGTGCTGCCCTTCTTTGCTAAAGCATCCGCATTCTCGTTTCCCAGGATTCCACAATGGGATGGTATCCATTGGAATACAATTTTTTATTGAGTGATAATAATTGAGAGAGCATTTTAGTTATTTTGCTGTTTGAGATGAAGGTGTGTGTTTAGAGACGATTGATAGAATAGCTGCTTTGGAGTCTGACAATATAACTGCATTCCTAAATTTATTGATGTGGCATAGAAGATTCCTGAGACATTCATTTATTGCAATGATTTCACCATCAAAACTTGTTCCATATCCAAGAGATCTATAAAGTGAGAAGAGACAGCACGTAACACCTGCACAGGCACCTTGTTCTCTGGAGATCAAGGATCCGTCTGTGTATAAATGAAGCCAGTTTTGTGGAAGGTACCTAATATTAATTGTCTCTAAAGACAATTGTTTCAGCATTTCAGTGTTTACTTCTGATTTCAGTATTTCTTCTGTTAAATTTAGATTATATTCTATATTTAATAGAGTTAAAGGGTTTGGTATATAACAGACCTTAGTACTACAGAGTTATTCATATAAAACTCTTGATTTTCTTTATCTATTCATTTGAACAGGAATACATCGAAATGTTTCATTTACCTTTTACACGGAAGTTCTTGGAGTTGTATAGGTTGATGCAGTAGCGGCCAGTGATCGAAATCCTCGGTGAGGCCAGATGCAAATAGTTTAAGTGCCTCCAATAGGAAATGTTTATTCACGATATTAATTATTACTGTTATTATATATTAATATCATTATTACTCTATTATTAATATTATTATTATTATTTTTATTAATATTATTATCATTAATGAAAAATAATGTCACTGACCAAATAAATTGTTATGCTGTGAATTTCAGTGATTGAGTGTGATGAAGCAACCCATATTATGTGTTGAAATTCTCTTTTCTTTCTTTTCTTTTTATTTATTTTTTTCCTTTGACAGCAACAAACAAGACCAACAGAAAAGTTTATTTTGCACCACATTACCACTTAACCATTTATGTTGCCCATACCACAATGCAATAGGAATTCGCGTTTTAAGATTATCTGTCAGAAAAATTGTCAGCGCTCGGTAGGCTATCACTATTTAAAACTTCCTTCCTTTCAATATTATTTCTTCTCGAAAACGGACACTCTAACAATGAATCAACTACATCATAATTTCTCGCATTTATTTCTGTTTATATTTTCTCGAAACACAAAACAACATTGGCCCAGACTCACTCACTACTGTACTACGAAGTACAATAGTACAACACCCTCACTTAAGTCATAAACTGAGACATAAGGGGAGAGAACAGTGTGGGTCTCTGTCTGCCAAAGAGCTGGAATTTTTATGTTATTTATGGCTTATCTAGAAAGACAAATCACCACTGCTGTTCTCACCCTATTCTACCCTTGAGACTGGTCCATGGATGGGAGGAGTGAAAGCTGACCACGCCACGAGGCCAGACGAATTGTGTCTCAGCTACAACTTTTCAAGCACAACCTCAAAGCCCGCAAAAACATACGAAACGCAGGAGCCAGACCTGGCACGAGCGATCCTGGCCTCAGGAACAAATTTTACTGCAAAACAGGTCTATATACATCACAAAGTTTTCAAATGCTTTTACAACGATATATGCTTCATTCAAATAACTAATACATTATATAAAAACACAAAATTTGATTTCAGTTAAGCCAAGTGACTGAGGCCCGGCCTCACTTGCCTCAGTCAATCAGCCGCCACTGGGTTGATGTTTGTTCACGAGCTGCTTGAGCCAGATAAGGCTAAAAGAGTGGAATACTATCACTGTTCAAAATTCTGGCATGGCAAATGGGACACTCTGTATATATGAACCTTACCAACAAGTTCACGTCCCTACCAAAGATGCCATACATTGCATTCCTTCGTCTAAAAAAATCTAATGCACTCGGCTGGCTATAAGCTTGCAATACTTCATTCCAGAAGCTATCAAAGTAATCAGCAGATGACACAGCACAATCTGATGTTCTAATTATAATAGGAAAAGTATTAACCTGACTTCTTCCTCCTTCTTGTTGAATGTGATAGTCACCAGACCCTGGGCATTGTCTGATGAAGGCATGCAGCTGTATCCAATAGCTTTGAACCTACATAACGGATTCTGCTGAGTCAATTCGACTGGAGGAGCCGTCTGTGAGTAGTAAGCTGGAAAGAGAAATGACGCTGTTAGTCGGCAGTTCGAAGGCCAGTTGAAAGAACCTCAATAAGTGAGACCAATAAGGCAACAAGGTGACACTCATGAGGCAACTAAGCCAGGAGATAATGGGGTAGGGTGGCCAGTTCCTTTCCCCTGCCATTCCAGACATTTTAAAATAAAATCAAGTTTGAATCCCTTCTCGTTTTTTACATACAGTAATATTAAGCTACAAAAATTGAATTGTAATTTTATTTTATTTTGGATATAGGAGTTTCATATTTTTATTGCTTAATTCAATGAGGTAAAATTTACAAAAGAATTTAACCCTTTTGTTGGTCATGTGGTTCTCTCTAAGAAAATTGGTTTAATAATTCATTTATTTTTTAATGAAGAATTATATCAGTCATTGGATCAATAGATTTGTCTGATTTTTTCACAGATAAAACACGGAAAGAAGTGGCATTTAATAGTACATTATGCAACGAGCCTATAATGGTAGTAATTAAGACGCGAGTATGTTTATGAAACGAGCGCGAGTTTCATAATTTTCATACGAGCGTCTTAATTACCATTATAGGCAAGTTTCATACGACTTTTTATGCTCGACCATATTTCTAACTTGAAATTATTCATAAGCGGAACTGACCTTGTGCAATATCTCGTAAATTGTGAGATGCGCAGACGCGAAAGTATTGATTTTTTCCGAGAAACAAATGTCATTGACCTTGATATAATCTAGAAAGTAAAATAAACATTAATTTTGATATAACCTTGAAATTGATTTAGACATTGAAAAACGAGATGACAAATTGAATTTATTTGAATATTATTTACAATTAACGCTAATTATTATAGTAACAGAACATAACATTCTGCGGCAGTATTGGATTTCCAAAGTTGTCTTTCGATTGCATATCCGAGAATAATCGATACTTATGCTTTCATATTGCTACAATGGTGTTTTCTGATTGGTGGAACACCTGAACTTTAATGAATAGGTGTACTTTAATGAGGTCCATTAAAGGGCTGCTACCAGGTGTATAATTACTACACTTCGGCATGGTCGAGCATAAAATACCATAAAACATAGCTGCTCATGTTAAAAATGTAGCATAGCAAAATACGTGAAAATATTTATAATTTATGTATCCTGTGTATATATTTTTAATATTAGTTCGAATTTTTGGAACTTAGAATAGTGCTTGGATGTTTTTAGCGACTTTCTGCCTGCTTATTTTTAACATTTTAAGTGTCTATGCATCCGAGCTTTAGTTATAACATAGAGGGAATTGTACTCAGTGGAAATGTGCCCCACAAACTCGTTTAATAAAACGTAACAGAATGTGATGGGAATCAAATCTCAGACTGCCTCATGAGTAGACTCAGAAAAATGACTGAATTATGACTATGTCTACGAAATGTCAGTAATTCTAAGCAAAGTAACTTAAAAATTAATATCTGATTAAATGATCATATAAAGAAATTTAAAATTATCAAATTCTTTAGTGCAGTTTTGCCCATATTGTACAGCATTTGTCCTCTTTATAGAGATATTACCTTTCCCTATCCCCCACAAAGCTTGTAGCAGGTTCCACCGTGCCAAGGTGGAATCTCGCTCGTCTCCATATACATTGCAGTTGAAAACAGCATTATACAATGCCTCCAGGGGATTGGGCTGAACTTGCTGCTGAGGTTGTGCAAATGCTGTCAACATGAACATTGAAAATGAAAATTATTACTGTCAGCATACCTTTTAAAGAACCAGAATTTGTAAACTATAATATACAGCAGCCCACATTTTGCTGTTTGTATACAGTAGTGGCAAAAAAACCGGACCGACCCTTGTAGCTGATTTCAGAGTCACAGATTCAAATTTTGCTAGTCACAAAACACATCCATCTTGTATAATTAATTGTAACAATGAAATTTATTGCAATTGTTAGATTCTTACCGTCTTTTTTCCTTTAGTGCCTCAAACTTACAGACGAAAAATCTTTGAGAGTTTTATTTTCACCTGGCATCAATATTACATTTCTACTTCTATTCAGCAAAGATAACTGCGTATGTTTACATTAAATAGCGGCAAAGCCATCAGCTTTACAAGGAAAAGAAATAAAATAGTCGCATCGTATACGTTAGGGGGTGAAACCATTCCTGAAGTTAACAAATGTAAATACCTCGGAATACCATTTAGCAGCGATCTTGGCTGGGGGAACACGTTACAGACACAGCGGGAAAAGCATGGAGAGCGTTACACTTTGTGATGAGGGTACTAAGAAAAGCTCTGATAAATCCAAAGAGATTGCATATAAATCACTAGTACTTCCAGTAATGGAATATGGTGCTGCATGTTGGGATCCTTACAGATTAGAACATATTAAGACACTGGAAAAGATTCAAAAACGGGCTCTCAAGTGTTGTCGGAAAAATTCACCATTAAAATGGGACACACTCAAGGACAGGAGAACGCGAATTTGATTATGCACACTGTTCAAAACATACAAAGGTGAGCCTGCCTGGAGAGAAATAAAACATAGGTTGCAGCCGCCAAATTACTCTTCAAGGAACGACCACTCATATAAATTGAGGGAAAGAAGACAGTGGACGGACACTGGAAAGTTTTCTTTTCTCAATCGTACTATCAGGGACTGGAATGCTTTACCTGCAGACTTACTAAAGGCTTTACCAACAACCATAAACGTATTTAAAAATAGGCTTAAGGACTTTACTAATAGACGGTAATTATACACAGTATGTAAAGGGTGTAAATGATATGTTGTTACTGAAGTGTTGTATCAGTGAAGAATTATGTTGTGTCAGTGAAGTGTGTTGTGTAAGTGAAACGTGATCCTGTCAGTGAAGCTTTATAGTTTATAGTGGCAGTGCAAAGTATTTGAACAGTGAAATGTTTTTAAAGTGTTAGTGAAATCAGGATAGAATCAGTGAAATGTGTCGTAGTTCCAGTGCAGTGAGTGAGTTGACAGCAAAATGAGTGTAATGTGGAAAGGTACTTGTGCAGATATGAACATATCATACTCGTGGGTTTTAGTTCGAACTTAGGTTTAAGATACAAATTAGATTTATTTTAAATGTTATTTTAAGTGATCGTGCTTAATTTAATTTAGGATATTCCTATTATTATTATTATTATTATTATTATTATTATTATTATTATTATTATTATTATTATTATAAATTATTGTTAGTATTAATTATTGGTATTATTAACTGTATTTTAATTAATAAGTTTATTATTGTCATTATTGAGTGTAATTAGTTACCACTGCCACTGGGTATATACCCTTGCAGTGTGAATAAATACACATACATACATACCTCTGGCTTCACTATCCATATTGAAATTACCACAGTTTGACACAATACACAGCACAGGATTCTTTTGTATCAGCTACAAGGGTCGGTCCGGTTTTTTTTTTGCCACTACTATACATTAATCAACATTTTGGCATCAGGTACAATTTTCAATAGTCTACCTATTTTGTCATAATTTCAAGAAGTTCATGTAATACAATAGAAAGTTCAAATATTGTGAAACGACAATTCTCACAAATTTTGTTCACTTTTCCCACAAAATCATATTACCACTCTTGGTTAGTCACTCACTCTCTATCGTCCTTTAAAGAAATGATACCTCTGTCTACGAATTCTGTATCTCAGGACTTTAGATACATAAACCTCGTGAAGTTGTATGTCACTAGTAAAAACCATATTACAGCACAAACCTTTAGCATCTGACAGAACTATATTTACTTCTCCCTAGTTTCAATTGTAGCAGAAGTGTGTAAGACTTCATCATAACTGACATCATCCAGGGCACTACTACAGGGAGTGCAATGAGGGACATAATAGTTGAGTGACTCGGGTTTTTTTTCAAGTCAAAGAATGCCACACTGCACATGCTCCAAGCTAAAATTTTTCAGTCATATGTTAACGAGATATTCGCTTTGTTTTTATGTTTAAATATAACATATCTGTGCTGAGAAGGAATTAAAACTATAGCCTCTATAATATAGATACAATGTTGAATATGCACCAGACAATGATTCGCGCGCACACACACACACACACACACACACACACACACACACACACACACACACACACACACACACACACACACACACACACACAGAGTAATTTAATCAACTCAAGAAATCTGGAGTGTAAGTCTATAAGGAGATCAGAGGCTCATACTGGTATGATACAGAATTAGACATTCAAGAAGAAATTCGATCTACCTTGTCCAAATGTTCCTGTAGATCCAGTGCCAAAGCCTCCAAAACCTCCTCCAAGCATTGGCGTTGTTTGGGGTTTCACACCGAAAGTTCCAAATCCACCAAACCCTACAAAAGAAATATAAGCCTTTAAAGATATAGACTAGGCTTTACCTATCATTATACAAAGCTCGGAGGAAATGTTATTACAATGAAAGAATCAAGTTCGAATTTCTGGCATAAATGTGTATCTCCAGTCATCCTTGATATTGTAAACGTGACTTTTAGCATTTTTGTCAAACTCTGTACTACAGGAGGCTCTTGTTTTTATTCATTGTTTTTTAACTATTTTTATCCAAAATGTGTGCACATAAAATACCTGAATCTTTACTAAAAATACTGGTTCATTTAGATGCAGTTTTGAAGTGTTGAGAGTTCTGATTATTTTGGTGCAACCGTTACACAAAATGCAGGATCACTATTGGAGTTACTGATAAAAGGTTAAATAAATCAAAGTCAGTCTTCGCTATGCTCCATCATGTATGGAAGATGACACATCTGTCAAAGAAAACCAAGGTTCACATTTTTAAAAGTCATATAAAATTAGTGTTGTTATACACATGAGAAACAGAAGGAGTTGTTGATGGACAGCGCACTGAGAAGTGGGATGCAGGAAAACAAGGGAAGGACAAGGATAACAAGGGGAAAACAAAAAGAACTAGTGAAATATAATGAGAACAAGTGAAATACGAGAATAACAAGGGGAATAAATGGAGAATAAAAGAGATGCAAGGAGAATTAGGGGAGAACAAGGGGAAGAAGAAGAGAATAAAAGGAATAAAAGAACAAGGGGAATGTAGGGAGAAAAGGAGGAATACAAGAAGAATGAAGGTGAGAACAAGGGGAAGACAAGGAGAACAGGCGGAATGTAAGGAGGACAAGGAAAACAAGTGTAATACAAGGAGAACAAGACGAATGCAAGAACAAAGTAATGTAGGGAGAGCAAGGGAATACAAGAATAACAAGGGAAATAGAAGGAGAACATGGGGAAGACATGGAGAACAAGAGGAAGACGAGGAAAATAAGGTGAGTACAAAGAGACCAAGGGAAATACAGGGAGAATGAAACAAATGCAATTAGAAGAAGAAGAATGTAAGGACAGCAAGGGGAATACAAGAATAACAAGGAGAATAAGGGGGAGACAAGAAAAGCAGTGGGAATGCAAGGGGAACAAGGAGAACAAGGGGAAGACAAGAAAAGCCGTGAGAATGCAAGGGGAACAAGGAGAACAAGGGGGAGACAAGAAAAGCAGTGGGAATGCAAGGGGAACAAGGAGAACAAGGGGAAGAAAAGAAAAGCAGTGAGAATGCAAGGGGAACAAGGAGAACAAGGGGAAGACAAGAAAAGCCGTGAGAATGCAAGGGGAACAAGGAGAACAAGGGGGAGACAAGAAAAGCAGTGGGAATGCAAGGGGAACAAGGAGAACAAGGGGAAGAAAAGAAAAGCAGTGAGAATGCAAGGGGAACAAGGAGAACAAGGCAGAACAAGGGGAACAAGGAGAACAAGAAAAGCAGTGAGAATGCAAGGGGAACAAGGAGAACAAGGGGAAGACAAGAAAAGCAATGAGAATGCAAGAGGAACAAGGAGAACAAAGGGAATACAAGGAGAACAAGGGGAATACAAGGAGAACAAGGAGAATACAAGGAGAACAAGGGGAATACAATGAGAACAAGGGTAGACATGGAGAACAAGGTAAATACAAGGAGATCAAGGAAAATACAAGGAGAATGTAAGGAGAGCAAGGGGAATACAAGAATAGCAAGGGAAATACACGGAGAACAAGGGGGATGTAAGAAGAACAAGGTGAAAACAAGGGGAATACAAGGAGAACAAGGGGTAGACATGGAGAACAAGAGGAAGACAAGGAAAAAAGGAAAATACAGGGAGATCAAGGAAAATACAAGGAGAATATAAGGAGAGCAAGGGGAATACAAGAATAACAAGGGAAATACACGGAGAACAAAGGGGATGTAAGAAGAACAAAACGAAAACAAGGGGAAGACAAGAAAAGCAACAGAAATAGAAGGAGAACAAGGGGTAATCATGGAGAACAAGAGGAAGACAAGGAAAACAAGATGAATAGAAGGAGATCAAGGAAAATACAAGGAGAGCAAGGTGAATGCAGGGAGAGCAAGGGAATGCAAGAATAACAAGGGGAATGTAAGAAGAACAAGGCGAAAACAAGGGGAAGACAGGAAATGCAACGGGTATAGAAGAACAAGGAGAACAAGGAGTAGTTGCATTTTTATGTGACAGTCAATTTCCAAGTTACCCCACCACACCTAGTGAGGAGAAAGACGTTCAGTAGTTCTAGCCATTACTAATTTTAAAATCCTATGCGTTTATAAAAATCTGTCTTCTATCCTTACCCAAATTTGATGTTGTGGTTTGGGGCTGTCCAAACAAGGGCCTTGTGGCTGACACAGGAGCTAGCTGGAATGAACTCTGAGTAGTGGTGGGTACGGTACCAGTAGCACCAAATCCACCAAATCCTCCAAACGGATTGGCAGTAGTTGTAGTTGTGGTTGTTGACGGATTGGTGCCAAAGCCAGTTCCAAAAGTACCAAAGCCACCCGATGTACCACCTGGAGCAATTGACGAACTGAGGCCTCCAAAGCCGAAACCCGAACTAGTAGTGGAAGTGGTACCTCCTAGACTGAAGCTGGGTGCAGTCGATGCTGCACCGCCGAAGGAGAAGCCAGTGTTACCGAATCCAGCTGAAACAGAGAAATAAATCAGCACAATAAACATATAAATGACATGACTTTTAACTTGGTAATGACATAAATCAGATCTTCATCTACCCTCTGTTAGTCTAAGCTGTTTTAAAAAAGGAGTTCGCTATTCATGTATAACAGTCTTCAATGCACTGCCTAATTATCTTAAAGATTCGAAGAACCACGAGAAAAGGTTCAGAAAAGAATTAACCAAATTTCTACATACTCATACCTTCTACACAATGGATGAATTGTTTATGCTTGTGAATTGAATTATTCTACTTAAATGACATGTACAATTTTATATAGCTGAACTAAAATATGTTTTATATTGACTTAATCTGTTTACTATGCATTGTATATTTTTGTTTAGCATAACTGATGAATTGTATGTACTGTAAATTGAATAGTATACTGTATAGGTCAACTGATGAATTGTTTAAGCTTATAAATTGAATTAATCTACTTCATATGAATTGTACAATTTTGTATAGCTTAACGAAAATAAGTTTGTAAATTGAACTAATTTGATTGTATATGTTTTGTATAGTTTGGCTGATGAATTGTATATGCTTTTAAAATGAATACTAGTCTGTGTAGCTCTACTGAGGAATTGTATATAGGTCTACTGTAAATTAAATGGTAGTCTGTATAGCTCAATTGATGAATTGTATATGCTGTAAATTGTATAGTAGTCTGTATAGCTCAACTGATGAATTGTTTATGATTATAAATTGAATTAATCTACTTGATATTAATTGCACAAATTTGTATAGCTTAATGAAAGTATGCTACTTTGTATTGTATATACAGTACTTGTATAGTTTTTGCCGATGAACTGTATATGCTTTAAATTGAATAGTAATCTAATAGCTCTATAGATAAATTGTTTGTGTTTGTAATTTGAAGTAGTTTGCATGATATGTATTATCAATTTCTGTATATCACAACTGGTTGAATTATTTATGCCTTAAATTTAATTAACTTACTATGGTCTGTCCAAAACAACTTCCGACCTGACAAATGGCGCCTTTAGCATGTTACCATGGCAACCATTCAAATCAACCAATCACAATAGACGCGTAACCATGGTAACGGGACGGTGTTGCCTTGTCTATATTTACAAGTTGCACGTGAATACCAGGACCTAGTGGTGAATACAGTGGCCGGAATGACTGAGTTGGCTGGTTAACGCGTGCTTTGTGCGAATTAAAAATGTTATTTAGTTGTATTATTGTTTTAGTGTATCAATAAATAATTATTGTGTTTAAATTATATTACACTATTATCTTCGTTGTCATTGGTGGAGTGTGTGTTTTCTAGTTTCTGCTAGAGTTTTTAAATGGATGACTTGTGCAATGTCGGAAGGAAGGAAGGAAATGCAGGCGGAGAATATAGAATATTGGACAAGGTGTCCCGTTAAAAAGTCAAGCGCGAGAGATGGTGTGTTATGTAAGAGAGTATTTTGACAGGAGAAAAGATAATGGCGGGCCTTTTTTACCTTTGGCTGAAAGTCGTAATGAGAACTGTTGCTTGTGTTAAAATTAATAAGAGCACTGTTATCGATATTGAAAAGAAAAGGCTGTGCAGATTTTTTATTATAAATATTTTTACAGTTTACAATTTTTCAACGCCTTTCTAACAATATTACATTGAAGAATACCGACATTCATAAAAGTAGAGGCTTGTATTAAATTAAAACTGTTTTTACAGTTTACAGTCCTTTCGACACTTTTCTAACGGTATTTACATTGAAGAATACCGGTGGTACTACTACTACTAATTATTATTATTATTATTATTATTATTATTATTATTATTATTATTATTATTGGCTAATAAAAATAATAATGTACACAAATTTTAATGCCTAGTGTTCAACAAATTGGTTAAAAATGTATGTGTTCATGTCAGCCGTTCATTACTGCACTCTATGAAGTAGTTTGCATGATATGTATTATCAATTTCTGAAAGATGGGCAACATGACAACATTGCTCCCCTTCTCTATAAGCTGTCAAGTCGGAAGTAGTTTTGGTCAAGGTATAGTTTTGTATTATACATATAGCTCAACTGATGAATGATCGTTTGCATTTGTAAATTTAATAATCTGATTGGCTATGTATTGTATACTTTTAGTAGAGCCATTGATGTAGCTCAGTCGGCAGACTCGCTGGGCTGCTGATCCGGAGCTGCATTCAGGCTTGGGTTGGATCCCCTTTGGACTTTGGTTTCTTCCGAGGTTTTCCACAGCTGTGGGATTGAAGCCGGATGGTCTATGGCGAGTCCTTGGCATCAACCCCTTTGATTTGATTACCTGGTTTGGTTTTTCCGAGGTTTTCCCAAACCAAAAGGCAAATGCCGGGTAATATTTTGGCGAATCCTCGGACCTCACCTCATCTCACTACATCTCGCCAAAATATTGTAAAAAATTGCACAAAACTGTAAAAATTGTAGAAAATTACTAAATTGTAAAACTATAAAAATTTGTAAAAATTGTAATTGTAATATTGTAAAATTTTGACTTGTTCCACATCTTAAAGCTTCATTGCTCATGTAAGATTTATGGAATAAAATAAATGAATGAATGAATATGTCTGCCGAGTTAGCTCTGTGGTAGCGCGTCTGCCTCCAGACTACCCGGCCCGGGTTCGATTCCCGGCAGGGTCAGAAATTTTCATGTAAAATTCTGCACAAGGGTAGGTCCTTCACTGCAAACCCAGCATTCTCCAATCTTACCTTTTTTTCTGCCTCTGCATATGATCCATATGTCTTAATGCTGTCTATCATCTGATATCTTCTTCTGCCCCGAAAATTTTCTCCCATTCACCATTCCTTCCTGTGCATCCTTCAGTAGGTAGTTTCTTCTTAGCCAGTGACCAAGCCAATTTCTTTTTTTCTTCCTGATCAGTTTCAGAATTATCCTTTCTTCACCCACTCTTTCTAGCATGGATTCATTTCTTATTCAGTCTGTTTATTTTATAAGCTCCATGCATCTCCATACCCACATTTCAAATTCTTCCAGTCGTTTCTATTCACTTCGTCGTAATGTCCATGTTTCTGCCCCCATACAATGCCACACTCCTCACAAAGCACTTCACTAGTCTCTTCCTCAGTTATTTTTCCAGAGGTTCGCAGAAGAAGCTTCTTTTTCTGTTAAAAGCTTCCTTTGCAATTGCCTTTGGTGATAGCGAAATTTTATTTGGCGATATGAGGTTCAGGATTTGTCACAGATTACCTGATATTCGCCATGTTATCACACATTCTTCAAGTGACAACGTCACATTAGAAGTGGATTTTAAATCATTGGCTTCCTATATTCAGAAACCACAATGTTATCATTAAACAGCATGTGTACAAGAATTTAGGTTTAGAAGAATTTCAGTTATTTAAGGAAGCACCATATAAACTAAATTTCCTAAGATTTTTGTGCTCATTTCTGGTCAAAGAGAAAGAATTTTTTCTGCTACTGTTTTGTGGTAATACAAATTTTCAGGCATCTGATCTTTGCTTATTAATATATGCATTATAACTTGTATTTTTCTTTCCGTATGGATCAAACTAAACACATCGCATGATGTAACTCCTGATGAAGTTGCCTAAATTAAATTTAGCCCCTGAACGATATTAAGTTGGCCAATCCTGGTCTATACTGTGGATTCCCAAAATCATATATTCGTCATATCCCTGTGGTAATACTTCATGTTGCAAATTATTGTGAAAAAGGATACATTTAGTTCTACTGCAGTTACTAACATAGCAGGAAGATGAACCACAGAAAGGAAATATGTCTCACCACAGGAAGAGTAGGCCTACCTCATCTCAGTCTTCCTGTTACAAACGGACACTTTGGGCTCAATTCTGCATTCAGTCACTCTGTCATCAGGTGTGGACATATTTCAAGTAAGTACTGAAAATATACGACGTAGATTTAAAGAAAAAATGGTATAGTTATTTCAAATTTCTCTCAGACACATTTCCTCTTTAAATGAATTATTATTGAACATATTATTATTATTATTATTATTATTATTATTATTATTATTATTATTATTATTATTATTATCATCATCATCAATGATTACTTAGTTTATATACTGATTAAAAAGTGACGTTTTTTAGTTCGTGTTAGCATTCAGCTTATTGTATTGTTTGTGTTTTTGTTTTTTGAAAGAATTTTACATAAGGGCGCAAATAGCCATAGTAGCTGACGCGCCCTTTTTAAACCCCATTAACTAACGGGTAAGGTGGGGTTACTTGAGACATCGGGGATATTTGAGCCAAATCAGGTGTTTAGATGTTTTCGTTTCTGTGATTTTTGTAATTTAATTCAAATTTTGGAATTAAAGAAAAGAAAATTATGTGCATATTATCTCAGTAAATTATAGAATACAGTGAAACTTACGGACACCTCCAAGATACGGACACTCCTCATATACGGACAGATTTGTATGTCCGAACTGAAATAATATAGAAATAATGATAAATTTAACTCTCGTTTGCGGACACGGACAGCTGTCTCACAGTCCTAAAGCTTGCTTTACCTCCTGACTGCGGACAGAACTTGGATGGAAGATTTAGTTTTGAGAACTGTACAGAAATTACTTAACATGAAAGAAGACAATAAGGGTCTCGTAGACTACCACCAGCCCAGCGGCTACCCCTTGTTAACTGGAAGTGAGTGAATAAACAAAATCATAAAAATTAACCTGTCTGATGGGTCCAAAGTTTCCGCGATCGTGACATTGTATTCGACACATGATAGGGTTAGTAGGATTATTCTCTTCACTTCAGTTAGTTGTTCTGCTTCGAGAGACATGGCACCTGAACTTAAAGGTTAAGTTGAAAACTGTAAATTACAGTACTGTAGCATACTGTATTTAGAATTAAACTACAGTAATACATTTCATTTAAAGCGTGAAGGGATACACAATGCATATTATAAATTTACTGATACTGTAGCTTGGGGAGCCTCCCTCCCAATAAAGGACACCTCCCAAATGAGGACAGATTGTCACGTCCCTTCGATGTCCGTAAATAAGAGGTTTCACTGTATAGCTAAAGATAATAAACTACATATATACTGTACCCAAATCTATAAAATGTTATCATTTAAGGTTTTATTAACTCAAGTAACCTCATATGAAGTTTTATCATAGCATTTTTAAATGGGTGGCTCAAGTATACCCATTTCCTGGGTAACTTGAGCCACTAATAAAACAATGAATAAATACATAACAATAGTGACAATGCAATAAAGCTGCTTGCCTATGGTTTATATGTCGCAAGATTCAACATACAGGAGAGCAATGAAAGTTTCTCAAGGTATACGTTTTTTGTAGGAGTTAATGAAACTTTCTGAGGTGGTTCAAGTATCCCCAGTTTACGGCGGTATACTGATTAAACATTAAATATTCATGTCTCAAAAACAATAATGGCCCATTCACAATGAAAATTAAACATAACGTAAACATTAACATAAGCACATAAACATATGCCACAAACTTAAGTAGCCAAGGCCCATTCACAATGAAAATTAAACATAACGTAAACGTAACACGTGTGTGGAAACAAACATACCGAATCAACAAAACTACAGAATCTATTACATAAAAATGGAGAATTGCACAATGACTGACGATGTAGCTATTCAATTTATGTTTCTAATAACTACAATGGCATCAGTATATGGCTTCCAGTACTTGAAATCAAAGAAACGGAGATGTAAAAAACGATGGTGGATTCATCCATTGAATCAGAGAAGAATACAATAGGGGGACTTTTATAACCTTTTAGAGGAAATGAGAGTTGATGATCCCCAACAATTTGTGAAATACATGAGAATGAACCCAACCCAGTTTGATACATTACTGAACTTGGTTGTTGTTTAATGTAATATCTTTGTATGTTTTATGTTTCTTGTCTTATAGACAAGGGTTTTCTTGGTATAAAATAATCAACTTTTCGTCATATGATTCCATGATGCGCGCCTAGCTATCATCACGGCCAATAGATCAAAATATTGCCTGTAGGCAAAGCCCATGAGATGTTAAACAAAAAGTGAAAACACGCTTTCCGCTTGTGTACTGTTTCCAAATCGCATAAACATAAGCATGACAGTTTGGAGTTTGCAAACTTTCATGTTAACATCTTATGATTAAGATTAAGTTTATGCTTATGTAATTCATTGTGAATGCTTTCATTAAATAACATGGACACAAGGTTTTATGCTTACGTTATGTTTATGTTTAATTTTCATTGTGAATGGGCCTTTAAAGTACAGTATTTATTCCTTTTAAAATAATTTCTATAATAGAATTAATTTTATGAACTACAATATTTTGAAGGGCCATATTCATAGACATTCTTAGCGCGGGCTTCCGGTGGATGATCAGCGAACTAACATTTTTCGTATTCATAAACCAGTGTTAGCGATATATGATATGATATGATATGAATCCTGTACAAGTAATCACTCGATAGCCGGGGCTAGTTTAGCACGCTCATAGCGCGGGCTAGTGAAATGTCTATGAATAGCACCCTAATAGTTTTACATTTAATATGCACTAAATTATATTCAAAACATCGTTCAGAGAGAGCTACAGTAAAGATCTAAGCCAGGGCTGGGCACTGGGAGCGAATCCAAACTTTAAACAGGGATGCTTAATATTCATCTCTCATGGCATCAACACTGCATGGTGTTCGGCGGGGAAGAAACGGGTTGAAGAAAAGTCATATGGCTCCCCATGAGAGAGTAGAATTCGCTCTTGGTGTCCAGCCCTGATCTAAGCCTACTCCAAGAGATTATTTTATAATTTCTTTGAAGTTTTAAAATGGTATCTGTATTTCTTATTTTTCAGTTATGGTACTTATCACCATTATTTTGAGAGTTCTCTTAAAATAACAATTTATTTACAATTGTTCATAAATTTTTATATGATATTACCGGTACTGAAGTACGTAATTTCGTCTACCCTTGAATTACGACTACTTCAGAAAAAAGTATTGCAATTACGAAAATCCAATTTTCGCAGTCGTTAAACACATAATAATATAGAATATTTCTGTCGTCGATTTGCAAAAGGGGACACGTTCAAAATAACAAAGTTTTGGGAAGTCGCAAAAAAAAAAAACCACAACAGACTTGAAAAATTAAAATTTCATGGATCCTGAATGTAATGTATACATAGCATTCTAATTAGAAAAATATATATGAACATTTCAATTTGTTAACTTAATTATAGTTTTTGTGATTTTCCAACACTTCCTTATTTTGGACATGTCCCTTTTTGAAATCGGCGACAGATTTATGCACTAACATAATATAGCTCCTAAACTATCAAATAGTCTAAACAGAAGAGAAGCTTTTGGTTGACCGAATAAACAACTGATTCAGACCATAACAGGCCATGATTTCTAAAATGGGAGATGACGATTAAAAGACGAAATCGCTACAGGATATGCGCCAGTGATTGCGTGCGTATGTGCACGTGATGGAATCATGACGTCACAGTAACTCAAAACATTAACTTACGAAATTTGTTCAAATATGACAAACTGATCTTTTTTTTTAACTAATTAGTTTACATTCAGATATTAACCCATAATTAAATAGAAATTCTGCCCACAAAATATACGCAAGAACAATATAAAAACCAATTTCTGATAACACGAACCAAAGCTTAAACTCATATTTCTTATATATCTATACTAATAATAAATCTGTAGCCGAAATTTTTCTGGTAATTTTCGATTTTCTAAAAATAATTGGTGTTAACATGATAATTAACCATCCTGAAACCGAAAATCGCTTTTTTGAAATTTTTGTTTCTATGTCTGTCTGTATGTTTGTTACCTTTTCACGCGATAATGGCTGAACGGATTTCGATGAAAATTGGAATATAAATTAAGTTCGTTGTAACTTAGATTTTAAGCTATATGGCATTCAAAATACGTTATTTAAAAGGGGGTTATAAGGGGGCCTGAATTAAATAAATCGAAATATCTCGCTTATTATTGATTTTTGTGAAAAATGTTACATAACAAAAGTTTCTTTAAAAATGATTTCTGATAAGTTTTATTCTTTGAAAAATTTTGATAGGACTGATATTTAATGAGATAAATGAGTTTTAAAATCAAAATAACTGCCATCTAAGGCGGTGTATTGCAATAAAAAACAAATAACTTCGTCTATAAGGGGCCTTGGACACAACAATAGAAAGCTATGAAACATAGCCTACAGACAATGTTTCTGTGTTTGTATGAAGTACACTGGTGGCCATAATTCTGGAAACTTTTTGTTTTTGCACTGAATTATTATAACATTTGTATTGATTCACAGATTTATACAATTGAAAATGTTATTCGTGACTGACCCGTTAATTATGGGGTTATAATAAAGGTATTATATTAAATCCTAAATATTTTAATAATAAATAATTACCAAGTGGAAATTATGTTCTTGTCGTTTAAGATCTAAATATTAATTTTAGATTTCATTATAATTTCCCATTATTTACTGTAATAAAAACTAATCCATTGTCGAGTTTAAGATTGTTGTATCTTTTAGAAGATTTCCTTCGATCTTTCAGTGCTAATCGACAAATCTGCCTCACATCTCTTGGACTTACTTTAGGTTTTCTACTAGTCCTAAGTGTTGTTTCACGAGATTTTGTGGCTTTGTACTTCTGCCATACCTTCTGGACGCCAGACACTGTAGCACCATTACCAAGTTTTCTTGCAATTTCCTTGATTGTGTAGCCTTCTTCTCGAAGTGTGACTGCCCTAGAAGGTGTTCAGTCCTTTCGTGCATCCATTGTGATAAAATGATCAATAAAGTTTGTTGTAAAGCAATCAGGTGTTCACCTAACGAAATCTTAAGTCAGACAACTGGTAGAAACACACTAATAATGTCCACATTTTATGCTAACATTGCTCAACAATGCTTCTACCGATCAACAATAATCTTAAAATCAACACTGGACTAGTTTTTATTGCAGTAAATAATGGGAAATTATAATGAAATCTGAAATTAATATTTAGATCTTAAACGACAAGAACATAATTTCCCACATAGTAATGATTATTTATTGTTAAAATATTCAGGATTTAATATAATACCTTTATTATAACCCCATAATTAACGAATCAGTCACGAGTAACATTTTGAATTGTACAAATCTGTGAATCGATGCAGATGTTTTAATAATTCAGTACAAAAACAAAACGTTTCCAGAATTATGGCCACCAGTGTAATATAGGAAGCTAAATTAACCGATTTGTATAATTAATTATTATTTCATCACTGGAAAGTGTAGTTTCTCTGGATGGACATAATGCTATAATGTTATTACAGTAACTTGTGAGTGAATTGAGGACAGGTAAGATTAAAATAGCTTCTTATGCACAGAAAACTTGACAGGTTATTCTGTATATTCATTTCCTGTATTTCTTAAAATAATGTTTATGAACATATTCATTTTTATCTCAGAGAATTAACAAACAACGAGAGTGTATTGATTTAGTATGCAGTAATAGTACGTTAGCTTAGCAATCCATTATTTTATCATTCAAATTTTAACTATGCTCAACTGAATCGTGTTAAAATACATAAAATATATATGCAATAAATGCAATGCAAAAAAATTGGGTAATGAGCCAAGCAGATTATGTTGCGCTGTTGTAAAAGCTGTTCCTCCTGAGATTCAAGACCTCCCGCAACAAATTAAAAGTTTCTAATTCGAGTACATCCGTTATCAACACACTTTTTATAATATAATATAATATAATATAATATAATAATAAATCTGGAGCCAAAATTTTTGTGTTAATTTTCGCTTTTCCAAAAATAATTGGTAATAACAATTAATAACATGTTAAAGGAATTGTCATTGCACCAAATGAGTGGTCTCTGGATCAAAATGATCGCATTTTAATATTTTAAATACAATTTAAATTAAGTAACATCAAAAACAATTTATCCTTCTATCAAACACGAATGTTCCCTGGATCAAATGTCCTATTTTAATTATGTAATTACTTTATATTTATTTCTAACGGGTGCAGCGGAGAGCACGGGTACTGCTATTTCTAAATAAAGAGTAAGGTTTTGTATCAACAAATTCACTACTGGAATCTGTTAGTCTATGTTGGTTTTAGGTTACACTTTGTCAAGAAGAAACTGATTATAAGACGAAAATTGAGGACGTAGCTGCAATAAGGGCCCATACTCCAAAATGCTGTTCTGTATATAGAGTTGAAATTTTTAAAAACAGTGCAGGGCATATAAAATATATTAAAATAAACAGGTTTATCAGCATTACTGTTCAACATTTCTCAACGAAACTTTGTGGGTAAAACAAAGAAACTATGGAGAATCGATTTATGCATTCTCGGAAAAAGGGCCTATGGGCCCTTATTGCAGCTACGTCCTCAATTATAAAAGCCGTTTTTGAGCAAGGAGATATATTCTTATATCATTCTCATAGATGTGCAGAGAACGTGTTAACTTTCTGGAACAATCCATTACTATTGGCTTTGACAACAAATCTCTCGTCATGTGTACCTATTATCGAATGAAGGGTCCAGGAAAAAACATGTTTAGTCTAATACATCAAATATTCATTATATGAAGTTTCGCCATCCTCATTGAATATTATCACGACTACTATGAAGTAGTCAATGAGTATTATCACCTTTAATTCGAGAAAAATTCGTTCCGGCACCGGGAATCGAACCCGGGACCTCAGCGCGCAGAGCTGAGAGGTCCCGGGTTCGATTCCCGTGTCGGAACGAATTTTTCTCGAATTAATGGTGTTGTTTAGTCTAAATTTAGCAATTTTTATATTTTAATCGAATCTGGCAGTTAAAGCTGAGATCTTTAAGATTCCCTGATTATATAGGGGAAAAACGTGCTTGGTTCCACATTATAAGCATATTAAGGAAAGGTTTACAAAAGGGAAGAAACTGTTATTCTGCAAATCTGTGAACAAAAAAAAAATGACTCAACGTGTTTTTCCTCTGGACCCTTTAAATGTAACATTTTGAACTACGTTGAAAGATATTTTTCCTGCCTTCAATTTCGTGAAAAAGTCTTGCAGATATGTATGCATGTATATATTTACACTGCACGTGGGCAACCACCTGGTGGCAGTGGTATACACAATATAAACAATACACAATACAATTATACAATACTTACTTACTTACAAATGGCTTTTAAGGAACCCGAAGGTTCATTGCCGCCCTCACATAAGCCCGCCATCGGTTCCTATCCTGTGCAAGATTAATCCAGTCTCTATCATCACACCCCACCTCCCTCAAATCCATTTTAATATTATCTTCCCATCTACGTCTCGGCCTCCCTAAAGGTCTTTTTCCCTCCGGTCTCCCAACTAACACTCTATATGCATTTCTGGATTCGCCCATAGGTGCTACATGCCCTGCCTATCTCAAACGTCTGGATTTTAAGTTCCTAATTATGTTAGGTGAAGAATACAATGCGTGCAGTTCTGTGTTGTGTAACTTTCTCCATTCTCCTGTAGCTTCATCCCGCTTAGCCCCAAATATTTTCCTAAGCACCTTATTCTCAAACACCCTTAACCTATGTTCCTCTCTCAGAGTGAGAGTCCAAGTTTCACAACCATACAGAAGAACAGGTAATATAACTGTTTTATAAATTCTAACTTTCAGATTTTTGGACAGCAGACTGGATGATAAGAGCTTCTCAACCGAATAATAACACGCATTTCCCATATTTATTCTGCGTTTAATTTCCTCCCGAGTATCATTTATATTTGTTACTGTTGCTCCAAGGTATTTGAATTTTTCCACCTCTTCGAAGGATAAATCTCCAATTTTTATATTTCCATTTCGTACAATATTCTGGTCACGAGACATAATCATATACTTCGTCTTTTCGGGATTTACTTCCAAACCAATCGCTTTACTTGCTTCAAGTAAAATTTATACAATTATACAATACACAATAGAATTATATACACATACAATAAGAATACACAATACAATTTAACACAATAATTACAATTAATAATAATAGGCCTACATAAAATAACCTAATAAGTGAACCTAATTTTACAATACAACCTACATATGTATAGGCTCTACATAAGTTTCACATTGGTACTGATAATAGTCTTTCACTTTACTCTCATCTCATTCACTGTAGTGGCACTATGACGCATTTCATTGACACTTCAGGACACATTTCACTGACACTCTATAACACATTTCACTGACTATAGAACACATTTCATTTACTATAAATTATCATTGATCGGAACTATTCACTGCACTGTAAAACCATAACTTCACTGACTCACCTGCTTCACTGATACAACAGTTCAAATAAGTCAAATAATTACACCCTTATGCATGCTTATAAACAGAACTACATTTAAGCTAAACATTTCTAAAGATCCTCTTATACGCTATTTTTAAATAATTTACAATTCAAACCAAGGGAGTAACTCGTCAGGCTAAATAAATACATGTCACCTTAAAAAATTAAATGTTAAATGTCACCTTAATTTTAATTTACACTTTATACACAACTTTTTAAGTTATTCTTGAATCTCCTTAAGGAAGGACAGCCCTCAAAGACCGCTGCAGGTAGGTCATTCCAATCATTTATAGTTCTATTTAAAAATGAGAATTTATCTACATCCGTTTTCTGTTTCCTACATTTGATTTTAAAATCATGATCGTCCCTACCATAGTACACTGGCTTTTCTAACTGAGCTGTTATGTCTATCCATGCTTTCTGACCTAGATGTCGTCTATACAATGATGTTATTCTATACTATGCAGAATACTTCAGAAAAACAGATTTGAAATGAAAAATTATTTGTCTCTAATTCTCTACTCACTTCAGTTTCAGAGATCATGAAGAAGGCTACGTATTTATTCCTGGCACTGGCTGCATTTGGCAATGTACTGTGTCAAGAGACAGAAGGAATTGATCGAAGTAAATTAAAACATTCAATAACTGTCTTGCGTGAGGTTCTCCCCTGCCCGCAAGAATGTATTTGCAATACACATACAAAGGATCCTACAAATAAAGAAGCAGTGTGCCCAAATCTGCCAAAATCTCTCCATCCAAACATCCGTTATCTGAAGGTACTGTATGCTAATACATCACTCCAAAAAATGTATAACCCACAGCAAATTTTAAAATCTTTCTCAGTGGTTTCATTCAATCACTAGGACTAAGATTTAAATTAAAAAAAAAATGCATTAGAGACTGAAAAATCTTGATAAAATGCCTTAAACAAAACATGCTTTTCAATTGATATAATAAACGCTTATTTAAAATAAGTAGCATTATAGTTTTAACTAGTGGCTTGTGCAGCAAATACTGCAAACTAAGTTCCTTAGACGTTCAAATAAAAATTTTTCATATTTATTTTCAATGAAAAATACCAGATATTTTGAAAGCTATTTGCTTCCATAATAATGAGACATACTCCCTCTGAATGGTTTTTTTTTTATACCAAATACGTTTTCTTGAATCTATCCACCTTCAGTTTTTGAGTTTCAACACGAAAATGCAAGTAACAATGTCAGGACGATCAGTAAGTTTTTCATGTGAGAGTAAAGAAATAGCTATTTCAGGTCATTGTGGATTGTAGGTGAAAGTTAAAAAAGTCAAGTTTGCTATGCTTTCGAACAATAGACATAATATCTTGGTATAGCTGCTGCATGTAGACCTTGAAATGTAAGAGATCTTGCTGAAATGATCGGGAGACTACAAAATTTTGTAGGCCTATTATTTTATAGTAAATAATACCGTCTTTTCTTAGGAATTGTAATTTTTGCGCTCTCTCGAGCCAATACTGAAGAGAATGACGCATATAAGCACCTACACCACACCGCCATTAAGTATAAGAAAAAGATCCAACCCCACTTGATTAATAACTATAAAAATATTTGATTTTTAATAACAATAGTATTAGCTTACGCAAGTTTTCATTTCTAATGGTAATAATGTCATGAAAACACCTCAAGTTTTGTAGATTTTAATATCCAATACACAGCTGTACTCAGAAAATTACACACCGTAGAATCAGATCTGTAAATTATTTTAGTATGTCTCGAAGTTTTTAATAACCAATTGAATTTGAACTCTAAATATGTCAGCAATCCTGCAGGTCATGGCCTTCGTGTAATAGCCTATTATTTATTGTAGTGTGTGTTTTGTTTTATTCTGAAATGCAATTAGGCTAGTCCTCAAAACTGACGAAAGATGGATTTTGGAAAATATGAAAATGATGTAGGAAAATTGATATTTCACTGAAAACTGCTATTTTTCTGAAAAACTTTGGGTTCCAAGCTTCAAAATGAAGGGTCATTTATTAAAATCCGTTCAGCCATTTTCCCATAATTTCCATTACCAGTTCAAATTATATATATAGATATAAGATTCTACCGGTATTTCACCTACTGACAATTTTTCCTCAAACAGTAGATCTGAAAGTGCATAAATTATTACACATATTCCACTTTTATTTACAAACTTTCACATTCTTTTCTTTCGAACTCTCTCCTATGCTTTCTGAAAGTCCCTCTAAATTATTCAAAACTCTCTGGTCAACTATTTCAGCCCCAGACTTAAAAAAAAAAAGCTAGGCCTCTAACAGATAGAAAATTAAAATCAATCTTGACTATGTAAGAAAATTAACCTCCAATTTCATGTTTTAAAAATTATGCACATTTCCTTCTAGAAATCTAGAAAAATGATCAAAAATGTTTTCATGAAGTAAAAACGAAAGAGAATGTAAAACAATAAAATGGCCACACAAAAACACTCCATTTTACTGCAATGTTAGCAAAATGATTCTGTACTACATATAAAAAGATGAAGGTGTACATTATTTCAAGTTTCAAGCATATCTGGCAAACTATGCTTAAAATGTTTTTCTTTTTATTCAAAACAGTTAATGGTTACCAATTTCAGTAAAATGGAAATTTTATGTTCTGAGGAGGAAAATCTGATTAATTTATTTCTACTGTTGGTCCATCCAACATTATGCTGCAGTTTTTAAACGTATTTTATCTTTATTCATTCCTTATTTACACATATTTAACACTTGTACATCACTAATGAAATTAGTAAACTGTTAAATTAACAATTTTAATATCTTCACTGTGTTAAATATTGAAACTACGTTGTGTGGTACTTCACCTAACTGACTAGTTTCGGCAGGAATTTACTTTTATCTTTTATAGTGAAGTCTTGCACTTTTTTCCGCTCCCTTTGTATCTGATGTCTTGGTGGAGGGGTTTGTGGGTACAAGTGGGGTGTGTTTACGTGTGGTAATATGTTGAAAAGGGTATGCATTCTGAAATTCAATTGTGTGTTGAAGATGTGTTGTGCATTATTTCTGTGTTTTTATACAGAGGGTCAAAATTATACAGATGGTACAGGACTCTAAACTGAGCATTTTGACATCAGGAACCAATAGTCGGAAATGGATATTTCAGGAGCTATAAGGTCTTCAACAAGTAATAAATTTGAAGAACATTTTTGCAAGCTACTTTAATTTTTTACACACATAAAGAACTTACATCTTATAGCAACTGTTCACAGTACTTGTTGTTTTCTAATGCCAGGCGTTTGACAATAAAGTCATTTGACCTCTTGCACTCCAATATTTTTCAAAGATATTATCATGGCCAGCCACTGAAGCACAGATTTTGAGGTGTTCCGAATCCATTTCTTGGTTTGAGTTGCACAATGGGCAGTTAGGGGACTGATATATTCCAATTCTATGCAGGTGCTTGGCCAAACAGTCTTGGTCTGTTGCCAATCTAAATGCAGCTACAGATGATTTGCGTGGTAAATCGGGAATTAACTGTGGATTATGAGATTGTGTTATCAAATTTGGTTGTTGAAGTTTAAGTATGTAGATTTAATAAATCTTTTCACAGAGTAATACGTAGATTTAGTAACAGGTCTGTAAGTAGCAGTGTTGCCCTTCTTTGCTAAAGCATCCGCATTCTCGTTTCCCAGGATTCCACAATGGGATGGTATCCATTGGAATACAATTCTTTTATTGAGTGATATTAATTGAGAGAGCATTTTAGTTATTTCTGCTGTTTGAGATGAAGGGCAACTGTTCAAAGTGGGGATACATACAGGACAATGCATGACATTTTGCTCCACTCTCTTAAATATCCCTGGTGTCTGTTGTACAATGAGGCAAGCAGGTAAGAATCTGTTGCCCAGGTGATTATGAATATTAAGTGGGCAGTGTTACAACCACATTCTCTTGCAAACAACAAGATATTTAAAGTTTTATTTCCAAAACATACACCTCATAGCAACAACTTAGAGCTCAAAGCAGTTGTTGAAAGTGGTGACCACCTTTCTCAATACATGCATTACAATGACGCATGAAATTTTGTAAGCAATAATAAATATGACCAGGCAGTTGTTTGTTATGGAAATTAAAGCAGCTTACAGAAACGTCCATCACATACAATTACAAAATTTCTTGGCATTCGAAATATCCATTTTCGATCATTGGTTCCTTATGTCAAAACCCTCAGTTTAGAGTCCTCTACCATCTGTATAGTTTTGACCCTAAAGGTTTGGAGACACCTTTTATATACAGGGTGTTTCAGGCTAGTGTTACAAACTTTCAGGGATGATGGGGAAGGACACATGTATCAATTTGAGATAAGGAACCCTAGTCCAGAAATGACTGAGTCGAGTAAGCAAAAATAGTTATGTGGAAATGGAATTGTAATTTGGCACCACGTGCCCTCCTTCCCTTAACCTTTGGAACAGTCGTGGAAAGATGGTATGGACCGGATGTCTCCTATGTGGGTACTTGGACCGATACAATCTGTGAGCTTGTCCACTGTTCCCACTGGCTCATCCGTATTCGAAAATCAGGTCTGCTTATTCCGCTCTTGTGTACTCCTCCATTTCACTACGACTGATCGACTGGACACTGCAACTTGTACACATACACTGCTGTCTACAGATGTGCATATCAGGACCGACCATGTCCGTTACACATTACACCATTTGCATTGCTTTAGTGTAGTTTCCTGTCCCCACCCCTCAGACAGCGCACTGAATGGAATACTGTAAGTAGACAACGTAAACAACGTCAGATGAATACAGTATGTGTAAGATGTACAGATAAATACACATAAAAAAGGTGTACAGAGGAATAAAATTATTTCATTTTCACACAACTATTTTTGCTTGTAACTTTCGACTCAGTTTTTTCCGGACCAGGGTTCCTTACTCAAATTGATACATGTGCCCTTCCCCATCATCCCTTAAAGTTTGTAACACTAGCCCGGAAACACCCTGTATATATTTCGTATTGTTCTAGTATGTTTAGTTTTTGGCTTTTAGGTTCAATATGTAGAATTTTCATTCGTTTCTATATTGCTGTAGTTGTGGTTAGAGTTGGTGATGTGTTCTGTGTAGGTGGATGTATTGTGTGATTTGAATATGCCTGTGATGTGTTCCTTGTATCGTGTTTGTAAAGATTTCCTAGTTTGATGTCATTTTATCTATTATTTTTATTCTTGATGTACTTTTTGTTTTAATGGTAAATTTTTACATTTGTTAGCTTCCTTATGGTTTAAATGGTATTTATTCTGCCTGTTATTTTCAAAATCACTGCAAAAGTTGTAGTCATTAACCATTCTCTTCTACAGGTGACAGGAAACATTGGTACCATCTCGACTGAAGATATACAAGAAATAGAAGGTCAATTATACCAACTCGATTTGAGTGGGTGTAATATCTCGAGGATTCAGACAGGAGCCTTTGATTCATTAGTTCACCTCGTGAGCTTGAATCTATCCAACAACAACATCAAAACTCTCAGCAATGACATGTTTGCCTGCCCCAGATTAATATATCTCTACATGGATGGAAATGCCTTACAAACAATACAGAACACAGCATTTTCCAAACTTCAGCGGCTAATGAAACTTCACCTACAACACAACTTACTGCAAGAAATTTCGTTTGGTTTACCCATTACTCTGACCGACCTAGATATCTCGCACAACCGCATCTCAACCATTACCAGTACTACTGATTTAAACAAGGTAAGATCACAGAGTTTAAAATAACTACAGTGAAACCTCTCCTTACGGACATCCCCAAGATACGGACACTCCTCATATACGGACAGATTTGTATGTCCCAACTGAAATAACATAGAAATAATGGTAAATTTAACTCTCGTTTACGGACACTCTCAGACACGGACAGCTGTTTCACAGTCCTTAAGCTTGCTTTACCTCCTGACTGCGGACAGAACTTGGGTTTCAAGACCTAATGTGTTACAAAAATGGAACATTTAGTTTTGAGAACTGTATAGAAATTCCTTAACGTGAAAGAAGATAATAAGAGTCTCACAGGCTACCACTAGCCCAGCTGGCTACCCCTTGTTAGCTGGAAGCGGATGGATAAACAAAGTCATAAAATTTAACCTGTTTCATGGGTCCAACATTTCTGCGATCGTGAAATTGTATTCGACACATGATAGGGTTAGTAGGATTATTCTCTTCACTGCAATCAGTTCTGTTTTGAGAGACATGGCACCTGAACGTAAAGGTTAAGTTGAAAACTGTAAATTACAGTACTGCATTACTGTAGACCTAGAATAAAATTGCATGCCACAGTACTGTATTTTCCTTTTTCGGTCTTATCTACTGTAGTTCAAAGTTGCAAAGAATTTACTGTAGTACAGTAGACTGTATTTAGACTTAAACTACAGTAATATATTTCATTTAAAGCGTGAAGGGATACATAATGCATATTATAACTTTACTGTTAGATTGGGGAGCCCCCTCCCAACAAAGGACACCTCCCAGATGCGGACAGTTTGTTACGTCCCTTCGATGTCTGTAAATGAGAGGTTTCACTGTTACATTATCCTATCTGTGCATGGAATGAACTGTTTTATACAATAACTACTAACCACTTCTTATTACTGAATCTCCATACAAATGTATGCTAGGGCTATATTACTAACCACTTATTTTAAAAAGTTTGAGCAAACTGAATTGTAAATGTTTCATTAAGATCTTTTTAAACACATGTTAGCCAAATAAGTATAGAATCAGCTTTCTATGCTGGAGAACCACATTCAAACCTTGAAAATTCAAAACGGGAAAGTATGAGGGAGGGCAATGGGGGACATTTTCTTGAAGTACTTCTGTTCCCTCTTCCATCAGTCCACAATTTTCCCATGATTTACACTCAATCTTATTGCTTCTTTTTGATGAAAATTATATTTTACTTCTTCTTTTCTTCCTCCTCTTCTAATCAAGGATTAGGCATCATTGCCTGTTCCAGCATCATTAAGTATCACCTTAAACAAGGCTTTAGACTTTTATCAGTAACAAGATGTTCTTTTGCTACATTACTTGTGCTTCAAGAACAAAATGAGTAATTCATTATTATCTTTATTATTATTATTACTATATTATCATGTCTTCCTGCACCCATTTAATTCATCTTCATCCTCCAGTTGTTTCTATCCTTCCAATCCTCCTCTGGTAACCCTTTCTCTCTCACCATTCTGCCAATTCCTTGTCACCAAGTAGAGGTTTGGGCCAGCCTCATTTCTTTCTTCCTGATGGATACCATCCCATTACTGCCCTCTTCCATCCTCTTGACATGTCCATACTATTTCAATTGTTTTAATATCATCCAAAAGGATCTATAGATTGACAAATCGAACTGAAACCTGACTGAGTTACTACATGAGCTCTAGCTGTCTTGGGGGAAGGGAGAGAGCACTATGCACTTGCAGGTCCACTCACAGTGTGTCAAACCTGCTAACAAAAGCATTAAAAGGTTGACTAGTTGCCTGCATAATGGAACCTTCCTAGCAGACAGTCGAGGCAAAAATGAAGAATCCGTTATTGTGGTAATACTGGAGAGTGGTTCTTCTAATGGTCGCGATGCCCACACACACATCCTCTCAGATATTTACGTGGTGATTGGTGACTGAATGACGAAGAGCGAGGAGAGAGAAGAAAGAAAGAGAGAGATTCCAGAAGTTGGCGTGTTTTACAAGGTTTCAATTGAAGTTGTCAAACTATAGTTACGTTCATTTTTGTATTGTAGCATTCTTAATTTTGTCTTTCCTAGGAATCCTAACTGACTACTGTCAAAAATTCATTTCTGTTGAGTTTTGTTCTGAAATTCAGTCAAGTCGGCCGTGATTCAATAATTTTTTTATTAACTTTTATTATCTTTCATTGGTTATTGTGCTATCAGTCTAGTTGTTGTCACTATAGTATCTTCTTTTGAGGGTTCGATACTTGCACAACATATAATTAATAATGATTCAAGTTCTTTCACCACATGATTGCCATGGGCAATCAGAACGTCAATTTGCTTGGGATCAGTCACTTGTTGGTTCTACATGAAAGCTCGTTTGAGACGAGATCGAAAATAGTCTGTTGAGTTTAATTTTGCTAGCATATTTTAAAACCATGAACATGTTTATCAAGCTACTGACAATACTAGTGTTCTGTCCCTAATGAATGTTGCATTTTCTTCTTCCTCAGCTCAAATTGAAGATCCTGAACGTATGTGGTAACACACTCCGAGAATTTCCTCCGATAAGTTCATCCAAAACTTTGGAAGTGTTGTGTCTAGAAGGCGAGGCTGCTGCCCATCTTCCAACTGAAGCAGCTGCCAATTTTCCTAGTCTTACCACGATTACTCTGATTGGTTCACAAAAACTACAGTCTGAAATAGATGTGGCATCACAGTCTGAGTTGGCCAAGATGAGGAAGCTGATAGTACTCACTATAGGTAACAATCTGAATTTGTAAAAATATTAATTCCGTTATTATAATTATATCCTCCTCTCTGTGAGACACAAAAACAGATTTGTAAATATAAATGAAGCATGAAAGAAGAGAATAATGAGAAACGCTACATAATTATGATTTCCAGGCTCTGTAGGTATCCTTTCTCCAACAGAACAGAATTTAAGATTAAGGGGGAAGGTACACCACTGACCTGCAAAAATTTAATGAAATTCATTTTTTTATATCTCAGCTACTATAAAAGCTAAATGAACAAAACTTTTCACACTTTATAAAATGCTTTTCAGAATATTAAAATAGCTAATAACTACCTGTAAAAATAATATCAAAGTTGCATAATTTTTTTTGCAACCATAAAGAAATATTTGTTTTCTTAATTGTTACCTTCAATATTAAATTGTTTAAAATTTTTCATTAAGAAAAAAATATTTGTTGGAGAAATAGGTGAAAGATCCTAAACTATGTTGTTGATGTAGGTCTTTAAGGGGTTAGGTACAGCTTAAAGGAGTAAAATTTTGGAAATATTCAACATTTTTTTCCTCCATTACTGTATCTTGTGCAATAATGAAAATTAGTATGTGTAAAACACTCTCCTTCTGCTATACAATAAAAATATTTTTACGATTTAAAAAAATGATTTATAGGCTATATTTTTTTCAAAATTCAAAATTCACTATGCAGTGATGAAGCGTTTCCCTCATAACTCAAAAAAGTATCCAACATTGTGATGAAATTTATTGTGTGTATTTATGCATGTCATATCTACAATATGATGCAAAATCACTTCTCTACCTTTGATAGACTGTCTGATAAAAAATAAGTTCATTTTAAAAACAGTCAAATATCAGCATTTCCTTCTAACACAAAATAAAAAAAAATATGATTTATTAAGGAATGTAGTTGAAAGAGCATGATATTGTAAACACGAGTTTCAGCAATAAAATAAAAGAGAGAGAACATGAAAAATGTAACAAGTTTATGAGTTATGAGGGAAACGCTTCATCACTGCACAGTGAACTGCCACCATTTTGAATTTTGAAAAAAAAATATATATATATATATATATATATACAGGGTGTAACAACTTTAATGTTTAGAATTTCTGGAACATGTTCCCCTCACACGTTCTACGTCGATTAAACCTAACATACCTATATCCAAAGTTCTATAGGTTTGGAGTATTTGTACCCCAAAGTTAAATTTTTGAGTTTAATTTTATCGCTGAATACTGAAAGAAGTAACACCAATTTCCGAAAGTGACATGTCTATGTCATTATTTTTATTAGTACCATATTACATTTTAATATCAACTACTTGTGAGTATGAAAGAAGCAGTGCAAAGTTGAAAAACAATGTCCTTAAGATTCCAAACACTGTACTTCTTGAAATTTGTCAATAGGCACGTGAAAATACCTGTGCACTAGGAATCCTATGATTTGGGAACCGTGCTTGATATGCCAAAACAGCTGCTGTTGCATTGCCATCACACAGTCCATACACATAAACTATGTCGGCGTATTCCTGATGTGTGTACACAAAAGGCATGTTTTAATGGTCAAAACTCAATAAAAAGACTAGTCACAATACGGTTTATTTTTCTCACAACTGTTATTTTAAACTGTTGTCTGTTTCGTTTCCTTAGCAACCTAAACAATTTTAATTTAATTTCTCTTAAAAGTAAAATTTCCTTCATTCACTGCTTTTCAAATGTTTCTTATGTATCTCTACTTAGTAATGCCATAAAATAGGCCTTGTATAAACGGTATAATGCTTGGAGCTGCAAGAAGTTCTATTTTTTTCCAGCTCTGTTATCTCTGTAACCTCTCAATTTCGGATATAGGTATGTTAGGTTTAATCAACGTAGAATGTGTCAGGGAACATGTTCCAGAAATTCTAAACATTAAAGTTGTTACACCCTGTATATAAATTATTTTTTTAAATTGTAAAAATATTTTTTTCATATAGCAGAAGAATATTGTTTTACACATAGGTACCAATTTTCATTATTGTACAAGATACAGTAATGGAGGAAAAGAATGTTGAATATTTCCAAACATTTTACTGCTGTAAGATGTACCTAACCCTTAAAACAATCCAGTAAAAGAATCACGCAGATATTCAATTAATTGTCTATTTTATTATAAAAATGCTTTACAGTTATAAAAAAATATGCAAATTTGATATTATTTTACAGGTAATTATTAGCTATTTTAATATTCTGAATAGTAAGTGAAGATGTACATGCACAGATTTTGAAAATATACATACAGAAAAAGAAATAGTGTGACAGGATAAATTAAAACTTCAAATGTAAATTCACTTCTATGAATTGTGTATGACACAAGATGGACATCACTTCCAGCAGCTACTGTGAGGAAAATACTGTAGTCCGGTATGCTGAAGTTTTAATCCGACAAAGCACTGTGAGTTTGTGAATGCAAGCAGCAGCAGTAGTGGGGAGGAGGGAGCTGGTCACTGGTCAGCTGACAAACACCAGAAATGTTTGCTGTAGACTCACTAAGCAACGGATTTTTTTGTATAAAGAAATAATAAAAGAAAACACTTTACAATTTTATGTATTGCCTAAAATGTAAGAATTTCCTAAGAAAGCAGCAACCTGTGGTCAACCATCAACTTTTAATTTCAAATTCTTTATAAGTGGCCTCCTCTCTGATTATGGCTTGACCATCTGACAACCTGTGACAATACCACACAATCTGGGAATCATTTTTATTTTTAAAATTCAGATGCCCGACGTTTTCATATTTCCCGATAATGGTATATCTATAATGTGATAACTTGAGCTATATATAATCATAATTTTCCTCATTGTGTGTGTACCTAAAAATATAGCGTTAATCGTATGCTTTGCACTATTTTATTATTATTACTATTATTATTTTTATTATTGCCTGTTATTATTCGGTTGAGAAGCTTTTATCATCCAGTCTGCTGTCAAAAAATCTGAAAGTTAGAATTTATAAAACAGTTATATTACCGGTTGTTCTTTATGGTTGTGAAACTTGGACACTCACTTTGAGAGAGGAACAAAGGTTAAGGGCGTTTGAGAATAAGGTGCTTAGGAAAATATTTGGGCTAAGAGGGATGAAGTTACATGAGAATGGAGAAAGTTACACAACACAGAACTGCGCGCAATGTATTCTTCACCTGACATAATTAGGAACATTAAATCCAGACGTTTGAGATGGGCAGGGCATGTAGCACGTATGGGCGGATCCAGAAATGCATATAGAGTGTTAGTTGGGAGGCTGGAGGAAAAAGACCTTTAGGGAGGCCGAGACGTAGATGGGAAGATAATATTAAAATGGATTTGAGGGCGGTGGGTTATGATGATAGAGAATGGATTAATCTTGCTCAGGATAGGGACCAATGGCGGGCTTATGTGAGGGCGGCAATGAACCTCCGGGTTCCTTAAAAGCCAGTAACTAAGTAGTAATTATTATTATTATTATTATTATTATTATTATTATTATTATTATTGTTATATGTATACTTCACCTGACATAATTAGGAACATAAAATCCAGACGTTTGAGATGGGCAGGGCATGTAGCACGTATGAGCAAATCCAGAAATGCATATAGAGTGTTAGTTCGGAGGCTGGAGGAAAAAGACCTTTAAGGAGGCCGAGACGTAGATGGGAAGATAATATTAAAATGGATTTGAGGGCGGTGGGTTATGATGATAGAGAATGGATTAATCTCGCTCAGGATAGGGACCAATGGCGGGCTTATGTGAGGGCGGCAATGAACCTCCGGGTTCCTTAAAAGCCAGTAAGTAGTAAGTATTATTATTATTATTATTATTATTATTATTATATCATCATCAATATTATTATTGTCTTATATTTTTATACTTTGTATGTCTCATTTATTTTGACCTACTGTTTACATTTTATTATGCATTTTCCTTTCTTTCTATATGTTATATATTATGTCTGATTTCCACTCACTTGTTGTTTATATTATATTATGATCATCTACTTCAGTTTTGTGTGTAAAACTGTAGTGTACTTTACTTTGTAAATTTGTAGTGATTTTTGTATCGCAGTTTTACTCCTGGTTGAGTGTTGAAGAAGGATATATGGCCTTAACTGCCAGGTTAAATAAACCATCATTATTATTATTATTATTAAAGGTAAAGGTAAAGGTATCCCCGTAACATGCCATGAATGGCACTTGGGGGCATGGAGGTAGAGCCCCATGCTTTCCATGACCTCGGCACTAGAATGAGGTGGTGTGGTCAGCACCATGCTCTGACCACCTTTTACCCCGGGAAAGACCCGGTACTCAATTTTATAGGAGGCTGAGTGAACCTCGGGGCCCGTTCTGAAAGTTTGGCAACAAGGAAAACAATCCTGTCACCACCTGGGATCGAACCCAGGACCTTCCAGTCCGTAGCCAGCTGCTCTACCAACTGAGCTACCCGGCCGCCCACCATTATTATTATTATTATTATTATTATTATTATTATTATTATCATTATTATACTGTTTGCAACAAAAAGGAATAGAATTAAAGAGCTCAACAAATAACTTACAATAACATTTTTCATTACAGTGAACTACCATCTGAAGTCTCTGACATTTCTTGCTGCTCTGGACAACTTGGACACCTTGAATCTTCATAATGTCACAATCGAGTCATACAACAACATGGATAAGGCATTACAACATCTGACAACACTGAACATCGACTGGAGCCCAAAACTTGTGAAGCCTATCCTCGGTAACAAAAATTTACTGATCAAATTATCTAACATCAAAACATTGAGTCTCAAACACACAGGACTCGTGTCACTGTCAGAGAACAACATTCCCGCCATTGAACACCTAGACATCAGCGAAAATCCTCTCCACTGTGACTGCAAGTTGCTGTGGATTCAGCATAAAGAGAGGGATCACTTGTCAAAGTTTCTCCATTCCAAGCCTCAGACCATCTGCAATACACCGCCGAGTGCAGCAAGACAAACACTGCAGACAATTGTCAACATTGTACTGTGTGGAGAGCAACAGAGAGAAGGCACATTGGAGCAGCAAAGCGAAGTTCCCATCCAAACAACCACCATGCGATACGTTTCCAGAACGACGACTCCTGGCTATACCACTACTCCCAAATACATTTCCATGAATTCTACAGGACTTCCCCAGCAAAGTCAGATGACAGAGAAATCGGATCATTCGACGCTGTATATAATTCTTGGCTGTGTCGTTGGAATTCTCATCCTCGTGGGAATAGTTCTGACTGTAGTTCTTACTCAGATGAAGAAGAGGAGGAAGTGTCAAATTTCTCCAAATGGAGGAGAAACTCCAATGCAACAACAAGAACAACAACCACCAATCAAGCAAGCAAAATCGAGTGATCACCTTCTTAAGAAGTGAGGAATTTCCTGCCAAAAAGAAATTGCATGTTATATTTTGACACATGGAGGAAATGTGTCACAATTTTCCCAAGAAACTGATATTATACAAAAGATAAATAAATGCTGCATAAAAAGCAATAAATGTAAAATACTGTATGGATTTCAAAATGTAGGCCTAGTATAATAGGGATGTAACACTGCAATTAAAAACGGTTTTTTCCTTTCCAATGGCAGAATTTTGGCGCGTCGCCATTAATCCATATGACCTATTGTTCCCAGTATTGGTTGCATTCACCAGATGACCTTATAACCATACAGTATGCAATATGTGCAATTGAGGGCCGTTTTTGCAAAACTTGCTAACTGAAAAAATAAATTTTACAGGAGAGACAAAACACTATAGTAAGCAATTTTTGCTGTAACTCTCACCTATTGCAAAAAGCAAGTTTTGAAAAAAACGGTCACACTTTTTTGACACACTACAATGAAGAGAAATAACCCAATTTTACTAAGACACTTTGAACATCATGTAGAGGTCTGCCTTATGTTAACGAATCAATAAAAATCTCAATTTTGCAAATTTTGCAGTTAGCAAGTTTTGCAAAAATGGTCCTCAATTATAAATGTATGTCTAAACAATTGAAACTCGTATCTTACATAATTGGCCATGTGTACTAAATTAGTAGGCCTTGTAAAAAAAAGTAACTACCTAATTCTGTCAACTAGAATTCTGTTTGATTGCATTAACCTTCAAAAAAATATTTTATTCATTGAACTGTACTATGCTGGGGTCATAATGTCAGAATGAGTGTTTACCTTATGTCGGTAGAATTTACTAATGTTTAAGATTATTTTTTAAGATTAAAGTCAAAACATATTGTCTTAATTCTTCTTTAAGTCTAAAAGAGATTATTCTTCTGTTCTTCTGAGAAATGCCATTTCAACAGTTTTCAATTTTTCCTTACCCCTTGTATCACAATCTAAATTTCACTGTCATATTATAAGTGTGTAGGAAGGGCTAGGATATTATATACTTTGATTTCAGAGTCTAGGTTTGTGAATCTTATTTATTATTCCTAAAATCTGTGTAAACATTGTAATTTTCTTAAATGTACATCTTCTCCATTTTCATATGATATATCGCATGTGAGCTGCTGAATATTTGATACTTGCTCTAAAACATTGGTTATTAATTATATAGGCCTATAATCTTCCTTTCTATTGGGTTCTGTCCTAAAAATGTTATTTTGAATTTTTCTGCAAATATTTCCATCCTAAAATCTTTCGATATATTCCAGTGGCGTAGCCACACTAATTATTTTGGGTGGGCCAGATATGCAGGGTTTAGAAAGTACCTGATCCATCTCCTGACAATGCTGCTGCCGTCAACTCTCTTGAAACTCATTCTTGGAAGTCTTATTTAATAACATGTAAAATTATGATAAATAATCATGCAAGGCATATCTATACAAACTCTTCATAAGGTGAACTGGAGCTGTCAAGGTTTCCTATAAACGAATCTGTTGATCACTGATGATAGGTCCTTCAACAAATCCCAACTTTTCTCCCTCTCAATGGATAGAATTGCTAGATTACAAAGCCTTGTGCTTGACATGATTGTCGATTTTTTCTTCGTTTCAGAACTTTGAAAAGTTTTATATCATTGCCTTAATGAAGGACGAACATTTACTAATATCCATTTTTGGAGACTGAGGTGCTTCCGATAATGAATTTGCAAGAGCAAGAATATCGTCTAAACATACCAAATAAAATAAGGTGTCAAATTTTTCTAGCTGATGTAACAATTCAGTAGCCTCCACAGCTTCCTTCTTTTTATCGCTGTCAGACAATTTTTTAGGTCCAACCCAACACAGTTAAATTTGCTCTTGAAGATATGAACGCATTTTTGACTTCTTACCTTAATGCTATCGACTGTAACTATTGCTCTGGATCCATGGTTTAGTTTTAATGTTGAGTATTTTCCATAAAAAACGCAAATATTCGCATATTTTTTGGGTGGGCCTGGCTATGCCACTGATATATTCTGTATTATAAAATAAGTTATCTCGTTTTAATCAAATTAGCGTTGATCACTTGATCACCCACAAAAAAGTAGGAATTTAATTTTGCAGATTTTGTTAAGGCAATAGGCCTACCTAGTTGAATAGATGTTTCATTTAAAAATCAATTCATTCATGTAAATGGTGATAATGGATAGCCTTGTCGAACTCCAATAGTAATGTATCTTTCTTCTGATATCTGATTGTTTTTCACTTTTATATTATTGTCTGTGTGTATTTACATTATGTTATGTAACAATAAATTTAGGATATTCTTATGCTGTAATATATTAAATAAAAGATCTCTCAATTTTCTTCGAAAGCTTCACATCAATCATCAATCAATCAATCGAAGGGCATTATGAAGCATGTCGACTCCATGTCGATTTCACAAAACACTTCCACTCTGTTCTGTTTTTTGCTAGTTCACATACATAATCAACAAAAATAAAAAGGATCTCCAAATTACATTTTTTCCTTTTTCTAAAAGCAGTTGATACTGAACAATCAAACTACGCAGGATCTACCTTTTCTAAAACCATTCTGGCATTCTAAAAGGACATTCAGCTGAATTTTTTATTTTTTTATTTAAGGGCACTGGGAAGTTATTTGGGCCAAAAAGATCGAATTTTTCATTTTTTTTTTCAAAAATGCAGAAACCTTTGCTTAAAAATAGTATATATTAATTTTTCCTTAATTTCGAACATTTAAATGCTTGGAAATGAGGCTTTAAAAGAAGCGCCCCAGCTGCCACACCCATTGTCATGCTTTTGTTTTTGCCTTTCCCCATAACTTGTGATTTTTCAGCTTCAGATAAGGCCACCGGCATGGCTCAGTCGGTTAGGCGCTTGCCTGCCTGTCTTTTTTGCGCTTCGGGCGCGGGTTCGATTCCCGCTTGGACTGATTACCTGGTTGGGGTTTCCGAGCTTTCCCCAATTTTTAAGGTGAATGCCAGGTAATCTATGGCGAATCCTCGGCCTCATGTCGCCAAATACCATCTAGCTATCACCAGTTCATCGACGCTAAATAACCTCGTAGTTGATACAGCGTCGTTAAATAACCAATTAAAATTTATCAGGTACACTTTCTCAGAAAATATTTTTAACATAGAAAGATTTTTTTTTCCTTTAGTGCATATGCAATGTATGGAGGAGTTAATAAGAGATTCAAAATTTTTAGCCAAATTTGATTATCCACTTATAAAAAATCATTAAATTAGATCGCATGACTAACTTACAAAATCATTGACCTCCAATGGCAAGATTAAAAAAAAAACACACTAAAAAATTTAACAGATTATGATTGGTAAGTGTAACTATGTGAATCAACATGTGTTCTACTATGATTCTGCATATCATGAATTAATTAGCAATCAGAGCTATAATAATTACATATTTTTGACCTCAGACACATATAATAAGAAAATGCTGATGAATAACTGGTAAAATTTGCATGATCACAAATACTGTTTTTCCATTTTCATGTAAAATAGCTGTAGACTGACATACAGAGAATGTCAAACCTAAGTCACTGGTATCCTTACTGAGCCACAAGATTGCTTTGATGGACTGCTCATTTGGTTTCCCCGGCCTGTATGGTCGTCTGGTTCATTGGATACTAAATGCTAAGAAAAATACGATACGAAAAAATAGGTGCGATAATTTAGAGCAGCGTTTCTCAAACTATGGTCCGTGGACCACCTGTGGTCCTCGAGGTCTGCCCTTGTGGTCCTTCAAAAAGGACAGAAGAAAAAAATAAAATTCAAACGAATTGCATATGAAAATCTCAGAGTTTGGAAATGACACATGGCAATCGCCTTTCACTTTTTCTCCCAGTACTGACATTTTATGGAATTTATTTACCCTGCAATTTATTTACCCTGCCCATCTACCGACTTCCCACTTACTCTCAGCAACAAAAAGAGATTTAAAGCACTATGAACGTGGTGTTTCTCGCCATCTTTTCCCTGCAAATCAGCTGATGACATGTGGCTAAGTACATTGGCATATCTTTCAGATGTATTCTCAAAACTAAACGAACTAAATCTCTGTCTACAAGGTAATCTTTGACTGTTTATTTATTTTATTGGGTTATTTTACGACGCTGTATCAACATCTAGGTTATTTAGTGTCTGAATGAAATGAAGGTGATAATGCCGGTGAAAAATGATGGGGGTCCAGCACCGAAAGTTACCCAGCATTTGCTCGTATTGGGTTGAGGGAAAACCCCGGAAAAAACCTCAACCAGGTAACTTGCCCCGACCGGGATTCGAACCCGGCCACCTGGTTTCGCAGCCAGACGCGCTGACCGTTACTCCACAGGTGTGGACTCTTTGATTGTTCTCAGTGCGCATGAGAAAATAAAAATGTTCGAGAGGAAACTTGGTTTGTAGGTCAGTTCCGTAAAACAGAGGATTTTTTCATTATTTCCAACCCTAAAGTCTTTTTTGGTAGAAAATGATCTCGCTATTGGAAAACAATTGTGCAATGACATATGTTCGCATCTCGAAACTCTGAGGTCACAATTTGAAAATTATTTTTCAAGTAAATATGATGAATTTTCATGGGTTGATATTTCCTTTCATTGTCTTATTGAAAATAACAAACTTTCATTGAGTGAAAGAGAGCAGTTTATTGAACTCTCGAATGACTCCGGACTTAAAATGAAATTGCAAACGAAAGGTATGGTTAATTTCTGGACCTCATCACAAGTGAAAAGAGAATATAGTGAACTGTACAATGGTGCTTTACAGATTATAATTCAATTTGCATTTACATATCTGTGTGAGAAAGGGTTTTCATCACTAACTCTAATAAAAACAAAGTACCGAAATCAACTTGATGTATGTGACGATCTCAGACTTAAGCTTACCAGCATACGTCCAAATATAGAGCAACTGTGCAAGAATCGGACAGACTCATCCATCTCATTAATGTGTGTACCAACATTTATTTATTTTGTTTAGTTAATAAGTTAAAGATTATCCAAACTCTAATAGCCTTTATTTATTAAAAAAACAAAAATGATTTTTTTCTATTAACAGTAACTTAATTAGTTAATACTAATATAAAATTAAATTAATTAAATTGATTTTAATTAATTAATTCAGTAATTTCTAGAAGACAAAAATCCAACATGGCTGAAGAAAACTACCAAAAACGTTCTGCCAACTATGAAGTCCAAATGTCACCAAACATCGCAAAATCAAAGATGAAAAATCAAATATATATTCATATTTTTAAAGAAGAACAAGCCCTCCAAAAAAAATGAAAATACATTTAATTTTTCGCCTTCGATTTTTTTGGCGTTTCGTGGCATTCGAACTTCATAGTTGGTAGTACTTTTCTGGCAGTTTTCGTCCGCACTTTACCCCCAAAAATCACTAAAAGACAAAACAAAACATAATAATTTATCATCTTATCAAATGAAATTCAATTCTCATCGACGTCTTCAACGACAACCACTTCACTTCCAGTATATGACACAGGCTTTAAGGCAATCTAAACTTAAACCATGCAGGCTACAAAGAACTAAACCAACACTTTGTCGTACAGTCAACTTTGCATAAATAAACCACGTGTTTACACTGAATGAAATTCTCTTTGAATACTTATTACACCTTAACTTATACAGAAAATTCAGTAAATAACCACAGAAAAACAGTTTTCTTCTCAACATTTAACACAATCCTTCTTCACCAGCGAAAGAACTAAACCAAAATCGACACAAAATTTAATACATAAATTTCAGAACACGGTTTCCTTCCTTTCCCTCTTACTTCAAAATTCCAAGTGCACACAAAATAAATTATTGGCACTGAAAAGTGGCTTTTCTTAAGCATGATGATGCGCATTCGACAAACGCAGACAAATCTACAATGTAACATCACTCACGTCAAACAACCAAGAACAACAGGACGTCATTATCCATTAAAAATTAATGAAAATTCTACTAGAATAAATGACAACTATAGCCAATCAAATCGAAAGAAAATCACAAAAATCATAAAATGAGAAACTTTCAATAGCTTTAGCCATCAGTCACAACATAACACCACTCACGTCAAACAACCAAGAACAACTGATAACGTCATTATCCATTCAAAATTAACGACAATTCTAGAACAAATGACAACTATATAACCAATAAAATTAAAAGAAAATCACGGCGACACCTAGTACAAAAACCTAGAACTAACATTTAAAAGTCACTAAAAGATCACAAACATTTAACTCTGAAATAAAGAAGTTGGTAATACTTATTATATTCAACCAAGTGCCCGTCTTCTATTGAAATTACCATTAATTCTATTTTAAAATATAAGTATACTGGTATTAAAATATGCTACAAAAATGATAAATTTGCTTTCGAAGGTGGTCTGCGGAACTGTTCTGACTTAAAAATGTGATCCCCATTCCCAATAACTTTGAGAAATGCTGATTTAGAGGAAAGGGATTAGGTCCGTGGCCCATTTCTTTTAGCACCCTAGGGAAACCACTTTTACTTTGTTGCTCCACCAAAGGAACTCTAGATAATTCTGAAGGGGAAAGCAGAAAATGGACGTAATCTAATAGTTATACATAAAAAGGAGGCAAAGAACATCACAACAGCATCAGGACAGGGAACGTGTAAAAAGCCTGCACTTTGAAAGGGACTACTACCGAGCCCCTTACAATGTGTGAATAGGATAGTACTCGAGCAAACTCGACCATGTACTGAAGGCAATATGCAAAATCAGGACTCCTATTTCGAAGGTTTTAAGTTGGAAAAATGCCGAAACTTTTGTGTGGAGGGGTATGTAGGTCCGTGGCCCATTTCTTTTAGGGTTCATCCCAATATTTTCCTTAGTGCCTTAGGAAAACCACAGAAAAACCACTGACAGGATGAGTTGTCTCAATTTAGGAGACTTGCCAATTGACTCTTTGGTGAGTTTTTTAATTGGTTATTTTACGACGCTTTATAAACTACTTTGATTATTAATGGGTTGAAGCCTGCAAAACCCAACCAGGATTTGAACTGGGGCCTACTCGTGTTTTAAAATATGGCTCGATCGACCCTGAGAGAATTATTTAGGAAGAGTGAATGTCGATATTGTACAAGCTGGAATCGAATTGCCAGGTTTAGCGCCATCAACTCAAATTGTGTTTTGGAAAGGTCTCGGATTGCACAATAAATCCACGTCTAGCAGTACCGTATTTTAAAAAGTGTGATCCCAAATGAATACTAAGAACTAACTAACTTATCCGCTAACAAACTAGTTTGGTATACTCGCCACATACAGTAGAACCTCTATTTTCCGTGGTAATGAAGGGGTGGGCTGAACGGTTAATCGAACAAATCGGATAATCTGTACCACAGAAAACTTTCATAAGTTAAGTGTTGCATAATGCAGTTTTCGTAATTTTCTCCATAGTCATGTGTTTTAACACATTAGGTAGTGGATCAGAATAGTTTTAAGTATAATAGCTCTGTTGGAAAGAGTGGGTGAAGAAAGAAGAATGCTGAAACTGATCAGGAAGAGAAATAGGAATTGGCTGGGTCACTGAGTGAGAAGAAACTGCCTACTGAAGGATTCACTGGAAGAAATGGTGAACGAGAGATGATTTCGGGGCAGAAGAAGATATCAAATAATAGACGGCATTAAGATAAATGGATCATATGCAGAGACTAAGAGGAAGGCAGAAAATAGGAAAGATTGGAGAATGCTGGGTTTGCACTGACAGAAAATTATGAATGAATGCATATGGGTTTCCAAGGGTTAAGGAAACTTCCTATCATGGATTTCTGTGGAGAGATAGGAAAAGTATAGGTCTCATGTTATAGATTTAAGTAATTTATACACTTTATCCTTGTTTTTTTTTTATTAAATCTCGCACAATTGTAACTCCAATTTCGTATTCCGATGTGAGATGAACCACAGTTCCTCTTTTCCAAAACCACTCAATTATATGCACTCTCTTCGATACTTACCACAACATATCTGTGGTGTTTGGGTAAAGGGAGATAAGTCATAAAAATGAGTTCGGAGAAAAATGAAAATTAAACTTGGAACTCTTATTGCAAATAATTTTCTACACAAATAAAGCACATCAATTGATGGTATTCTTTGATTTTTGCACACTCATTTGTATAATTTAACTTGTGTGTTCATCTGGGAAACAAAATTTCATCTGCACAAAAAAATGACTTATACCCCTTTACCCGAAGACCACAGATATATTTTTTTGGCACTTCTGGAAGACGTTTTGCAGAGAAATTAAACAGGTCACTCGAACAGTAGATCATAATGTGTAAGGGCAAAGGCTTGTAATATCACTCTCTATAAAAAAAAAATACATACTAACGTATTGTGCAGTACTCAATATTTTTTCTGCAACAAGAAAATGAGAGAATTACAGACGGATAATCCAACAATCGGTTAATAGGGTGACGGATAATCGGGGTTCTACTGTATGTCAATTTACAGGCCTAGTTACACTGATAATTACCCATACCCCTAAAGGAAGGGAGGTAGACTAGGTTGGTCAGGCTCTTTGCCTAATGGCTAGCGACGCTGGCTTCTAACCAGTAGGTTTAGGGTTCGATTCCCGACTCACCAAGGGATTTTTCCTTGGTTACGCATTGTTCCTTGGTATGTATGGCCTCGGTGTTTGCGTTGTTCTTAGGTTTAATCTACGTATGTGTTACGAAGAAACTGTCGCACACTACCAAAAATCCGCTGTGGACATTCCCTTACGGGTTAATCAGAGGTCGCTCGTAACCCGATGAATTTATATCGTTAGGTTAGGTTAGTTATGCGGCGATGAAAGTCCTACTTGGGGTAGTGTAAGCGACCCTTAACATTACATATGTAACTTCTATTCTGTACGCAATCATTATGCACTTGTACTGTCAACTGTATCGCACAATTATTCATCTCTCACTACAAGTCTCCAGATTGTATTTTATAAATTTGTCTGTAACACACATAATAATTCTCCATTGGACTTAATGAGTAAAATAAACTACTACCACGTTTTAAACAACGTTTAAGACCAGTATTTAGAGGTTAGGTACAAACTGAGCACTTACATTTCGTTGTTGTAGCTGTGTTACCGAAACCGAATGTGGGTGCTGCAGATGATGTTGCTGATGGAAATCCTGACGTAGATCCTAAATTGAACGCCATACTTAGGTTCCTTACTACACTAAGTTTAACAAAGCGTTCAAATTTTCGAATTTGCGGCTACTGTGTATTCAGTTTCTGCACAAAATTATCATTCCAATCACTTTGAATTGCACAAAAACACCAAACACCACTTCCCCGTCCCGCTACCAGCTTTCATTTGTCGGAATCTGAGGTTTTGTAATTCCATTTCTTTCCGCGAGATGGTGTTGCCACTTTTGGCAGACTGCTGCATTGCCAACACGATTCTTGAAAATCCACTACATCCTAACAATTTTATGATCCATTTCGAGGGTATAAACAAGAGGCCTCTTGGGTATAAACTACGCCTTATACACATACACTTATAAACACGGTATGCACAAAATGCAGTAATACTAAAGGCTGTTGAAGTACAATTACTTCAAATTGAAGTAAAGTATTGATTAGATTCAAATAATACACTGACAGCTTCACATCCCATAAACATTTTAAAACCACTACTGGCTATGATATTGATATGATACATGAGAAATGTTATTATAATCATAAAAGCAATAATAAAATATAATAAAATAACGTCAATTATAAGTTTTATTAGACGTAATTTACACCAGATGATGACTGAACTTTTTTTTCTCTTCCTTTTAAGGAGGAAAAGCCCGAAGGCTTGCATCACAGCCTGAGGCTTATTGTGCTTACCACTCCTGTTCTGTGAATCACATTTTTCGCCAAATGGTCGCGCTCTTGTACAAATACAGCACGCTGCACAGTGAACTTAACCCAGGCTATGGTAACGATAATGATAAGTGAATAAATGATGGCAAAATGAGTCTAAGGTTCAACGCCAAGTTTCCCAGCAATTTGAGGGAAAACCTCGGAAAAATTCCAAGCAGGTAACTTACCCCAACAAGGATTTGAATCTGGGCCCACATGCTAACTGTTAATTCACAGTGGTGGGCTATGATTTAACATAATGTATTTCTTTCTTTCTTTCTTTCTTTCCTCTTCCCCTTCTTTCTTATTTTTATTATTATTTTCTTGTCCTCTGGGAAGGATGGAATTTAATCCTAAACCATTATCTCCCATCAGTACACTATTGATGGCATGTACTATTCGTCCAGTTTAGGATTGTCATATTATGTGACAACTACATCTATTGATAATCGCTACACAGCTTATGAGCAGATGCAAGCCAAGACCAAAACATAATAATAGTTTTCTTCTTACACAATAAACTGAAATAATAATAATAATAATAATAATAATAATAATAATAATAATAATAATAATAATAATAATAATAATAATAATATTACAATACTTAATTACATTTTTATGTTTGAGAAAGAATTAGTACTTAGTAATAAAATTGTTAAAAGTTATTCAACTCGTTTACACAATTTTTAACACTATAGCACTTCGGAAAGCGTATTATGTTTTCACGTGTTAAATTTTATTACCTTGTTAACATGTTTCGGCCTGCTATTGGCCATCTTCAGAACTGGTTGTTGCTGGACTTGGCGCCTTTTGTTTTGTTTCCTGTGGGGGTGTGTTTATGTAGTGTAATGTGGAGTCAAAAGAGTGTGTGTGTTCTGAAATTGAGTTGTGTGTTGAGAATTTCATTTGGATGTGTTTCTGTGTGTCTGTATATTTCGTATTGTTCTAGTGTGTTCAGTTTATGGCTTTTTGGTTGGATGTGTAGAATTTCCATGTCTGTGTTGATGTCTCTGTAGGTGTGGTTATCATTTGTGATGTGTTCTGCATATGTGGAAGTGTTTTGTAATCTTGTTATGGCTTTGATGTGTTCTTTGTAACGTGTTTGAAATGATCTGCCTGTCTGTCCTATGTAGTTGTTGCAGGTGTTACATTTGAGTTTGTATACGCCTGTGTGGTCGTATTTGTTTGTTTGTGTGTTGAGATGTTTTTGTAGAATATTATTAAAAGTTATTACTTACCTTCATGTAGTTTTACAGAACAAAAATGATAATTCCGCTTGTTTTGACAATTGTTGAACTTAGGATTGCCACCCATCCAGCTTTCGATGGCCCAGGATAACAGAGAGGATTTGGAATTGAAAGGGTTACATCAGCTGCTTGTATATGCAGATGATGTGAATATGTTAGGAGAAAATCCACACACTATTAGGGAAAACATGGGAATTTTATTTGAAGCAAGTAAAGTGATAGGTTTGGAAGTAAATTCCGAAAAGACAAAATATTATAAAAATAGGAAATTTATTCTTTGAAAAGGTGGAAAAATTTTAATATATTAGAGCAACAGTAACAAATATATATGACACTCGGGAGGAAATTAAACCCAGAATAAAAATGGGAAATGCCTGTTATTATTCAGTTGAGAAGCTTTTATCATCCAGTCTGCTGCCAAAAAAGCTGAAAGTTAGAATTTATAAAACAGTTATATTACCGGTTGTTCTATATGGTTGTGAAACTTGGACTCTCACTTTGAGAGAGGAACAGAGGCTAAGGATGTTTGAGAATAAGGTGCTTAGGAAAATATTTGAGGCTAAGAGGGATGAAGTTACAGGAGAATGGAGAAAGTTACACAACGCTCAATTGCACGCATTGTATTCATCACCTGACATAATTAGGAACATTAAATCCAGACGTTTGAGATGGGCAAGGCATGCAGCATGTATGGGTCAATCCAGAAACACGTATAGAGTGTTAGTTAGGAGACGTGTGGGGTAAAAGACCTTTGGGAAGACCGAGACGTAGACGGGAGGATAATATTAAGATGGATTTGAAAGAGGTGGGATATGATGGTAGGAAGTGGATTAATCTTGCTCAGGATAGGGACCGATGGTGAGCTTACGTGAGGATGGCAATGAACCTCCGGATCCCTTAAAAACCATTTGTAAATATTGAAAATACAGTACTTAAAGAATAGATTGAACAAAATTAATTGAAAATGTACTCCTTACAAAATAGATTCACTTGAGAAAACACTTTTGTGAATCAGAGTCACTTGTGTACAATGGATTTCTTATAGCAACTGTTTGTTTTGAAATATTTTTTTTCTTTTACCAATAGTGAGCACTTCCATATAACCCAGTTATGTTGACCAATTTACCGACACAGTCGTTACCCAGGGTGCGCCATAGGAGACTGGTCTACGCTACAACTGCGATGAGATAAGATGGAGATTTGTTGGGATGCCACAGGAGAAGTGGAGCTCCTGGAGAAAACCCATGTGTTATCTGGACCACGGGCTCGCCCAACACAAGTTACAAATTGGGAATATCCCGGGGATCGCACCCAGATCTACAGGATTTTAAGTCAGTGCTCTAGCCACTAGACCACCATGGAGGCTTTGTTTTGAAGCATTAAGATATAAAATACAACACAATCCTCCATTAAAATTTCACAATAAACATTGATTTTATTGTCTTTATAATGCAACTCGTTTTTTTATCTGCACACAGTGAGGTCATGAGGGAAAACAATCTTTTAACATTTACATTCGTACCAGAAATACATGATATGTTTTATATTATAATGTACTCTACAACTTTTTTAAATTTGAGAGCTTTTCATCGACACTTATGAAAAAAATCCACCCATACTTCATGGAAATGTTTTTGATCTAACAATTTCCTTCAATTCACTATCTAGGCTTCATCTAAATGTTTTTGATTTAAGAATTTCCTTCAATTCACTATCTAGGCTTCATCTAAATGTTTTTGATTTAAGAATTTCCTTCAATTCACTATCTAGACTTCATCTAAATGTTTTTGATTTAAGAATTTCCTTCAATTCACTATCTAGGCTTCATCTAAATGTTTTTGATTTAAGAATTTCCTTCAATTCACTATCTAGACTTCATCTAAATGTTTTTGATTTAAGAATTTCCTTCAATTCACTATCTAGGCTTCATCTAAATGTTTTTGATTTGATTTAAGAATGTTTTTTCCTTCAATTCACTATCTAGACTTCATCTAAATGTTTTTGATTTAAGAATTTCCTTCAATTCACTATCTAGACTTCATCTAAATGTTTTTGATTTAAGAATTTCCTTCAATTCACTATCTAGACTTCATCTAAATGTTTTTGATTTAAGAATTTCCTTCAATTCACTATCTGTTTTTGATTAAGACTTCATCTAAATGTTTTTGATTTAAGAATTTCCTTCAATTCACTATCTAGACTTCATCTAAATGTTTTTGATTTAAGAATTTCCTTCAATTCACTATCTAGGTTTCAACTAAATGTTTTTGATTTAAGAATTTCCTTCAATTCACTATCTAGG